>CM030360.1:197583645-198126145 GCA_017893485.1 Hemerocallis citrina | reverse complement strand
AATCTCATCTTCTAATTTGTTCCCGACACCACCTCCGATGTACGCTGTCGCCGTTGCCTCCAACCTCCCGCGCGCCCATCCTCGCCTCCGACAACTCTGCCTCCCACCAATGTTGTTGCCTTTGACGCTGCCTCCGACGTATCCTAGTCATTGCCATTCCCGCTCATCCGCAACCCAACGCCGCTTCTAACGCACCCCGTCGCAGCCCTGTTGTTCCCGACGCACCTCGCCGAGATCCAGTATGGGTTTCGACGAGGAGGATGAAGACGACGACGAATTCGGCAAAAGAGAGGGCACTTTGAGGAAAAGTCAGTTCCTTTTCCTATAAAATTCATGCATATTTTGGGTTTTCTTTTTCTTCTAATTCTTTTGTTTGTGATTGGGGTGTAATTATTTGATTTATAGGGAAGCTGAGCATGAAAGTTGATTGAAGGAGCAGTGGGAATGATTAGAGAGTGGCCACAACGCCGAGGTCCAAGCATTCCGCTACCGAGCAACGACGACAAAGCAAAAATAATGACCAGTAAGGCTATTGTGTTCATCAAAATTTGATCTTTTTTATGGTTGAGTTCGATTTTAGTTAGTGATAGAAGCAATTGGTTGTTAGACTTCGTGTTGTGGGAAGTGGGTGATTGAGATTTTAGTGCTTACAGTTTAGGATTGAGATTTTGATGGGATGAAGAACTCAAATCGCCCGTAAGTGAGATTAAGAAATAATAGAAGTTGTATTCTGGACAATTAGAACTTACAAGATTTGATTTGTTGAGATATGATGATATGTTTCCCGAATTTGTTTTAGTACTTTTGGATGGTACCATTTCTATAAAAATATTGGGATTTGACTGTAAAGTTGTCATGGGAGTATTAGTACTTTTGCAACCTAAGAAATATTATCATTAAATTTTTAATTACGAAGAATGATGGATTGTGGGGGATGGTAAAAAGCATGAAAGTTGAATAGTTTGGTCTATTTTATCATTATTGTATTTTATTATTTTATTTTCTTAGGGTAAAAGTGAACATATGAGTGAATATAAAAAAAAGCTAAGAACTTGCATCAAATGGTTGATGAAAAGGGAATATGAAAATTTGATGAAGCAAGAGAAGCTTCGGAATATGCTGGAATCAGAAGGAAAACAATATGCAAATAATGGTATCTTTTCTACATCTTTTGTTTTGTTTGAAAAGTTTTGGTGAATTGTAGTATTGTATGTGTATTTTTTGGTGTGATCATTTTATAGATGCACAACTAAGGAGTAATACAGAACAGTTGGAGGTAAATATTGAGGAACTTCGCTGACAATATGAGTATTTGCAAGCAAGCTTTAGAATGGAGGAATCAGACATGATTGTAAGTGATTTTGAAAATACCTCTTTCTTGACATCTCTAAATTTAGGGATCTAGGGTTTACCTATGTCTTGGTGCTAGAATTGTTGGAGAGTTCCACACGTCGAGAATTTTGGGGTTTCCTTCCAATTGAATAAAAAATATAGAATGATGTTGGTTTCAAAATGTGAATTGATTAATTTATATAGTTGCATCTTTTGATATAACTAATTATCAAGTATTGTTCCCTCTATGTATTTCAGATGTTGATTATTTTTGGTTTGAGACAGTTTGTTTGATTTGAGAGGAATGCAGTTAAGAAGCACGCGGTCGAGAAGGAGATGGCGAAGTAAATCAAGGAGTCCGAGAAGTGCCACAACCCAACTTCGGTAATTATTCGAATTTTTTTCATTTCCTTTCAATTGAATAGAAATATATAATGATGTTGTTTGCTTGAAAATGTGAATTAGTTAATATGTAGATTTGTCATCTTTTAATTATATTGTGATCGAAATAGTTAAGAGGCATCTCTAAATTTTTAAGTTTCATATAATTTTGTTAGTTCCACAAAATTATTTTAGTCTGTGCAGTTTGTACATGATAACACTAGTGAATGAGCCTATCAAAGTCTAAGGCAATTCAGAAAATCCCCAAATCCTCCGATCTTTCTTCCCCAGATCCGGCTTCTCCTTTCATTTTTCCTTCCCCCTACCTTCGTTAATCTTGTTCATCTTCGTCCGCCCTTCCGGCCCAGATCCTCAGATCTCCATCTCCCCTCCATCGGAGCTTTCCCCCCTTTCTCTCGTGCCCCTTTTGAAGGTTGGCTCGCTGTGGTCTTGCTGGCTCCTTTTGTTCTTTCCCCGCCGTTTGGAGAGTCGCCCTTTCCACAATTGTAGCGACGCTTTCCTCGTTGAGTCCTCCTTGCTGCTCCGTTGGTGGTGGTTCAGCGATCTTGGGTTGACTACCTCAGTTCCTTGTGTAGCTTCGTACGTGCCTACCTCTGTGAGTATTTTTTCTCTTAATTTTTTGGGTTTTTTGTCATTGATTGCGTTGTTCTTTCGGCGCTTGGGCTTTTCTGTCTTTTGGAGTGTCGCCGATTTCCCTCTCCTGGCAGTCTGGCTCGTTTATTTGGCCACCTCATTGATTCTCATTTTTCTGAGAGTTTTAGGAGAGAGGTTTCCTTCTTCTGTTTCTGTGGTTGATTGCGGTGGTTTAGGCGGTGCGTCTTCTTACTCTTTTGAGTTAAGAGGTAGCGCTTTATCCGTTGGCCGTCGTTTGGGCGTTTGTGCTCGAAAAGCTCCCTTTCTCGATTTGCTTTTCTTCTTCTCTAGCTGTATTACCGCTGGTGACTGTTGCCACAGTAGTGGTCGGCGGTATTCACTGAGCTCCATTATCGTTTCTTCTTCTCTTCTCTGTGACTGTGTTGGTAGTGGGCCTGGGCCTCTATGGGCTCCTCTTAGGTGGATGTTGTTTAAAAAAAATAATAAAACAAAAAATTTGCCAACCTCTATTTCGGTACCTATGAGGCCATTGGTATTGGGCCCCCAAAGGGAATTTTCTTCTGTGTTGGTGGCTGGGTTGGCCCAGCCCATAAACCGGAAGCTTCCTCGATGCTCCCCTGCGTCCTTTTACCACCCTTTCCTTTCCCCCTTCTCTTCTCAATCTAAGTCTTCCTCTACCCCTCCTTCCTCCCATTCTCCTATCTGCTTCCACTGCATCCAAGCAGGGCATATTAGGGCTTTTTGCATTGATAATAAGAAGTGCCTTTTCTGCTTGAAGTCAGGTCATGCTCGTAATCGATGCTTTTCTTTAGAACAAATCCTGGGGTTGCCTAGGGGAGTTCCCATCTCCGACCAAGTCATCGCAGCTCTCGATTTCCCCTCTCTACAATCGAAGCTTGCCGATCAGTTAGCGCCTAAGTCTAAGAGGGCTAAAGTCTCTTCGTCTTCTCGTCTTCTCGTCTTCTCGTCTTCTCCTTTTCTCCCTATGTCCCCCGTTTCGCAGTGCTTAAATGAGGCGGTTCATCCCCCTCCTCCTGGGCCTGTTTCAGCCCCATCGCATCTGGCTAAGGCCCCAACGACTGTGTTGTTCTTACTTGCCGTTGAACTCTCCGATAAGATGAGCAGGTTCAAGCACTATGGTGCCGTCTCTTTCACTGGTGGGTTTGTTCCCAACTCTACTTTAGATGCTTTCCTTAGCAATTCTGTAATGTGCAAGATTGGGTTTAGGCGATAGACGTTTGCTCCAATGGAGAAGTGGTCATTAATTGCCCTTCTATTAGGAATTTGGAAGCTCTGATATCCATTTCCTCCCTCTCTATTGGAACTATCAAACTATCGGTTCGCAAATGGAGGTATCTTTATCCTTCCCCTCCTCCCCTAATCCCCACTAATGTTAAAGTCACATTACTAGGCATGCCACCTTTTTGTGACTCTCATCGGGTGGTAGTGGACTTGTCTAACTGTTTGGGTGAATTGAAGCACATTTATTCCTCGGCTAAGCTACCCTCAGGGTGTCTTCAGGTGGATGCAGTGTTTAGTTGCCCTGCGGTGAAGGATGGAATTGAGGCCTACTCTATTAGAGATCACAAAGCTATTTTTGCGATTTTGGTCATCTATCTTGATAGCTCAGTCGGTGGGATTTCTTCAGCTTCCCTGTCTCAGGATGCCTCCAAATCCAATGTGCAATCTCTCCCTTTACCCAGCATCTTCTCCGTGGGTACTTCGTCTCAGTCGACTACCCCGTCTTCTGAATGGAGGTTGCCTCTCAAAGCGACTCTCAGAAAGAACAATCCATCTCTTTGTTCTGAGGCTGCTTCTCCTTCTAAGTCTTTCACCTCTCCTTCCAAGGCTCATAACTTGGTCTGGATCAATCCAGACATTGCCTCGGCTAAATCTCTCCCCCGTCTCAAGTTGATCGTGTTGAACGACAACCCAAGCTTCCCCCGCACCCTCCTGCCATTGCTCCTTTGGCTATCTGTGAGACTACATCTCAGGTTGCTGGCACTGATCAACTGAACCTGAGTGTGAACTCGGAGCAGTTGCCCAAGTGGGAGGTGAATCCCTATTTCGCTTCTGACTGGGATAAGTTCTTATCTGCGGCTCACGACACCTCTGCTTCGGGTCCCCTTCTATCCTCTAAGTCTGGCAAAGCCTCTTCCATCCCTTCCCAGGAATCAGATGCTTGGATTGATAAAGACAACCTCTTGGAAGAAGAACTGGCCGAGTTGGATCACTTCCGCTCGCACAAGCTGGTATGCTCCTCTTCGTTATCTTTGGTATTCCAATTACTTTTTTCTAATTGTTGTGCTTCCCTTGACCTGTGCTTGTCATTCTTGAGCTATTATTCTCCTTTGTTGGTTAGATTTAACCTCGATTACTGCCTATCCTCTTATTGCCATTTTCACGTTCGGTTCGGGTTTCTGACTCCGTCTCTGGCTGGTTTTACCTCGCCCAGTCGCAGGAGACACAGTTCTCCCCCCGACCCTTTACCTATGCTCAATGCTTTGAGTCCCTCTTCCCAGATCTCTCAGTTATGGATTGAGTCAGGCTGCTTTGCAGCGGTGTCTGACCTTCTGGCTGAGCATCCCCTTTCTCATAGCCAGCGCTCTCTTAATCCCTCCTCTAAGAAAAAATTATTCAGGTTAATAAAAAAAAAACAAAACTTAAAAAAAAAAAGAACCGTTCTCGGTGATTTGTTCTAGTGCTCGCATTCGGACCAATAGAGCGTCCCTGGCGGCGCAGGTTCGGAACTTGCATTTATCGCCGCCTCCTATCTCCTCTAATGGGAAGGCCCAATTGGGTTCCCTATACCAGGTGCATTTTGACTCTCTTTCTAATCTAGACATGCTTTTCCTTACTAGGAAAATGGGCTTCCTAGTGGATCAGGATAACTTCGTAGACTTTGACTCTATTCGTTGCTGTGAGATATCTCGAGCTTCTGAGACTAGTTCCTCCAATGATTAGCATCACTGTGACATGATCTCTATTCAAGAGTTGAAACTTCAGTCCCATTCGTCCTCCATCCTTCGCTCGATTGGAGGATCTTTCATCTCTAATTGGATCTCTCTTCACGCCGTTGGATCTAGAGGAGGTATCCTATTTGGGTTCAAAGAGTCCAAGTTCTCCCTCATTTCTATTAATCACTTAACTTTCTTCCTAGTGGTCCGTCTTTGCTGGATTGAATTTAACTGTGTCCTAACCGTTGTGTCCGTGTACGGTCCGCCCACTGCGGATCATCGCAATGTTTTTTGGAACGAGCTGAATTCATTCCAAAACAACATTCACGGATTTTGGCTTTTTTGTGGTGATTTCAATGTCACCAAATTCTCTCATGAAAGATCGGGAAACTCGATCTATTCGTCGGATTCCTCCCACTTTAATGACTGCATCCGTTCGCTCCATTTGACTGGTTCACCTTTAAGCAGTAGATCGTTCACTTGGTCCAACATGAGATCATCTCCGTCTATGGCTAAACTCGACCGTTTTTTGGTTTCCTTGGATTGGATTAATTTCTTCCACAACTTGTTCATTTCGGCGTTGCCCAATCCCTCTTCTGATCATGTGCCTATTGCATTGTCCTCCAACTTCAATTTTTCCAAAACTTTCAAATTCTGTTTTGAGAAATTTTGGTTGCAAGACCAAACCTTCGTCAATCTCATTACTGAATGCCTTTTTGCCATTACGGGTTCCTCCGGGCTATGGTGTATTCTTATTAAACTTCATGCTATCAAATTCGGTAGCAACATATGGCATAAAGAGATAGCAGCCAATGATTGTTTTCTTAATAATGTCTTCTTGTCTACCATTGAATCCATTGATTTAATGGAGGAGCGAGGTCCAATCTCTGATTCCCTCCGTTCTGAACGGGCCTCTTGTAAAAGAGGTTACGCGGATTTTCTTCATAATGAGCATATTAAATGGGCTCAGCGGGCCAAGTTTCGCTGGCTTAAAGAGGGTGACGGCAACACCGCTTTCTTTCACAACTTCGCTTCGCATTGCTAGCGGTGCAACCATATCTCCTCGATCTTTGACAATGGATCCGAACTTACTTCGGATTCGGATATTCATTCTACTTTCCTTCGTTTCTTTAAAGATCTGTTGGGTGCTCAAAAGCAACACTCGTTGCATCTTGACTGGATGCTTTTATATGGTTAGCCAACGCATGATCTGTCTGGTCTGGAAAACCCCTTCTCTTTAGAAGAGATTAAGTCCGCGGTGTACTCCTTAAATAGTGATTCTATTTCGGGCCCTGACGGGTTTCCCGTCTTCTTCTTCCAACGTTTTTGGGATTGTCTCAAAGACGACCTTCTCCAAATGTTCTCTGATCTCTACCAGGAAAATTTCTCCTTCGATAGGATTAATTATGCACATATCGTTCTCATTCCCAAATTCTTGGGAGCTAATTCGGTTGCGGACTTCAGGCCTATTAGCCTACTCAACACGACCTTCAAAATCATCATGGAAGTGCTTTCTTCCCGTCTTAGTTCTTTGATTTATCCTCTGATTGGTTCCTCGCAATCAGGATTTATTAAAGATCGTTTCATCCTTGATAGCATGGCGTCGGCCCAAGAAATCATCTTCGACTGCCATAGGACCAATTCGGAGGGGATTCTGTTAAAATTGGATTTTCAAAAAGCTTACGACAACATCAGTTGGGATTTCCTTTTCGAAACTCTTTTTCATCGTGGATTCGGTCCTAAATGGATTTCCTGGATTAAATCCAGTCTCTTCGCTAGCACCTCATCCATTTGGGTCAACGGTACTGAAGGCCACAAATTCAAGTGTAAGTGTGGCCTTCGTCAGGATGACCCGATCTCCTCTCTCTTATTCTCTCTAGTTGTCGATGTCTTTAGTAGGCTGCTTCGCAAAGCCTGGGAGGCAGATGTGATTGAAGGCATCGGGAGTTCTAATAGTTTTCGAGGTGTGTTGAATCTCCAATACGCGGATGATACTGTTATCTTTGCGAAACCCAACGGAGGGTCCCTTCGTAACCTTAAGCTTCTTCTTTACATGTTTGAAAGCACCTCGGGATTAGCTATTAACTTTCAAAAGTCCTCCGTTATTTGGCTTGGTGGGTCTCAAAACCGTCAAGCGGAAATTGCACAGTTCTTTAACTGTAGTCCTTCCTCTTTTCCCATTCATTATCCTGGCATTCCCTTGAGATGGGGAAAGCTTCATCGATCGGATTGGATGCCAATGATCGAAAAAGTTAGGTCCAGACTCAACCATTGGTCTGGTAAACAACTGTCGCGTGGGGGTAGATTTATTCTTGTTAATTCCGTCATTTCTTCGATTCCTTTATACATGATGTCCTTCTTTTATCTTCCTTCGTAGGTGATTAAGAGGGTTGACCGGATCAGAAGAAATTTCTTCTGGTCAGGTGCAGATTTGTTCAAACCAGGCTCTTATCTCTGCAACTGGAAGATCATATGCACTTCAAAGGCAGCTGGTGGGCTGGGGGTCTTGAATCTCAAGCACCAAAACTTAGCCTTACTGGGCAAATGGTTACGAAGATTCCTTAAATCTGATCACCTGCCCTGAGCCCAAATTATATCCCGTAATTGTTTTTCCCGTCATCCCATGTGGGACTTCCCAACCTCTCTCTCCCGGAAAGCTTCTTCTTTTTGGAAAGGGGTCTGGAAAGTTGCTGAACCTTTCCGTTGCGGCTTAATCCACGAGTGCGTGATCGGATCCAAGACCAAATTATGGATTGATCTTTTGTTTGGTAATATAAAACTCGCTTCAGCTTTTCCTTCCCTCTTTCAATTAGCGTCGAACCCCTCGGCCTTAGTGGAAGATTATGTTGTGGTCATCAATCATCAAAAGTTCTGGTCGATCAAGTTCGTTTGCGTGCTGTCGCCACAGCTTTCGTTGCAACTCCAAAACCTGTTCAACGATATTAACCATTATCCCTGGTTTTCTTCTGAAAATTTCAAATGGAGGTGGACCTCCTCGGGCAATTTTTCGGTTAAATCTTTTTACAATTTCCTTAACTTCGGTGGGATTACCTCTCCGTTGGCTAAGTCCCTTTGGAGTAGTTGTACTCCCCTCAAATCCAAAATTTTAGCCTGGCTAGCGCTTAACAACAAGTTTCTTACTGTCGAAGTTCTCAATAAAAGGAACCTTGCATTAGGACAGTTATGTGCATTATGCTCCATTCACCATAAGGACGCCGATCATTTGTTCCTTAAGTGTCCCTTTATCCGTCCCTTATGGAGTATCGTTGTCAGAGCTTGGCTAGCGCCGGCTATTCCAATTTCTCGTCCTATTGGCAACAACAACACCTCAGGAAAGAATTTCGCAACTCTTGGATTCTTTCCATGATCGCGATCATTTGGGTTATTTGGTCGGCCCCGAACATTCGTATTTTTTTCAAATTCTGTCTTGTCGATAGAGAGCATTATTGATGATTTTCTTTTCTTTACTAAATTTTGGCCTGCCACTTTATCTCTTCATAAAGTGGAAGCTTTACACTTAAATCGTCTGGATGAGGCGATTAGTTTTTCTTCATTCTTCTAGCTTTTACTGTTGTTGCTGCAATTTATTTTCTGATTTCCTGTTCTTATGTCTTCCGTTTGCAGCTCTAATGTGCGGACGTTTCCCTTTGCATTCGTCTCTCTGGGCATTTTGGTTGGGCAGTTTTTGTTGTGGTCGTTAGCATTGGGTTTCTCCGGCTACTTCGCTGATGGCTGTTGGCTTTGTTCGGTGGAGGCCGCTGGCCTTTTGACGGGTGGACTTGTGTTTTCTGTTAACGCCCAGGCTTGGCTGCCTTGGGTTTTTTGTATCTACGCTTTATTTTTGGGCTTGTTCTACTTTCTTTATGCGTGTGTAGGTGGAGTGCTCTTTAGGGAGTCAGTGCTTGGTTTGGTTGATATTTTAGCTTTTTTTTTATGTTCCGACCGCTCTTGCTGGGTCTGGGTTCTTTTTCTGACTTTATTACTCTCCACTGAATTACTCTGGTATTATTCTCTGTGTTATGATGTTGCGCACTCTACCTTCCAGGTCTTTCCTCAGTTTAAGTGGCGGATAACAACGCTGCACTTTATTTCAAATGTTGCCTACTTTGTTTATTTTCAATGCCTTTTCTTTTCCTCACTCTTGACAGTTTGGTAGCTTGTTATTCTGTGGCTATTTCTAATTCGTTCTGGTCCAGCTTGTTCACCCGTATGATGACGGGGTGTTCATACTCTTGTTGATCCTGTTCATCATCAGCTATTGCGTGTCTTCTGCTGTATTTCTTTACTCTTATCTTCTTTTCTTTGCCGTTTCTTTTTCTTCTGTGGTTGTGTTGGTTGGCTTTTGCGGTGAGCTATTGATTATGTTCGGCGGGTGTTTTTATTTTTTTTTTGCTGGGGCTTTTCTCCGTCTTGGTCTACTGCTTCATCTTGTTGTGAGTTGGGTCTTTGTCTGATCATGGGATGTGAGAACTTTGTGTGAGCCTTTGGGTTTGCTGTCTTCTCTTTTTGAGGTATTTACCTCGTTGCGACCCAGCAGTCTTTTCTCGTTTGCTCCGTATCGGCTACACGGTAGTTCCGTTACGGTGCTTGGATGCTTGAGCGCGCGGGCCTGCAATTGTGCGATCGCGGAGTCTCACTCGTCGGGGGTGGCGGCGAGGGCTGCAGCCTATGGATCGCTGTCTTCTGCACTCTGGTTGGTTGATTGTGGTTGGTAGTTTAACTGCGCGAGATTTGGCTTTTTAGTGCAATTCTCTTCATTGCATTGTAATTATTTTTTGTGGTTGTTTTTTCTCGTCTTTCTAATTTTACTCCGTGTAATATTTGGCTGATGTTTGTTACTTTACTATTGTTATTTATATATGATTGGTTGGAGTTGTTTGACTCTATCCTCTTTATAAAAAAAACAGACTAGTGAATGAGTATGGTGTTTTTTTTTTTTTTTTTTGGGGGGGGGGGGGTTGAAAATTTTGAGAAAAATGGGCTTAAACAAAATATTTCTATAGGTAAGCGAATATTTTTAAAAAAAACCGAGGGGAGCATGAGTGCCCCTTTGCCCCAACCCCCAAGTGGGCTCCGTCCCTGTTGATAAGTAAGGCAATCCTACAACTTATTCCCAATCACAAACAGCAACAACAAGGTTTTTTCCTCAACCAGTTAGAACCACAAGGTTTTTTCCTCAACTAGCAACATGAATTCTGATTTTCCACTTTACACAGTTTAGTGCAATATTTCCGGTAAGATCACATCCATCATATCTTTTCACTTAGTTTCCACTCAAATAAGTTTAAATCTTTCCCTACCTCTAACTCTACCATCAATGTTAATCAAATCACTTTTTATAAGAGCATCCACAGTCGTTAGGATCAAAATATGCATAAATGGATAAATGAATATAGCAAAGTTACATTTTGCTGTAGTCGTTGAATGCTATTTTTATAAAATGTGCGACAGCACTTCAAGTGCCGTCTGAGGGAAAAATTCGTCTTCAAAGTGCAAATAAAAAATTACTAAAAAATTATGAAAAATTACAAAAACATTTCAGAAATTACGAAAAAATTACAAAAGAAATACAAAAAATTGCAAATAACCCCCTACAGGGTGGGACGGCACATCAAGTGCCAGTGCCGTCCGAGGGAGAAGTGGGTTTTTTTGGTTTCTTTTTTATTAGGAATTTTTTTTTTTTTTTGGTGGGACGGCACTTCAAGTGCCATCCAACCATTAAAAAAATAAATTTTTTTTTTGTGCGACGACGACACTCGAAGTGTCGTCCGACAATTAAAAAAAATATATTTTTTTTATGCGACGGCACTTCAAGTGCCGTCTCTCATATATGCATACTCATTTATGATAATCTCCTATAGCGAATCATGCATATTATGCATATTTGGCCAACGATTGCAGCGCTGTTTTTGGCCAAATATACATATTATGCATATTTAGCAAACGACTACAGATGCTCTAATGGGGAACACTGCCAATTACAAACAAATGCTTTTTTTCTTAAAGTCATCAAACATAAACGTCCATTTTTCCCCCATTGATAGATCTCACTGGGAAAGATTAAATCATATTCACACATTCAAAAATTTCAGATAGGTAAAGATTCAAACTGTAATAGTTTCAAACTAACCAAAAACTGACCACAGTAATACTGACATGGAGGAATCTGAAATGCTGTTTAAACAAAAAGTCAAATACTCTAAGAAAAAAAAAAAGAAAGTTTCAACTTCAAAGATCCAACTTTCCACTGAGATTCTTGCAACACTTCTACGACTACAAAATCGATTCTCATCATCAAGTATCTGCTGAAAGAGGCTTTTGGACAAGGAAGAAGTACATCGGGGTGAAGATCTCTTTCCTGCAAGATTTTCAACCTGACATCAATTCACTCCAAACTATGTACATTAAAAGATAAAGAACAAGGGGCAATGTGCTCGAAACTATTCACTTACTTTCCACCCTTAACAAGCCCATCAGCAGCCTTCTCTAGGAATGAAGAAACTCGATCACTTCCTGCCGGAGCAAGGCCCACATATTCTAATGTTTTGACCTAAACACCGAAAAGTTGGATGATTAACATCATCATAATCATAATAATAATAATAACAACATCCTAGGATAGCTTAATCGTGCTCTTACCATGGATTTCGTGATGAAACGCCCAACAGAAGTTAAACGGAAACTAGTTATGGAGAACTGACTTGTGTCCAAGGGCAAATACCAGGACACTGGTGAATCTGCTGCAAGGTCCTTCTCCCATTCAATCTTTTAAGAAAGAATTTCTTGTTCATTAGAGAGTTCCATGATTATATTGATGCTCTAAATGTTAAACAATAAAATTAAAAATTAATAAAAATAAAATAAAAACTATATTTCTGTTACCTTGAAGCCAGCAAGTTTCAGAGCCTCTAAGCATTCACTTGTTGATCGCACATCTGGAAGGCCATTACCAAGCTCAATTTCAGCCTTTGTCTTTCGGTGCTCCTCATTGTTAGCATCAAAATGGTCAGTCATGCACCATTCATACGCAGCAAAACATTGACCAGGCTTCAACACTCTGTAAATCTCCTTATAGCAGCCAACCTATTTTGTATGACAAAAATAAATATTATTATTATTATTATTATTATTTTATTACACATTTTAGGTCAATTTGAAATCAATCGAATTCTTCTACTATAGCAAATACCAACCGCATCAGGAGCATGACACGTTGCTTCTATTGCATAAATTGCATCAAAGGTGTTGTCCTCGAATGGCATTTTCATGAAGTCAGCCTACACAACATTTGCAAATGAAATAATCAGACCATATGGGAAGCAGGGGTGGTGGGTAAGAGAGAGAGAGAGAGAGAGAGAGAGAGAGAGAGAGAGAGAGAGAGAGAGAGAGAGAGAGAGAGAGAGAGAGAACCTTAACGAAGTTGCAACTGTCATCTAATCCTACTGATTTGTTTAGCTCCTGTTCGTAACGACCATAGTCAAATTATTCTCACTTGTTATATACATAAATAAGGATCTAGCCTCCCAAGCTGAGCTATATGCAATAAAAGTGGTCGCTCCATGCTGCTAAAGAAAAGATGCACTTACCAGGCCCCTTGATATCTGGTAGTCATTGTTGTTCAATCCAGTAATGGATGTAGAGCTGCAATAATGCAAAATATATTCTCAGGTTAGCCATTATCTCAACTAGAGTCCAAGTCACTACACATATATAGGTAAACTCCCCAGCCAAATCAACAAGTATAATCTGGACTTAAATATGTATTAAAATACAGAAGAAAAGGAAACAGAATTCATGCAGATATAATCAGAATCTTGCACAACATCGTAAGGCTTTACAACTAGGGTGCAAAGGTCACTTTCAAACTAGTTAATCATTGGATAACTGAACAAAACTCATTATGAGGAAAATATTACTGAAAAGGATCTTACACATCCTTCTTTCCAGGAAAAGTTAGTGACATAACATAGTAAATATTATATATTTGCTTCTAATTTATTTGCAAAGCAAGAAATGCATGAAAACAAATTATATAGCATAGTGGCTAGTTTATATAACACAAACTACGGACAAGATAAAACGTAGATAGCTAACAAATCCGTGAAATCATGAAGTTACATAATTTAAGATATGGAAGACATTTCAAATGGAAAAGAGAAAGCAATCAAGTGATCCATGACACCATCCTTTAGGTAAAATAAAATTTTAGTTATAGCTACTTGACTATATCAGCCAAGACGACTGTCACAAAAACAGGGATAACTTCAGATACTATTCGTATGTTTAAGATGCTATACAATTGATGTTATGCAGGACTTTCGTATTTTACGTTTCCACTAAACATACAGTGTTAATGTAAATAAAATATATATGTGTAAAAACTAAAGGAATAAGACAGACAAAGCTGTGAATAGGATATTACCTAAATCTAGCTATCTCTCTCAAAGGTCCACCAATTCCACATCCTACATCCAACACCTTGAATTGAAAAAATAAAACAGACATCTCTTCATTTAATCGTAAGGAAATTGATTGTGAAATCATTTTGACATCAGCAATAAAAAATATTGAACCTTCATTCCACGTTTCAATCCTAGCTGTAATGCAAGGAAATGTTCATGCCTCTTGATGCTTTCACGCAGAGATTCTCCTTTCCATCTACAAAGGCACAAATTGCATAAATGAATTCATTAAGTAAATATAGAATTATTGTGCTGTAATGATACTAAGAGAAACAACACTTCAATAAGCCATATATAAAGTAAGGGTATAACCTATGGGCAAAGTGAAAAGACTCTCCCCAACCATATTCATAAAAGCTGGTAGCAAGGTCATAGTATTTGTTAACCTGCACGCATGAGACATCAGGTTAAACTTTCAAGATAAACAATTGACCGTAAATGGCACAAATATGTCTGTATTTAAGAAAAGAGCTGCATTGTGTCGGCACAGTTTTAACCGAAAACAGTGCCCATCCATTAGATTCTGGGGTAACTAATATAATTATAACTTAGTCATACTTGGCTGTTCAGCATTCATGAGAGTTGAGAAGCCACAAGAAAACTGTCTCACAAGGATCATCTACAGTAATCAATTTTCAAAATCGCAACTGCTCGATCTGGTCTTCATTATTGAGCATAACATCAAAAGGTCCATTCTACAAGCATCCAATGTGGATCCTAACAGTCCATATGTGGACCTTGGTGACACCACCTTGGAATAGACTTCAAACAGGATAGAAATATTATCTTTCTTGTTTTTCTTAATTCTATTGTGGCCTTGGGTTAGGATTTTGGGTCTAACCCAATTTTAGTAGCTGAATTAGGATTAAACAAACGGACTGGTAGTAGCAAGTTTGATATTGAAGAAGATATAGATCAATTTCACCGCTGAACTCTACAGCAAGAGCAGGTGCAGAAAAGTATAGTCGACCGCAATATTGGTAATAGAAGGTTGACAAAACAATTATTGAATTGATTAACACAAACATGTATTAGACTACAAAGATTCACCCAAAGATCAGAAGATGGTCACTGCATCCATCAAATTGAAGAGGCATGCATTTGTTTGGTGGAAAACATTGAAGGCTAACAAAGAAAAGAACAGAAATATAAGGATAGTAACTTGTGACACAATGAGAAGTATCTTCCTTTGTGTTTTGGTTTTCTAAAGGGCCCTGATTACATCTAAGATGTTTAGTAGGCAATATACAACTTTAACAGGAATATTATATGGTGGTGATTGCTGCACTATTGTTTGTAGGAATTTGAACACGATGACAGGATGAGGGATAGCTGAGCAAATGACAAGCAAACACTATCCTGGATGTTTAGTACTAGATGCACTAACGGAGTTTAATATATTTACAAGTAAACCATCAAATCGGGGGGGGGGGGGACGGTATGTCAATATCAACAGATGTCTGATGAGACATCTGAACAATGTCCATCAAGAGTTTCACTTACAGAAAAATTACCATCAGCTAGGGCCAGAGTAAGAAGAAAACCTAGAAGATAATAGTCACACTACAGTTACAAATGATGAGGAACCATAAGCACAGATTGAAGAAATTACAGAAGCCACATAGCGTATGCATGCATTTCTATCAAAATTTCATCCAAGACTTAGAATGAGGATTTCATTCTTCCAAATCTCTAATGCAACAGACTTATTACTAGTTCAGAAGAAGATTAAAAAAAAACTGATGTATGTCTTTAAGCAGGTTTACTTTCTCAGTTTGTTTTCCCACAAGCAAAGATGCATTTTTCTTAACACAAATTGGTTGCTCCTAGGCAGGCTTGCATGTGTCCCCATTTAGAGAGAAAAAAAATAGGTCATCAAATGAGCCACCGTTTTACTGCTTTTTTGCAGAACTTCACTTGCAGTTTAAGGTTGCGTTTGGTTTGTTGTTTTGAAAACAGTTTTCTCAAAATGAGAGTGTAAAAGTTGTTTGGTAATAATTTTTTATGAAAACAGTTTTTTGAAAATGAGAGTATAATGTATGTATAGGTTTGGTTGTATGTATATACTGGATACATGGATACAGTGTATATATATACTCTGATACATACATGTTGTATACATATACATACATACTGATATATAATAATATAAATTATTTTATTATAATAAACATATTTAATAATATACATATATATAATAATATATAATAAACATACTTCTCACCCTTTTCTCCACATTCCTCACCTATAAAAACTTTAGCTGTATAACACCTTCTTAAGAAGTTACCTTTCTCGACAATTCACCAAGATACAATCTTTCGCTATTTGACACAATATTTACATTGTCATTGTTACAAACCCCTCACAAAAAAATCCCACAAATTCACGTCATGAAGTCTAAGCCATTAAGAATAGCCTATATGGCACAAAATTAAGGCCGCCTAGCCATGATAAAGGACAATAATAAACTAAACAAATGCAACTTACAGAGCTCAAATCAGCAGCCTTCTATGGAAGGGATTAGATCAAATTAGATGGGCAGAGCATAAATTTATATGATATTTAAAGTAAAGAACAAATAGTTTTAATACAGCAATTGGGCTCAACAACAAAAAAGAAGTATCTGTCTTACCATATCACTATAGTTTTTCTTCATGGTCTCATTATCCCCACCATGATAGACATGATACTTCTCATACCTAAACATATAAACAAACATTAGTTACTACTTAAAAATTGCAAATATAGCAATAAACAGAACAAGCCATTGGTTCAAACCTGAAAGAATAACTAATCGAATCTAAAACTAACGGACTTCATTGTTACTTCAGCTATTTCGCAATATACTGACATCTTTACACACATCAACTAGTTACTCAACAGTTCAATATAAATATCATGGACTATGAACACTAAATTGCAATTCATAAAATGAAAAACCAGATCCATATAACCCTGTTTGGATATTGTAGAATGCTTACGGTTCCCAAATACATAAAACACGGGAATACAGCAGAGCGATGCATGATAGATGCTTCTTCTTGTCTCAATATGCTAGAAGTGAGTCTTGAAAACATACAAACCTACTCTACAAAAATGACAATCAGTTATATTTTGAAGTTGTGTTGTATGTGGCACACAGAAGACACCATACCATGACATGTGCCCATGTCTTCACCATATTATATGTACAACAATAACAAAACAATGTCCCAAACTTTTGCGGTTGGCTACATAAATCCTTCTCCTCCACTCAACTCAACTCAGCACCTCCTTCGTCAAATTAGCACTTTTCAAATCCCTACAAATACTTTCACTATAAAAAATTTAAAAAAAAAAAAAAAAACTATACATGAAAATTAATCCTAAAAATAATTGGCCATATTATTTATATGTGCGAGTCCCTTCAAATCTGTCCATTCATGGGCAGTGCGTGCTTATAGAGGCATGAACAAGAAACCTCTAAAATCCTAAACATTATAATAAACAATCTCATTCAGTAAGAATTATCCCCTCAAAAAATCTACAGATCATTAAACTTCATTTCGATAGTCTTTATCAAGACATGCAAGCAACTAAAGACCATATAGTCTCCATATCCCCCCACCAAATATACCCTTCTAAACATCATTCATTAGTAACAGATCCAATAGAATTCTAATTTTTCAAGGTAATTAAAAAATAATAATAAAAATAATTGATTGAGAGAGGAATATAATACTGTTCTACAGCAGACTGAACTTCCTCCTTTTTTATCTTTCCACCAACTCCAGATGCAAGATCCAACGCCCCAGTTTTCGACATCTTCTTATTCTCTCTCTCTCTGTATCTGTTCATACCAAATTAACAACAAAATATATTTTATTAAATAAACAGAGTAAAAAGCAGCAGCAGCAACAACAACAAAACACAGATCTTATATCTATTGAATACAAACCAAGCAAATCACTGAAATTAAAAGTAAAAGCAATCTTTTTTCATGCCTAGAAAAGTATACATACAGAGAAAAAGATTCGAACTTTACAACTTTGCCGAAGGTGGCATTTTTATTCGAGTATTTTGATTTTTCAAAGGAACCCAAAAAAAGGATCTACAAAAAATGAAAACTTTAACAGACCCAACAAGATTGATACCAATCCCGAATGTCGAGAATTGAATTCAATGCAATGAGAAGACGAAGAAGAAGAAGAATGTATATGCAAACATATGAAGATTAGATATTAATAACCTGGGATTTGATTTGAGAACTGGCTTAGAGAGAGAGAGAGAGAGAGAGAGAGAGTTTTTAAGAAGGGTGGTTCTTTGCAAAGAAATAGTCTAGCATGTTTTTATATAAGTCCCTCAAATTATGGTATTTATTCATTAGTATTGCTTTAAGGTTTTTGCAATTAAGCCCATTAAGTTAAATTTAGAGGTTGTAATTTTAATTTATTTTGAAAAAGTGATACTATGCTAAATTTTAATCTCGTAACATGCATATTTAGTTTTTTTAGAAAATATTGAGTTGGGTATTTTTTATTCTTCTAGTGGGTTGATGAATTGACAGATAACAATATTGTCGTATACTTGATTACACAGTAGAAATAGTATAGGTTGGTTGTAGTTTCAAATTTCCAATTGAGATAGATTAAGTCGTTGTAAATATAGAAATAAAAAACAAAATAAAAACACTTGCAAAAATTAAAAAAATTGAGGGACATGCATAAAATTATCATATATGAGATACACATATGCAAATAGACTACATTCAGTGTACTTATATGCAAAAAGCTTTCCAGGTGCCAGGCAGACCGTTCAAAAAAAACCTACGGAGTGAGGTTCAGATAAGCCCTCATTTTTCATCCGTCGGATGAAAGAGAACGCGCATCCTAAAGCAAAAGAATGGGAGGATCCGATTTATAAGGAATCCTATAAGTCTTCTTCATAGGATTTTATTCTTGTCCGGCTTCAGCTTTGGCTGAGAGTGCCAGGTGTGATTGCGATTTGAGTCTTTCGAATTTTTTTGACCCACTTTTTGAAAGTTCTTACCAAACTGACCCAATTTTTTTAAAAAAAAATTCTACACTGACCAACTTGCATTCTAGATAGCGAGTGCAATTAAAATCAAATATCGATTAGAGTTTTTTTTAACTTTTTCAACCCATATTCGCTGTCTTAGACAGCGAGCTTGTTTTAACCAAACCGTTGTTTGAAACAGCGAGTGTTTATTGGAGATTTCTTAAACCCCAGGCTCAGATTTTTTTTATTTTTTTCTCTCCATTCTTACTCCTAACTCCGAAACCAAAAATCCTAACCTCCCAAATTCGACCTTCTACCCACAAAATCTCTAATAAATCTAAATTTATTTACTTAATATATTCACTTAATCTCCCACAAAATTGGTCGAATTTGGGGGCTAGGGTTTATGGGTTATCGAAAAGGGAGAGTTGAGAGAAAGAGATAGAGGGAGTGCTCAATGCTCAAAACAGCGAGGCTGGAGTTTAAGAAATCCCCAATCGACACTCGTTGTCTCAAAAAGTAAGTTTGGTTAAAACAAGCTCACTTTTTGAGACAGCGAGTCTTGGCCAAGGAAGAAACCAAAAAAATCCCAGACCTACAATCGCTTTCTCATATAGCGAATGGATTTTGACTACACTCACTAGGGGTGTAGAATGAACAGGACGGTCTGTTGTCCGTCCGAGTCCGGCTCGAAAAATGACCCGACCGTGGACCGTTCGAACTGTAATACGACCGTTCGAACTATTATACGAACCGAACTTAAACAAATTATTAGGTCTGATGTTTTACCGAGCTCGAGCCGGACATAAGTCCATCCGAGTATTATTGCGGTCTGATACTTTACCGAACCGAGTCTGGACTATAAAAATTTTGTCCGACCTGGACCAAGCCAGACATAAGCCCGTTCGAGTAGAATTTCGGTCCGAGCTTGAACATATGGCTGTCTGATCCTGTCTGGTCCAATTTACAGCCATAACACTCGCTTTCTGAGAAAGCGAGTAGATCAGTTTGAATTTTTTTTAAAAGTGGGTCAATTTGGGAAAAATTCGAGTCATTGATCCTCAAACCCCCCCCCCCCCCCCCCCCCAAAACTTGCACGTGCCCCACACGTGATGTGAAGGGTCACTCCGACCTTTTTTTAAAAACTAGAAACAATGTTTTTAAGTTTTAGAATCAAATAAATAAATAATTTTATATATATGTGTGTGTTGTGACAAACAACAAGATCATATAGATTTTGGGTCCAGAACGAGGGTTTTGAAGAAATTGTAATTGTTTAATAACATGGTAGTACTCTATGTAAATGGTCATCCTTATGTCCATTGTTTTATATAAAAACAAGGGGAAAAACAAAAGTACCCTCTCAACGTTTGATCCGAGTACAAAATGCTTATACAACGTTTGAAAAAAATACACTAAACCCATTTCTCCGTTAACTTAACCTCATCCGTTAAGTTATAATTATTAAATTACTTTTTTACCCTTACCTTTTCATAATCAAATCTCTTTTTTTTTCCCTTTTTCTTCATTCCTTTTTTTTCTTTTATTTTTCTCTATTCTTCCATTTCTTCATTCCTCTTTTCTTCCTTCCCAAATTTCAGAGAGAGAAAGGAGACTAGATTTATTGAGGTAGCAGTTATGGTAATTTTAAAAAAAAAGAAAAAAAGGTTAGATTCTTAGTACAAGAAAAATATTTTGGTCAATGAAATTGTGGACCAAGTGGCAGAATCTGTATCATAGTTATACAAGGGCAAAAGAAGACTGTGATACAACAGTTGGTGCACATGTTATTGTTAGAATAGTTGAGGGAAAGAGTTATTGTTTTCTCCGTAAAAAATTGAAAAAAATGGGCCGTTAGAAAAAAAAGTGAGGGGAGAATACTAAATTTGGCCGCTTTGAATTTGGAATGGATTATGTTGTTTCAGCAGTGGTGACTATAGTAACAACTATTATAATTATAATTACTAGGGCTCTTATTGTTGTTGTTAGTCTGTAGTCACTATCATTTTATTCTGGTGGTTAGATTAAATTTGTTTCCAGCACATTCTACATTTTATGACTTCTAAGATTAGCATGTCAAGACACTATTTTTAGCAAAGAAAGGATAAAAAAGAAAGTTTCTGTGTGAACTGGTGTTTTGGTTTAAAAGTTTACATTCTTGCCCTTTATAGAAAATTTTGCCGAAATGCCCCTGTTTTTGAAAATAATTAGCGAACTGCCCTTGTTTCGAAAACATTTAGCCATCTGCCCTTGTCTGTGACACGTCAGCAACAAACGTGATTGGGAATCACGGCATCAGCTAATTGCATGCCGTGATTCCCAATAACGGCATCTCTATTTGAGAAAATTGCCATGCCGTTATTCCCAATAACGGCATTGGTTATTTTTAAAAAATAGAGCTCTACTTTATTAATCTTGACTCGAGATTAATTCCAAATATGAAATAAACTGATGCCGTTATTCTGGAGAACGGCATCGTTTATAACTGATGCCGTTCTTCAGAATAACGGCATCAGTTATTTACTTTTTGCAGTAATATACTCGAAAAACCCTTCCTCTTCCCCCTTTCTCTTCCGCTCGTGCCTTCCTCATTTCCAAACAGAAAACCCATAGTCGAAAACCCTAGACGATCTGAAAAAAAAATCCACTAGATCTTTCGGTGTGTTGTTGACTTCTATTTCGGAGTGTACTCCTCAATCCTTCATCCAGAGTTCATTCTCATTCCGTTTCCGAAATCTTTGTAAGTAACTAAAAACCCTAATTTGTTTTTTGTATAGTTGATTTTGACTGTTTTATTATGTAGTATAGTACAAATATTGTAGGTTAGGGTTATTGAAGTAGTAATTTTGGAAGTACTTCAAGTATTGTAGGTTAGGGTTTACTAAATGTTGAGTTTTTGAGATGCTCAATTTCTTAAATATTCAATGATTTACGTTTGAATTCGAGGTTATGAAGATCCTGATACACTTAATTTTGGTGCTTGTTGCTCATGCACTCAATTTTCCTAATTCACGGGGATATCCTAATACACTAATCTTTGGTGCTTCTTGCTTATTGAAAATCCTAATTCACTAGCAGATCTCTGCTCATGCACTCAATTTTTATACTGAAAATGTTGTTGATTAGTCTTCGTTAATGTGTACAGGCCAATGGATCCTGCACAACCATCTTCTTCGCATGGTGTTGGTGCTTCTTCTACGCCTTCATTTGGACCACGGGGACATCCGGGTCCATTAGATCCTACAGTTCTGTTTCTCCAAGAAGACCACAGATCACAGGCCGTTTGGACCGGGGATGTGGAGAAGATGAGTTTTAGGACGCACAAGGTCATGCCTGTCCTCAAGAACTGTATTGCTATGCAACATTATTTAGTTAGCAGTGGGTTTAGCGGTATGTCAAAGCTGACCAACATAAAGTGTGATCACGCCTTGCTTACCGCACTGGTAGAGCGATGGAGGCCGGAGACACACACCTTCCACTTACCGTGCGGCGAGATGACGGTCACCCTACAAGATGTAGCGGTGATTTCGGGTCTTCCAATTGACGGGGTGGCCGTCACAGGCAATCTGATGTTCAACAAGGTTGCACTAGCACGAGATTATTTGGGGTTGGATGTTGATGAAGTTGACCACGGCATATGGGTTGGGGAATCCATTAGGCGTTCATTCCTAGAAGATAGTTTCACTCACATTCGAATCGCACCTGTGCATACGGACATCGAGATCCAGAACTACACGCGGGCATACGTACTGTCGATGATTGGAGGGATCCTATTCCCTAACTCTTCAGGTGACGTAGTCCACCTCATGTATCTTCCATTGATAGCTGACCTACAGACAGCCGGCAGGTATAGTTGGGGAAGTGCAGCTCTAGCCTCCCTTTATCGTGCACTCTGCAACTGTTCGTTGGGTTCGATTCAGATGACCGGGCCGATGTCCATCCTGCAGATTTGGTGTTGGGAAAGAATACATCTCGGCCGACCCCGTGTGACGGTACTATCAGAGAGTTGGAGGGATGTACATGATAATCCCGTGATGAGAGCTCCTCTCGGTGCATACTGGGCGGGGAAGCGTACGTGGAGGGATAACCCACGTGGTGTCCTAACTTATTACAGGGACGAGCTAGATCAATTGAGGGAAGAGCTCGTCAATTGGACCCCGTACACGGATGAGAGACTGGCTCGTCTACCACCTATTTGCACTGCTCATGCGCAGTTGTGGTTGACCTTAGCTCCGCTAGTGAATTTCTCAGTAGTGGAGTTTTATTATCCCGGCCGTGTTCTTCGGCAATTCAATGCACAACAACCCGTCCCCGTGAACACATTATACGATCGTAGACTACACAACATCACGGGCCAAGGTCATTTACCGAACATGGATTGGGCCGATCACCACTGCGCGTATGTAGGAGCATGGAATGAGCGGAGGTATGAGTTGGTAGTCGAGGGTGTTGAGTATCCGTACGATGGATCAATGCAAACTACTTATATGGCCTGGTACCGTCGCATAACGCGAGTTTATATCCAACCCAAAACGGATTTTCCAGCGGGCATCCAAGAACCTATACCCGCGATTCATGTTGAACCACCACCGGCATTTTCGTCATCACAGCCGATGTACCAACCGAAGGCCTCATCATACCGTATAATGGTAAGTTAGATTGTTTGTTGAATTTGAATTATTTCGTTCCGTTCTACTTACGCATCTTCACTTACAATATATATCGTTTACTATTATAGATAGAGAGCACATGGGACATGGCTAGAAAATGTGCGAATGTGTTGAAGAGCAATGCCAATAAGGCATGCAAAGAATTGGCACGAGACCTCCTGTGCAATTGTCGTACCTCTCTTGAAGAGGTTGGAGATGGTCCTCGTTTCAATGAACTTATGCGTTCAACCGAAGCTCCACGCCATCAAGAACGGCCTACCACTAGCCAAGCTTCACCTCCACCACAACCAGCTTTGCAATTGGGACCCCCATCAGAGCGTCGAAGACACAAGACCGTTCGTGATCCTCCACCGCAAAGCCAATTGGCAAATCCGGAGATTGAAGAAGGAGGAGGTGGCGAAGAAGGAGGAGCTGGTCCAAGTGGACCCCCAACGCAAGAACAACGGGAACGTAGGCGGAAAGTCCCGGCTCGGATGAGGAAAGCACCCAAACATTACACTCCAGGATAATTGGTAGAAACAAACTAATTGTTGTTTTGTAACACATCATTTTATGCATTTATTAATTGTATATGTTTGTATGCAGGTTGTTATGCGTGGGTGTGCAAATTGTTGAAGTATTTGATTTTGATGAAGATTAACACAGGAAATATTTGAATTTTGTAGTGTCTGTGAAGTTGGTATGTGGGAGTGGCAAAGTGAACTTAATCAATTCTGATATGTGGAATAAGTCTTATTGAACTTGATGTAGTATTTAAATTTGAAGTCGAATGTATGTGGAGTTCAAAGTGGTATGGGGACTTGATCTGTGAATTTGAAGTTATTTGTGTATATATCTATGAACTTGAAGCTTGAAGCTGTGCATATCTGTGAAGTTTACCCTACTGTGCATATCTGTGTATATGATCTGTGCATATGGGGACTTTTGAAGTATTATGTGTATTTGTGAAGTTTATTATTCAAATATCATATCTGTGAAGTTTATTCTGTGAAAACTTGTACTTTTGAAGTTTATCTGTGAAGTTTATTCTGTGGATCTGTGAAGTAATTTGAAGTATTTGAAGTATTTAAATTTTGTAGTTGATCTGTGAAGTTGATCTGTGCATGTATATTTGAAGTATTTTCAGATACACATTCTCAGATACAATTAAATCAGAATTTGATTTCATATTTGGAGTATTCTCAGATATAAATCAGAATTCAAAGCAAAAATTTGAAAATGATGATTAGAATTGATAGAGCTGTGTATATAAATCAGAATTCTGTGCATGTATCTGTGTATATAAATCAGAAAATTTGAAAATGATGCATATTTGAATGTTTGAATGATGCATTTTTGATTTTTGAATTCTGAATTTGAAAATGCATTTTTGAATGATGCATTTTTGAATTCTCAGATACAGAATTCTGTGCATATTTGAATGATGCATTTTTGAAGAATTTGAAGTTGATAATCTGTGCATGTATAATCTGTGCATGTATAATCTGTGAAAATTTTTGAAGAATTTGAAGTTGATAATCTGTGCATATTTGAATGATGCATTTTTGAAGAATTTGAAGAATTTGATTTCATCTGTGCATGTATAATCTGTGCTAAGTCAAAAAAAGAGAATAAACGATGCCGTTATTCGCAATAACGGCATATTAATCTTGTAACGTTATTGCGAAAAACGACATCTTCATATAGGGAAAATTAGAAAATTTGTAGTTGCTGCCAAATCTTTCTGTCTCCACAGACGTCGTTCAGAATAACGGCATCTGTAAACGATGCCGTTATTCTGAAGCACGGCATTACTTATGTATGCCGTTATTCAGAATAACGGCATTAGTGAAAGAACAAACTTACAAATTTTGAGCATTCTACCAAACATTCTGTCTCCACAGACGTTCTTCAGAATAACGGCATGTAAATAAGATGCCGTTATTCAGGAACACGGCATCAGTTAAAACATCTGTGCATGTTTTCTGTGCATGTTTATTTTGCGAATGGTAGTTTGGAACAAATCTAACCATACCAACCACTCATTAACACTTTCATACCAATTTAAACATAGAAATCACACAAAACTTATCATTCCAAAAAATAAAAAATTAAAGGGAGGGACGACACAAATAAACATCTAGATTAGCTCATTCAAACAATTATAAATATGTCCACCATGAAAATAATTCAAATAATTCAAACATGAAAATAATTACTCAACATTAACAAACAACATGAAAATAATACAAATAATCCAAACGTAAATTACTCAACAAACAACAGACAACATGAAAACATTCAACTAACATATAATAACTAAGAATAATATTCAAGTGCGGGTAGATTGTGAAGTCCCCACACTTTGTACATTCTTACAACTGCGTCTATTGTGTCCGCTCACACCACATTTTGAACATACTTTTCCACTAGTCCCTCCTTCTCGAGCGTCCATGTCATTGCGGATACGAGTACTCTTAGGCCTCCCTTTGACCCGGCGAAGACTAGGATCAACAATTAGTACCGGTGCGCTTTGGGTAGGCCAATAAGATTCGTCAGGGAAAGGATTGAAAGATGGTGCCCATGTTTTTGCTAACGCGTCTGTAGAGTAGAAAGGATCTATGTATGGTTGATAATCAAGCGCCCGGGAAGCACATGCCGCTAACACATGAGAGCATGGAACGTGGAACAATTGAAATTTCCCACACGTACAAGTTCGGCCTTCTAGGTCCACCGTATGCCAATGCCCACCCTTTTGATATCCACCGTCCATTCTAATGCCCGTTTTCACCCCAAAGACACCATCGCGATTATTGAACATTATGGCCTCATGTAAATTTGATTTTTCATGCCGGGCATCAATAAGATCCTGGATTCGTGGTGCCCATAGTTTACCTTCAGCGATAAGTGTCTGTGCGGCCTCACGGCGGTCGGTGAAATACATGTTCAGACGGAAAAATATCTGCTCCACAATTGCGGTGACAGGTAAGCTACGAACACCTTTTAGAACCGAGTTGAACACTTCGGACAGATTTGTTGTCATAATACCATATCTACGCCCACCATCAGCAGTAAGTGCCCACTTCTCAATTGCTTTCTCCTTAACCCAATTAGCCGCATCAGCATTGCTAGCTTCAAGTTGTGCCATCTTTTCCTCATACTTTCTCCACTGATTTTCACTAGCAATTACCTTTAATTTATTCATCAAAAATTTCGAACCAAATTTTTTATGAAAATTGCTAGCAAAGTGCCGCATACAATACCGATGATATGCAAAAGGTTCCCTCCACGTGCCAAACTCATTTCCCATTGCTGATAAAATACCGGCATGTCGATCCGAGATGACGCAAAGACCTTCACGTTCTGTCACATAGCACCGAATACAGTTCATGAACCATGTCCATGTTTCTATACTTTCGCCGTCAACAAGTGCAAATGCAAACGGAAACAACCTACCGTTTGCGTCTGGTGAAACCGCAATCAACAAACAGCCTTTGTATTTTCCGTACAGATGAGTACCGTCAGCACTTATAACTGGTCTACATGATTTGAATCCTTCAATCGAGGGACCGAATGACCAAAAAACACTCTTAAATGTTTCTATACCCGGCCCAGTCGTAGTCTTCGCCCACTGTACAGCCGTACCCGGATTCGAAGCTTGAATTGCATTGAATAGGTATGGTAATTTAGTGTACGCTGTTTCAAAAGAACCATATAGTTTCTCAATTGCTTTATGTTTTGCCTTCCAAGCTTTCCAATATGATATTGTGTATTGGAGCCTACCCTTCACCTGCCCAATTATGGCTCTTGGTGTTACTGTGAGTTGTTCCCTCAGAGTATCTATTATCAGCATCGATACAACCGTCGAGTCAATTTTGCTGTGATCCTGAGTCAATGTAGGATTCACACATGTGTGTACACCTTCAAGTTGTTTCACCACAAAATAATCACGACCTTTGGGAATAATTGCACGCAAGCGCCATGGACAACCGACGACATTTTGAAGTGATGGATTTTCTGCAATCTGCTCGGCTGAATGGTTGATGGGAGCGTATTTACATTTCACATGGTACAGACAACGATCTGATTTTACCGTCACGAATTCCCTGTGGTTCTTCACGGCATACATCTTGACTTGATGTTGTAGAGCATCTTTGGATGGAAATCTTTGACCTATGAAGAGTTCATCCAAGTTGGAAGACCCAATGGAAGACTGGATCTGTTCATGTACGGTGGCACGGGACATCCATTCGCTTGACTGCGATCCACGCATAGCTGGACCTGTGTCTTGACTTGGCAACACGCGGGTATTGTTAACCGGCACATGAACATTGGCATCAACAACCGGCACTTGAACATTGGCATCAACAACTGGAGCTTCAAGGGCGATCTCCTCATCATCATCCTCGAGACCGCGTACCTCATCTTCTTCCTCTTCTACCAAGTTGTTATTTACAACGGCGTTATCAAAGTCTGTCAAAGCAATGCCAGCTACCAAAAAATTTTGTGGCAATGGGGTCGGATGGAGCGGCTCGTATTCGGATGAAACAGGTTCCGTTGGAGTTGTGCTAGTTTCTCCAACAGTATTAGAAATCCTTGCGTGTGACTCTTCAGATGGTCTCAGAATCCTAGTTGGCCTTGGACCGTCGATAACAACTCTTGTAGTATTTGGAAGCCTCGTTTGATCAATATATAACTCAACTATATTCCAACCACAACTTGAATGAAGTGTCCTAAGCAGGACAGACCTCAGAGAACTGTCACTGTCTATGGGTACCAACATGAAGTACTGCCCATCCCCTTTACCAGCAGAATAACGGGCTCTCAATCTCAGAGTCATTTCACTTCTGTCCCAATTGGTTACTTCATATATCTTATCTGTTAATTCTGAGTAACCAAAATTGGGGGTAGCCCAAATAATTACCGGTTCAACATCACTATAAGAATATCCAATTTTTGGATCCTTAATTACTTCACCCCCAAAATATAACCATATAGGGATATCAAATTCCATACCTATGCATAAAAATTAAAACATATTCAAATCATTCACTACTCAAAATGTGATGAATCTTTGAAATAAAAATCAAACATAAGGTTAGTATGATAATACCTTTCAAATGATACCAAAAAAACCACCGGCAAAATTTTCGATGATGCGGAAGACTGAAAATGAGAGTGGGAGTGAGGAGTTAGGATGTATGCAATTTTATAGGGCTCAAATGGTTGAAAATTTTTGATTATGAGATCTAGGGTTTGTGGGTAAAAGGGGTGATGTGAGAGAGATGCGTTTTACAAACCAGAAGGGGAAGAAAAGGGGAGAAGAAAGGGGGTTTCGCTTATAGGGATTTGTGCAAAAAGTAAATAACTGATGCCGTCATTCTGAAGAACGGCATCAGTACGAACGATGCCGTTCTCCGGAATAACGGCATCAGTTCATTTATTTTTTGGCTGCCAAATCTCGAACCATTGTTGATACAATATAGATCGAAACTCAAATTAACCAATGCCGTTATTGGGAATAACGGCATGGCAATTTTCTCAAATAGAGATGCCGTTATTGGGAATCACGGCATGCAATTAGCTGATGCCGTGATTCCCAATAACGTTTGTTGCTGACGTGTCACAGACAAGGGCAGATGGCTAAATGTTTCCGAAACAAGGGCAGTTCGCTAATTATTTTCAAAAACAAGGGCATTTCGGCAAAATTTTCCCCTTTATATTGGTTGGTCAATGAAGCAAGTCAGTTTTTGTGACCAAACTATTATAATTTGCATTTTAAAAAAATTGGTTAAAATTGAAATTGAACTCATGCTTGTAGGAGTTTGAAACATAGTGTGTGGATCATATTGTACTTCTCCACAGTGTATTTGAATGCTCTTCTATTAATGTCATTTGAGGATAAGAGGTGTCAATTCGACACTGAGATGATCCATTGATCCATAATGAAGAAAAATGATTCACGCGATCCGTTCAATTGATTTTTGAACATGAGCCTATCGTTGAGTATGTTGTTTTCATTTTAATCTAATTACACCATTCTAATAATGTGGTGAGCGATCAATTGGATAACTCATACCATTAATGGTGAATGAGAAGAGATCCAAAATCTTCCCCTAAGTAGATTCTTGATGCTCCATGTGCGGTGATGATGTTGAATCGAACATTCATTTTTCGGAAAGAAGAATCTGAAATTTCGGAAAGAAGAAAAAATGAATGAAGAAAGAGAAGAATAGAGAAAAATGAAAGAAAAATAAAGGAATGAAGGAAAAGAAAAAGAATAAGAGATTTGATTATGAAAAGGTTAGGGTAAAAAAATAATTTAATAATTATAACTTAACGGATGAGGTTAAGTTAACGGATAAATGTGTTTAGTGTACTTTTTCAAATGTTGTATGGGCATTTTGTACTCGGGGCAAACGCTGGTGAGTATTTTGGTTTTTGCCCTAAAAACAAATTAGTATAAAGATGATTGTTCTTTGCAGTAAAATGCATAGATACCTCGAAAGGAATTGAGAGTTTTACCAAGTTGGGGTTCGGGTTTTTAGCAAATTCGGGATCACAGAAGAAGTTATGCAGATCCGATGATCGCTCCCCTTTTCTTATGTGGTAATTCCACAGAGAAGAAATCTAGGAATTTCCCCAAATAGAAAGGACCACAATTAATGATGAATCAATTGGTGTGCTGAATGAGCGTTGGCAAATTTTAAGGGAGAGAAATCACCCAGTTCTCTTATTAAAGATCCAGAGTATGTAGGAACATGTCGAGATAATGCATAAAATAATGCACACTGTTGGTGCAAAATGGCCCAACACTAACACTGTTTGTATTTGATATCCCTGATCTCTATTCTCTAATATATAATCTCTGATCTATCTATCTCTAATATTCTATTGAGAGAAGAACATAGTGTCATTTATAAATCTACCAACATATGCAACCCACATACATAACTAATATAAATAAGATTTCAAACTCAAATTCTCCTTCCGTCAGAATTTTTTTGTTTAAAAATTATTAAAATGTATATTGCACGTGTAAAATTTTATTAACTAATATAAATAAGATTTCATGTTCAAATCCTCCCAACATCAGAGTTTTTTTTTTTTTTTTTTAATTATTAAAATGTGCATTGCTTGTGTAAATTATCATTTATTTAAGGGTAAAAGAAAGAGAAAAAATGTGAAAGTTACCTAGCTAGCTCAGTTTGTCTATATATATATTTTTAGAGAGTTACCTAGTTAGCTCAGTATATATTGTTTTTTTAGAGTAAAATAAAGGGAGATAAAAATGCGTTTGCCGGGAGTCGAACCCGGGTCTATTGCTTGGAAGGCAATTATCCTAACCGTTGGACTACAAACGCTGTGGTTGCCAATTTCTTCCTACAACATTATTTGTCTATAACTATTATTTTTTAATCTCTCCTGCTCCTGGAAAAAACGTGGCTTATGCTCACAATACAAACTCTTGTCTATCTTCTATCTTCTCTCTCTAATCTCTAGTATTCCAATGGGAGAAGGCGTTAGGTACTGTTCTTTTATTGCCTCTTATAAAATATTACCTCTTATAAGAGATTTACAGTAAGAACATCTTTTTGAGGTGTTCTTTTTATATAAAAATAACCTCTTATAAGAGATTTCTGTTCTTTTTTCACCTCTTACAAGAGCATTTACTCTACTTTTACACATTTTTGTCCTTACAATATAATTTCTCTATTTATACTTTGAGGTAATATAGACTTTTTAAGTGATAGAAGGCTTATAAGAATTTGAAAGAGACTACTGGAAGCCGTTTAGGCTTATAAGCGATTTTGGGAAAAATTGCTTATAAGAGGTAAAAAAAAGAACGCTAAAAATTATGGGAAAAGAGGTGGACCACCTCTTATAAGAAGTGAATCGCTTATATGAGGAGAAAAAGAACAGTAAATCTACCAACATGTATAACACACGTACATAATTAATATAAAGAAGTTTCAGGATCGAGTCCTCCATACATCAGAGTTTTTATTTTTATTTTTAAAAATTATTAAAACGTGCATCGCACGTGTAAATTACTATTATCTATAATGAGAGATTGGAGTTGTAATTTGTCAACAAACAAACCCGTGCGTTACACGTACAACTCCAACTCTCCCATTTTTTACTTAAATTTTTTTAATTGGCACGTGCATTGTACATGCAACTCCAACTCTCCCATTTTTTACTTAATTTTTTTAATTGGCTTAACTTTTTAAATTGACACGTACACCGCACCACGTTTACATCAAAATTTTTACTTTAATTTTTTTTATTAACACGTGCTTCACATGTTACGTCCAACTCTCCCATTATATCCTGTATATACATATTACTAACACGTGCCTTGCACGTGCTATATTATATTATTCTAAAAAAATTATATTTATTAAGACATAATTTACACGTGCAAATCACAATTTTTTTACTTTAATTTTTAAATTAACGCATGCATCGCACGTGTATATTACTAGTATATTATAACGAGGGAGTTGGAGTTGTCATTTATAGACAACCAACAATCTAATCTCAACCATTTATTTTTAAGAGAGAGTTATATTAACAATTCAATTACTCAACTGTTGTTAGTTACTACAATACCCTCAAAGTTCAAATTTATTTACGACATCATTATTTACAAAAGTGTCACTCATATAAAATAAAAGTTGATGCCACTAGGGGTAATTTGTAAAGAGTACGTGATGAGTAAAATGAGATCTCAAATTCGAGACTAGATTATGTCTTAGTATTTACTTTTAAAAAAAAATTATTAGAATATGTATCGCACGTACAGATTACTAGTATAAATTTATTAGCATATCGAATCATGTATTAATACTTGATGTACAATAACACCGATCAATTCTTATGAAAAGTCGCATTACCATGTTATGGTTATATCCATTCTAATGGAGTTTTTTTTTTTTTTGAAGGAAAAGGTGGAATAAGGCCACCCTGTTTCATTAATGAGAATTAACCAAACAAACCCAGAGTACTGGGACAAATTACAACCTACAGACAACAAAATAGAACATGAAGCAATATAACCAATACATACAATCAGGGCTCACTCTCTTAGAGGGTGGGCCACAAAAAAAAACTACAACTAGGACGAACCGACTACAACTTGTCCCCGACCTCCACCAATGTTGTACTGGACCCCAGCTTGGGTCCAGTCACATAGCGAGTACCGACTAATTGTATGTACGTCACATAAGCTCCGTGCACCGCCTCCACGACGCGCGCACACCCACCTGAAACGAATTACGCGGGATTTGGGTATTCGCTGGTCCCGACCTTCTCCCCCCTCTCCCACACCGTCTCCAACAAACTCACTTTCTGCCCAGTCAAAGTCACAACCAAAGTAGAGCCGTGGAGAGGATACCTTCACATCTCTCACGCTTTAGGTCTCACAAGCGATTTCTCACTAAGCAAAACTCTCACTCACCCTAATCACGAACACAGTCCAAGACACAAACAGACACCTGCATAGAGTAGTGAGAAGCAACATCTTCACTCTCTCACTCTCTCACTCTCTCACACGTAAAACCCAAACAAAATCACAACCAATCTGAAGAATCACCTTCACCTCTCGCCCCTACGGGCGGTGGACATTGTAGATCTCAGGATCAATGATGAGGACATAGTGGCGGTGTTGTTGCAAAATCTGTGGTAGTAAATTAAAGGAGGTCGAGTTCAGGGTGTGACTTACATATTGCCGACCAAAAACACAAACATCTTCCCTCTGTGCACCTCGTGGGGGGACCCTTTCTGCGGGCCCAAGCCCCACCCTATGCAATAACGAATGAGCACCTCTCATGGGGGATCCCATCTTCAGGCCCTAGCCCCACAACCGCACTACACCTCATTCTTTACACTAAATCAAACCCAGTCAGACAACTCAGACACTAAGAATGTCTACTCCTCTCATACCTTCATAGTAAACATGAGTTTCCTTCAATAATGATTGGTAAACACTTTGTTCATAGTGGTGGAGGAATTGAAGGATTTCCCGCTCAACTAGTTATCGCAGTGACGGTTGCTGTCGATGGAGGAAGCAGCCACCACTGCCGTCGATGGTTGTAGCGATGGCTTCATGCCGTCTCTACGTGCTACACGCTAGGATCTCGCCCACTCCTCATCGCCATCCACCATCTTTGTGGCCTCCGCCTTAGCCGCAGCAGACTTTGTCGCTCGCAGGATGCCGCGCCGCCCAAGCTGGAGTATCCATCGATGCGGAGGTGAATCTGAGATCCATGGAGCCGCTGACTAAGGTGCCGATGGCAACTGCTCGTGGTGGACGCGACCGGTGGGTAGGTGGTCGACGGGAGATCCGCTCTGCCTCCTCGAGCTCCCACACCCACCAAAGCCCAAGTCGAAGAGTTTGTTGTAGCGGGAGGGGATCGATGGTGCAGAGAGATATGGGGTGGAAGATCGGCGAAGACCAAGTTAAGCGGAGAGGGGGCGACGAACCCTAGCCGCCACCCCCTCCAATCTCATATCTAGATCTTGGATTTTTTGTGTTTTTTTTTTCCAATCTCAGATCCAAGATGACTCCATTCTAATGGAGTTATAAGAGCATTTGTTGCCGTTAGACATTTTTTCCAATTTTTTACAAAATTTGGCAAAAATCCTTTTGCAATTGTTGGCCAAATTTCCATTTTTTGGGTTTGAGGGAACATTAGTCGACTATATTTGGAAGGAGATATAGCAATTTGAAAATTTTGGCAATTGAGATATCATATTCCGTCCATCTAAATTTTCTTCCCAAAAATCTCTCGGACGTTAAATGATCTTTTGACCCAACATTTTTTTATATTTAATATATTGGGCGGGATATGATTTTCCGTTCGAAGTTTTTTTTGAATTAAAAAATAATTATCTCGAACGGGAATTGATCTCCCATCCGATGAATTTCTTCCCAATTGTAAAGAGAAAAACATACTGAGTTAGGCCTATCAAACTTATTATGAGTCCATTCTAAGAATTAAATTAGATTAAATTAAGATATAACATTTATTTAAGATTAAATTAAAATTAAATTAACATTTAATTAAGATTTTTAATCAAAAAAGATATCGGACGGAAAATGTTATTCCGACCGATACTTTTTATTTTTTTTAAAAATAAAATTTCAACGGGACGAAAATTCATCTTTTGTTCTCTTTTAAAAATCAAAACCATTTTTTGGGCTTAAGCCCTACCGCCATTCTCCAAATTTTGTATTACTATTTGCCAAATACCTAAATTTTAACTTTCTAGTCTACAGATGCTCTAATAGCGCAGAATTCAGCCAGTGTCCTCCGTACCACTTCAATTCTATGCAGGTGACATCAGAAGTATACCATAACAAATTCGATATTTGATGCAATCTGTATTTGCAATGGATCAGAAAAGAACATTTGTAAACTATACTTCTATATTTCCAATGGGTAAGAAGAAAAAATTAAACCGAAAATTTGGGTCAAGAAGCATTTTTCAGTCAAATAGATCCAAAGAATCAGACAGATTTGTTAGGATCTGTTGTTTATTTTAAACATTGCTTTATTTAATTTACTGAATAAAGATTAGAAAAATAAAGATTAGAGAGCAGCAAGCAAGCAGGATTGTCCACACTTGATCTTTCTTAATAAATTTCCAAATAAAAAATGTCACTGTTTCTTATCAATTTTCAGATGGATCCAGTACCTGAGTGACACTGTAATTTAATGTTGAGTATCATCTCACATGCACACAACTAGGGCGGCAAACGAATCGAGCTATTCGCGAGCTATTCGGTTCGAGCTCGGTCAAAGCTCGGCTCGAACCGAGAGCTCGAGCTCGGAGTTTTTTTTTAAGGCTAAGCTCGCGAGCTATTCGGCTCAAATACGGTCAAAGCTCGGCTCGAACCGAGCTCGAGCCGAAAAATTAGCTCGTTTCGTAAACGAGCCGAGCTCGAGCCTGAAGGTATTCGGCTGGGTTCGGCTCGATTGCAGCCCTACACACAACAGAGGAGGATTAACACAAGGGAGATAAAGATGCAATAAACAAACAGACATCTCAGTTCAAAGTCAAATTGCTTCTTTTGGCCTTGTTCTCTTATAAGCAGAACAATTTTGGAGTCGGATGCAACAAGATGCAGTGTAATCGGTAGCAACCATTGCACATGCCCAGCCATCTCAGCTGAGACATCATTTTCCAGATACAGAACACACTAGAAAGAAGTTTCATATATGAAATACTCTCAAACAGAAAACACATTTACAATGAGAATTGTTTAGCATCAAATAACTTGGCAAAATCTATCGAACTTGATTTCTAACCGTATCTTAACTATTCCGAGCATAGTCACAAATCTGGCGTTCGGAAATAATTCGGCAAGATTCAATATTCGGAATTCGGCAAAAATTCGGAAAAAAATTGGCATAAGTTCGGAAAGAAAGAAATACAAAATTTAATATATCTTAATAGTTAGTAACCATCACCAAAGCAAAAAAAAAAAAAATATTAGTAGTCTGTGAATGTAGTCACTGTATATTGTATAAGATAAGAATCAATAAGCTTTATGATCATTTACTTGCTTTGATCATCAGTTTTATATAACATCACACTGCATATCACAAATTACACATACACCATAATTAGCTCTGAAAACACTGATATAACATCACCTAGTTCTCAGTCTTGTTTTGTTTGTTAGCTACTTAACCTATGCACCAAACAATCAATTACAAGAGTGTTTCATAAGAGAATATCTTAGACTATTATAAATTGGAGACATCAATTACAAAATAATTTCAAACTCAAGTTTTCAGGTTCATGCCATACTTCAATCCTCACTCCCCTTGGTTCCATATCCTCTTAAAAATTGGATAGCAGCAAGTTCACACAACAAATGATTCATTTTATTGATCAACAATTGCAATGAACATGGGCATAGATGAAAATGATAGGAGACCGAGAATCATACCTTCTAGTGATTGAGCGAACGAAATTCTTTTGATTGCAATAGGAAAAGAGGAATCGTCGCTCCTTCTGATTTGGGGGAAAAAATATGTGCGGCTGTAAAGAGAAAACACATGGAAAGAGGAAAGCAAGACACTACAAGGAAATATGGTTGAATACTTGAGTTGGGTTATTGAGTACTATTCGCGAATAATTCAGCAATTCGTGATTTTCACGAATTATTCGTGCACTTCGCGAATAATTCGCGAAGCGACGTATAATTCGCGAACTAGTTCGGCTGAGGAAATATTCGCGAATAAATCGCGAATTTGTCGAATTAAACCCGAACTTTGTGACTATGATTCCGAGAAGAAAATCGATCAAAACAGTAAACATTACAAGCTGACGGCAAAGCTGAAAGTAGGAGTTAGGAAATTTTCATTTTTCAGGCATTGCCAGATTGGATACCACCATCTGTACAGGCAGATCAATGAAAGTAGGAAAAGGTTCTAAGTAGAAATCCAAAGAATTAAGCAAGAATTAGGCAAACATGCATAGGCAAATTTGGATGTCAAACTGTGTGCACTTGTACAAGTTGTGTCTACAAATCTATTCCAACTACGAAAAAAGTCTTACAACTTTAGGTGGAATGCAAATTGTTTCCCAAATCACACCTCATCTTAATTGCGCGAGCTATAATAACTTGAAGATGAAATGATTAAGTTCCACATGAAAAATAAGGGCCACAGGAAAATGGATTTTACTCATAAACAAAAGCCATACAGAAATCAGATCAGATATTTGGATTCTCTAGTTAGAGCATCCACAGTCGTCCACTCGTCTGCTATAAATGGATATTATGCATTTTATAGCATTTTGAGTGCTACAGTCATGTGCTATATATATATATATATATGCATATTTTGTCCTTTTCGCTACAGTAGAATGCTATATTTGAGATAAGATAATATGTATATTATAATGGACGATACATCATGTTTCGTCCAAGGAGAATTGTATGGTTAGTTATGTGTTTAATTAGTTAATTAGTTTAGTTAGATAATTAATTAGTTAATTAATTCTATAGTTAGTTAGATAATTAAGCTTAGTATCCTAATTAATCTATTAACTAGTAATTTACACGTGCGATGAACGTCTTAATAAATATAGTTTTTTTAAAGTAGTCTGGATTTGAACTTAAGCCCTCCTTTATAATAGTTATGCACGTGTGTTGTACGCATTGATAGATTTACAAATGACACTAAGGTTTTCTCCCATTATAATTTTAAAGATTTACACATGCGATGCGCATCTTAATAAATATATATTTTTAAAAGTAAAAATTTAGAAGTAGTTTGGGTTTGAACCTAAGATCTATTTTATAATAGTTATGCACGTGCATTGTACGCGTTGATAGATTGACAAATGATACTGAGGCTTTCTCCCATTATAATATTAGATTTTAGAGATTAGTGAGTTAGTGGCTAAAAGCATGCAAAAAGTCCGGCGTTCGAGACTTTTGCGCATTTGCAAAAGCGTCGGACGACGACAAAAAAATATAATTAAATTGTTTTTTTGTTCCGACGAAACATCATGTTTCATCCGTTCAAATTTTCTCCAACTTAGCTATTTTTTTGTCATTTCGCCATTGCAGCAAAACAACGAAATACTAATTCTATTTATGCATTTTGCCATTTTTTAGCATGCACGACTGTGGATGCTCTTAGAACCAAGTTAAAAATCTCATATATTGCAAATCCGACGAACAATCTTCTGTCGTCGCTGATTCTTTTCACCTAGTTACATTGACGTTTCTTTCTCTTGTTTGAGATAAGTTATGGATCTAGAATATCGTTATCCTTTTTTTTTTTTTTTTCCGTGAAAGCAAGTTCCGAAAAAGTTGTCAATAATAGTATTAGAGTAAAGCTACACCCACTACCAATTTTACTACATTTTTCTTTACTAACATAGGTGACACTCTACTATTGGAGAGTAGGTGTAGAGTAGATGTAGAGTAGGTGGGAAAACTCGAATAATAGTGTGCCACCTAAGGTAGTAAAGGAATGTAGTGGAATTGGTAGTGGGTGTAACATTACTCATATTATTATTACCCAGAAAAATAGGTAAAAAAAATTCCATCCAAGATTTAATAGCTGGTCCATTCTCATCCTAGGATTGTTGATTTATCAGCTGAATTACATCTTCATATTAACAATGGAATAGATAGAAAGGATTAGTTAATGTATAAGAAATGTATCAAAAGTTAAATCCTTCATCCATTCAGCTTCACTGCTTCAATACAAAAAGTATCTTATACCAGTTCAGTTTTTATCGGTTTATAGTACTTTTAGCTACCACAGTTTCTTTAATGGAAACTCGAATAGTGGTGAGACCACCTCATTGAATATGTTTAAGAACTATCACCCAAGTTTCGTCACTATATGTTCAATGCTCTGCAAACTACTTGCTGTAAAATAAATCAAATAAACTTTCTAGAAACATCATATATATACAATGATGCGGTTTGTTTTTGGGAGGCGTGTGGATGCACCAGGTGTGAGTTCTTCTCGATTTGTATTGGTGGAGGAAGCTCTGGTGCGGCCGGCCCTCAGGTGGGCGAACGGTAAGGAAGTAGGCGGGAGTGCAGTGGAGGCTGGATGCTCGGCTCGGATCGAGAGGCTCGGATCCGAGGTCTCGTGTACCTACAGACGGTCTAGGAACAGCGGGGTTGGTCCCGGTGGCAGACCCTCCGACGATCTAGTCAGCTACTGAGAGAGAGTAACAGTAACTAGGGTTTTAAGTGGGAAAGATTGATTACCGGAGAAAGGGGGAGAGGGTCTGGTATTTATAGGAGAAGTCAACCGGGTCTGGACCCGTTTGGGGCCGGGTCTGGACCCGGTTGCCCGTGGGCCTGAAGTGGTTGAAACCCGAGCGGTATAGGGTTGACGTGGCAGAAGCCCGGGCGGTTTTCTGACGCTGACGTGGCGGATCTGGATGATCCAGTGATGTATGCTTCCTGAGGGGATCTTGTGGCCCAGGAGGGGCCACGTCATCCGACCTATATCACAAGCCCCCCACTCCTGGAGGGCTGGGTGGTCCAGCCGTGTAGGAGTAGTTTTTTTGCCTCTGTGGGAAGAGCAGGTGGTGTGTGTGGTGAAAAAGTAGGATCTATTACTTCTAGAAGAGGCCGGGGGTAGGAGGATGGGATCTCTTATTGGAGTCACGCAGGGTGCCAAGTGTAGAAGAATCGGAGTAACGTTGGCCGAGTTTTTAGGGTCGGCAGTCGAGCATTGAGGGTCGGGAGTCGAGCTTCGAGGGTCGGCAGACGATCCCCTCGCTAGTTGGAAGAGCAAGCGGATGTAGGAGTCTGGAGCGAGGGTCCTTCTTGATGAGCGTGTAGGGTCAGTAGGCGAGCCCCCTAACTTGTTGGAAAAGCAAGGGGGCATTAAGACCGTGGAGCAGGAGGCCTTCTTGATGAGCGCGGAGGGTCGGCAGGCGAGCCCCCTCACTTGTTTGGAAAAGCAAGGGGATGTTGGGACCGTGGAGCAGGAGGCCTTCTTTACGAGCGCGGAGAGTCGGCAGGCGAGCCCCCTCACTTGTTGGAAAAGCAAGGGGATGTTGGAGTCTGGAGCGGGGGTCCTTATTGATGAGCATGGAGGGTCGGCGGGCGAGCCCCCTCACTTGTTGGAAAAGCAAGGGGAGTCGAGGTCCTGTTTAGTAGGGGCCAGCTTGCCGAGCGTCGAGCGACGAGCCCGGAGTGCCGAGCACGGAGCGCCGAACCCGGAGTGCCGAGCTCAGAATGCCTAGCCTGGAAGGCCGAGCCAGGAGAGCTGAGCCCGGAGGGCCGAGCCTAGGCAAAACTGTGAGATAGCCAGTAGGTGGCTAGGGGTCAGGGCCGAGCGCCGAGCCCGAAATGCCGAGCCTAGAGAGCCGAGCCTGGACAGGACTGTGAGATAGCCGGTAGGTGGGTAGGAGTCAGTGCTGAGTGCCGAGCCCGAAAGAGCGAAGCCTGGGCAAGGCTGTGAGATAGCCAGTTGGTGGCTAGGAGTCAGTGCCGAGTGCCGAGCCCGGAGTGCCGACCCTTGAAATGCCGAGCCTGGAGGGTCGAGCTAGGAGAGCTAAGCCTGGGCAAAACCGAGATAGCTAGTAGGTGGCTAGGAGTCAGTACCGAGCGCCGAATCTGTCGGGTCGAGCCTGGGCAAGACTGTGCGATAGCCAGTAGGTGGCTAGGAGTCAGTGCCGAACGCCGAGCCTGGAGTGCCAAGCCCGGAATGCCGAGCCTGGACGGTCGAGCCAGGAGAGCTGAGCCTGGGCAAGACTGAGATATCCAGTAGGTGGCTAGGAGTCCGTGCCTAGCATCGAGCCCAGAGTGCCGAGCCCGGAATCCCGAGCATGGAGGGCCGAGCTAGGAGAGCTGAGCCTGGGCAAGACTGAGATAGCCACCTACTGGTGGCTAGGAGTCAGTGCTGAGCGCCGAGCCCGGAGGGCCGAGCCTGGGCATGACGGTGAGATAGCCAGTAGGTGGCTATGAGTCAGTGCCGAACGCCGAGCCCGGAGTGCCGAGCCTGGAGGGTCGAGCCTGGGCATGACTGTGAGATAGCCAGTAGGTGGCCAGGAGTCAGTGCCGAGCACCGAGCCCGAAGTGCCGAGCTTGGAGGGCCGAGCCTGAGCAAGACTGTGAGATAGCTAGTAGGTGGCTAGGTGTCAGTGCCGAACGCCGAGCCTGGAGTGCCGAGCCCGGAATGCTGAGCCTGGACGGCCGAGCCAGGAGAAATGAGCCTGGGCAAGACTGAGATAGCCAGTAGGTGGCTAGGAGTTCGTGCCTAGCTTCGAGCCCGGAGTGCCGAGCCTGGAGGGCCGAGCCTAGGCATGACTGTGGGATAGCCAGTAGGTGGCCAGGAATCAGTGCCGAGCACCAAGCCCAGAGTGCCGAGCCCGGAATGCCGAGCCTGGAGGGCCGAGCTAGGAGAGCTGAGTCTGGGCAAGACTGAGATAGCAGTAGGTGTCTAGGAGTCAGTGCCGAGCGCCGAGCCCAGAGTGCCGAGCCTGGAGGGCCGAGCCTGGGCAAGACTGTGAGATAACCAGTAGGTGGCTAGAAGTTAGTGCCGAACGCCGAGCCTGGAGTGCCGAGCCTGGATGGCCGAGCCAGGAGAGCTGAGCCTGGGCAAGACTGTGATAGCAAGTAGGTTGCTAGGAGTCCGTGCCGAGCAACGAGCCCGGAGTGCCGAGCCTGGAGGGCCGAGCCTAGGCGAGACTGTTCAGTTGGAGCCCGCCTTGCTGAGCGTCTAGGGTCGGGAGACGAGCCCCTCACTTGTTGGAAAAGCAAGGGGCTCGCGGTGACATCCGAGCGCCGAGCCTGGAGGGCCGAACCTGGGCATGACTGTGATACAGCCAGTAGGTGGCTAGGAGTTAGTGCAGAGCGCCGAGCCTAGAGTGTCGAGCCCAGAATGCCGAGCCAGGAGAGCGGAGCCTGGGCAAGACTGTGAGATAGCCAGTAGGTGGCTAGGAGTCAGTGCCGGGCGCCGAGCCTAGAGTGCCGAGCCTGGAGGGCCGAGCTAGGAGAGCAAAACCTGGGCAAGACTGTGAGATAGCCAGTAGGTGGCTAGGAGTCAGTACCGAGTGCTGAGCCTAGAGTGCCGAGCCTGGAGGGCCGAGCCTGGGCATGATTGTGAGAGAGCCAGTTGGTGGCTAGGAGTCAGTGCCGAGCGCCGAGCCTGGAGTGCCAAACCCGGAATGCCGAGCCTGGAGGGCCGAGCCTGGGCATGACGAGACTGGGCAAGACTGAGATAGTCAGTTGATGGCTAGGAGTCAGTGCCGAGCGCCGAGCCCGGAATGCCAAGCCTGGAGGGCTGAGTCAGGAGAGCAGAGCCTGGGCAAGACTGTGAGATAGCCAGTAGGTGGCTAGGAGTCAGTGCCGAATGCTGAGTCTGGAGTGCCGAGCCCGAAATGCTGAGCCTGGACGGCCGAGTCAGGAGAGCTGAGCCTGGGAAAGACTGAGATAGCCAATAGATGGCTAGGAGTCCGTGCCGCGCATCGAGCCCGGAGTACCGAGCCTGGAGGGCTGAGCCTGGGAAAGACTGTTCAGTTGGAGCCCGCCTTGCCGAGCGTCTAGGGTTGGGAGACGAGCCCCTCACTTGTTGGAAAAGCAAGGGGATCGCGGTGACATCCGAGCGCCGAGCCTGGGCATGACTGTGATACAGCCAATAGGTGGCTAGGAGTTAGTGCCGAGTGCCAAGCCCTGAATGCCGAGCTTGGAGGGCCGAACCTGGAGAGCGGAGCCTGGGCAATACTGTAAGATAGCCAGTAGGTGGCTAGGAGTCAGTGCCGAGCGCCGAGCATGTAGTGCCGAGCCTGAAGGGCAGAGTCTGGGCATGATTGTGAGATAGCCAGTTGGTGGCTAGGAGTCAGTGCCGAGCACCAAGCCCGGAATGTCGAGCCTGGAGGATCGAGCCAGGAGAGCAGAGCCTGGGCAAGACTGTGAGATAGCCAGTAGGTGGCTAGGAGTCAGTGCCGAGCGCCAAGCCCGAAGTGCCGAGCCTGGACAAGACTGAGATAGCCAGTTGGAGGCTAGGAGTCTGTACCGAGCACCGAGCCCGGAGTGCCGAGCCCGGAATGCTGAGCCTGGAGGGCCGAGCTAGGAGAGCTGAGCCTGGGCAAGACTGAGATAGCTAGTAGGTGGCTAGGAGTTAGTGCATAGCGCCGAGCCCAGAGTGGTGAGCCTGGGCATGACTGTGAGATAGCCAGTAGGTAGATAGGAGTCAGTGCCGAGCCTGGATGGCCGAGCCTGGGCAAGATTGTGAGATAGCCAGTAGGTGGTTAGGAGTCAGTGCCGAACACCGAGCCTGGAGTGCCGAGCCCGGAATGCCGAGCCTGGACGGCTGAGCTAGGAGAGCTGAGCCTGGGCAAGACTGAGATAGCCAGTAGGTGGCTAGGAGTCCGTGCTGAGCATCGAGCCCAGAGTGTCGAGCCTGGAGGGCCGAGCCTAGGCAAGACTGTTCAGTTGGAGCCCGCCTTGCCGAGCATCTAGGGTCTGGAGACGAGCCCCTCACTTGTTGCAAAAGCAAGGGGCTCGCTGTGACATCCGAGCACCGAGCCTATAGGGCCGAGCCTAGACAAGACTGTGGGGTAGCCAGTATGTGGCTAGGAGTAAGTGCCGAGCCCCTTCACTTGTTGGAAAAGCAAGGGAACGTGAAGATCCTGTTCAGTAGGAGCCCGCCTTGCCGAGCGTCGAGGGTCGGGAGACGAGCCCCCTCACTTATTGGAAAAGCAAGGGGTATTCTTGCCGACCGGCGACCCCCTTACTTGTTGGAAAAGCAAGGGGTCTTCTTGCCGAGTGTCGAGGGTCGGCAGGCCTGTCCCCTCACTTGTTGGAAAAGCAAGGGGTCTTTTTTGCCGACCATCGACCCCCTCACTTGTTGGAAAAGCAAGGGGCTCGCGGTGCCATCCGGGCTCCGAGCCTCCCGTTTAATAGAGGAGGATTTTGGGGCTCGCGGTACTATCCGAGCTCCGAGCCTCCTGTTGAATAGAGGAGGATTTTGGGACTCGAGCTCCGAGCCTCCTGTTGAATAGAGAAGGATTTTGGGGCTCGCAGTGCCCTCCGTGCTCCGAGCCTCCTGTGAAAATAGAGGAGGATTTTAGGGCTCGTGGTACCATCCGAGCTCTGAGCCTCATGTTGAATAGAGGAGGATTTTGGGGCTCGATCTCCGAGCCTCCTGTTGAATAGAGGAGGATTTTGGGGCTCGCGGTGCCATCCGAGCTCCAAGCCTCCTGTAAAATAGAGGAGGATTTTGGGGCTCGCAGTGTTATCCGAGCATCGACCCTCCTGACTAGTTGGAAAAGCCTGGGGTTTTTTAGCAGCTCCTAGTGCCATCCGAGCGCCGAGCCTTAAGCTTGTCGGAGAAGCTTTTGTGGCTCGCGGTGACATCCAAGTGTTGAGCCCCTAAAACTTGTTGGAGCTTCTGAGTGGATTGTCGTCAGTGGGACGGTGTATTGGTAATGGCAGCCGAATGAAATCTAATGATTTCATTTCATTTAATGCTTAGGGTATAGAAGCCTTTGTGGCTCGCGGTGACATCCAAGCGCCGAGCCCCAAGTTTGCAGGAGAAGTTTTTGTGGCTCGCGGTGCCATCCGAGCTCCGAACCTCATGTTGAATAGAGGAGGATTTTGGGGCTCGCGGTGCCATCCGAGCTCCGAACCTCCTGTTGAATAGAGGAGGATTTTGGAGCCCCCACACCATGGGGAAAGCCAGTGAAGGGCATGGCTGTAGGTTGTCGCCGAGCTTAACAGTCGAGTGGCTTTGAAGAAAGCCACAGCCTTGCTCGGGGCCGCTCGGGGCCGACGACGAGCCCCCACACTTGTTCTTAGGAAGATGGCAAGAGTGTAGTTGGCGGTTGCCGCCGTGCACATGGGTTGATGGGCTTGAAGAAGCCCAAACCATACCCGGGACAGATACTGAGCCCCCACACCGGGGAGAAAGCCGGTAATGGGCATAGCTGAAGGTCGTCACCGAGCGTATCGGTCGAGTCGCTGTGAAGAAAGCCACGGCCTTGCTCGGGGTCGACGACGAGCCCCTACACTTGTTCTCAGGAAGACGGTATGGGTGTAGCTGGCAGTTGCCACCGTGTGCATAGGTTGATGGGCTTGAAGAAGCCCAAACCATGCTTGGGACAGATGCCGAGCCCCCACACCGGGGAGAAAGCCGGTAATGGGCATAGCTGAAGGTCATCACTGAGCGTATCGGTGTGATGGCTTTGAAGAAAGCCACAGCCTTGCCCAGGGTCGACGACGAGCCCCCACACTTATTCTCAGGAAGACAGTACGGGTGTAGCTGGCGGTTGCCGCCGTGCGCATAGGTTGATGGGCTTGAAGAAGCCCAAACCATGCTCAGGGCAGATGCCAAGCCCCCACACCGAGAAGAAAGCCGGTAATGGGCGTAGCTGAAGGTCATCGCCGAGCGTATCGGTCGAGTGGCTTTGAAGAAAGCCACGGCCTTTCTCGGGGTCGACGACGAGCCCCCACACTTGTTTTCAGGAAGACGGTACGGGTGTATCTGGCGGTTGCCGCCGTGCACATGGTTGATGGGCTTGAAGAAGCCCAAACCATGCTCGGGGCAGATGTCGAGCCCCCTACACCGGAGAGAAAGCCGGTAATGGACGTAGCTGAAGGTCATCGCCGAGCATATCGGTCGAGTGGCTTTGAAGAAGGCCACGGCCTTGCTCGGGGTCGACGACGAGCCCCCACACTTGTTCTCAGGAAGATGGTACGGGTGTAGCTGGCGGTTGCCGACGTACGCATAGGTTGATGGGCTTGAAGAAGCCCAAACCATGCTAGGGGCAGATGTCGAGCCCCCACACTGGGGAGAAAGCCGGTAATGGGCGTAGCTGAAGGTCGTCACCGAGCGTATCGGTCGAGTGGCTTTGAAGAAAGCCATGGCCTTGCTCGAGGTCGATGACGAGCCCCCCACACTTGTTCTCAGGAAGATGGTATGGGTGTAGTTGGCGGTTGCCACCGTGTGCATAGGTTGATGGGCTTGAAGAAGCCCAAACCATGCTAGGAGCAGATGCCGAGCCCCCACACCGAGGAGAAAGTCGGTAATGGGCGTAGCTGAAGGTCGTCGCCAAGCGTATCGGTCGAGTGGCTTGAAGAAAGCCACGGCCGTGCTCGGGGTCGACGACGAGCCCCCCACACTTGTTCTCAGGAAGACGGTATGGGTGTAGCTGGCAGTTGCTGCCGTGCACATAGGTTGATGGGCTTGAAGAAGCCCAAACCATGCTCGGGGCAGATACCGAGCCCCCACACTGGGAAGAAAGCCGGTAATAGGCGTAGCTGAAGGTCATCGCCGAGCGTATCGGTCGAATGGCTTTGAAGAAAGCCACGGCCTTGCTCGGAGTCGATGACGAGCCCCTCACACTTGTTCTCACGAAGACGGTATGGGTGTAGCTGGCAGTTGCCACCGTGCGCATAGGTTGATGGGCTGCAGATGCCAAGCCCCCACACTTGGGAGAAAGTCGGTAATGGGCGTAGCTGAAGGTCGTCGCTGAGCGTATCGGTCGAGTGGCTTTGAAGAAAGCCACGGTCTTACTCGGGGTCGACGACGAGCCTCCCACACTTGTTCTCAGGAAGATCATACAGGTGTAGCTTTTTGTGGCTCGCGGTACCATTCGAATGCCGTGCCCCAAGCAGAATTGGGGAAATTTTTGTGGATCGTGGTGCCATCCGAGCGTCGAGCCCTAAGCGAGATTGAGGAGATTTTTGCGGCTCGCGGTGCCATCCGAGCGTCGAGCTTCAAGCTTGTGAGAGAAGTTTTTTGGGGCTCGTGGTTCCTTCCGAAGGTCAAACCTGTGACTTATTTTAAGGAAGCTAATACGAAGTTGAAGCTTGTTTTAAGAAGGAATTTGTCAGGTCCCCACAAAATGATGCCCGCACCACTCTCCACATCGCAGGAAGAGCCTTCAGAGGCTGGTCCATGAGGACCTGGATTGAGTGCGCCTGGAAATAGAGACAGAGCTTCCGCGCAGCCATAACCAGGGCATATGCCACCTTCTCCATTTTTGCGTATCTGGTCTCGGCTGCGAGTAGAACCTTGCTCACATAGTACAGGTGCTTTTGGACTCCGTCCTTTTCTCGAACAAGAACAACACTGAGCATATTTTTCGAAGCCGAGAAATAGAGCCAGAGGGGCTCGCCTGGTTCGGGCTTGTAGAGGAGAAGAGGATTGGCGAGGTACTATTTCAATTGGGCAAATGCCTCATGCTGCTGAGCACCCCACTCGAAACCTCCGGTTCTGCACAATGCTTTGAAGAACAGGGGGAACTTCTTTCCGAACTTTGGCCGATGGCCGCTAGTCTTCCCATAAGCCTATGGTCTTCTTTGATATTTCTGGGAGGGGCCATATCTATTATGGACTGGATCTTCTCGGCTTTTCTGCTGGTCACGAAGTGGGTGAGAAAGTTGCCCTCCAGTTGGTTGAAGGAGTAAATGAAGCCTGGGGCGAGCTTAGAGAACCATTCCCGAGCCGGTCCCCAGAGGGTGGCAGGGAAGGCACGGCATGGGAGGGGATCCGATACGCTGTGAATCATCAAGAAGGTCATGAAGCCCTCCATTTGATCACCAGGATCACCCTCACCGTCGTAAGTCTCGAATTGAGGTGGGCTGAAATTCCGGGGTATTTTCGCTTGCAGGATTGCGGTGGAGAAGGGAGGTCGGGTCGACCTCGTACCGTCGTCACCAAAGTGGTCGAGGCAGTTCTCCATTTCTTGGAGGCATTTCAAGATGTCCTCGTCATACTCCAGCGGGACTGTCGGGTCGAGGGACGCGCTGGCCTCGACATCCAATCGCAAATGAGGGCGGTGGAGCGTCTCGTTGATAGGGGTCCCCAGGATAGCCTCCATGATCTCTTTTCGAAAGTCTTGGAACTCCTGGTGGGTGACCAGAGTTCGTTCAGCCGAATTACGTTGGTGCAGCGGCCTTTGGCCGATGTGACTGAGTGCCGGCCCTCGCCCTTGGGACGGAGGTCTGGAATGGTTCGGGGCCGAGTTGGAAGTGGCCCCTCCCCTGCTCCGGCTTGCCTGTCGATTCTGGATAACCCCCTGCAGGTTGGGTGGGACCGGACGGGAGGCACCCGGTTGGTGTGCGTGACTGACCCCCGGGTTGTTGGATCCATGAGCATTGGTGGCGATGCCCTGTGGAGGCACGTCCTGCCGATGCGCGGAGGTAACAGCTCTCGTGGCTTTGGGCACCATGTGAGCTCGGGTTGACGGGGTACCGTTAACGGCTGAGCTCAGGCCGACGTCTACAATAGAGTTTCCCACAGATGGTGCCAACCTGATGCAATTTGTTTTGGGGAGGCGTGTGGATGCACCAGGTGTGAGTTCTTCTCAATTTGTATTGGTGGAGGAAGCTCAGGTGCGGCCGGCCCTCAGCTAGGCGAACGGTAAGGAAGTAGGCGGGAGTGCAGTGGAGGCTGGATGCTCGGCTCGGATCGGGAGGCTCGGATCCGAGGTCTCGTGTACCTGCAGACGGTCTAGGAATACCGGGGTTGGTCCCGGTGGCAGACCCTCCGACGATCTAGTCAGCTACTGAGAGAGAGTAACAATAACTAGGGTTTTGAGTGGGAAAGATTGATTACCCGAGAAAGGGGAAGAGGGTTTGGTATTTATAGGAGAAGTCAACCGGGTCTGGACCCGGTTGCCCGTGGGCCTGAAGCGGTGGAAACCCGAGCGGTATAGGGTTGACGTGGGAGAGGCCCGGGCGGTTTTCAGGCTGACGTGACAGAGGCCCGGGCAGTTTTCTGATGCTGACGTGGCGGATCTAGATGATCCGGTGATGTATGCTTCCTGAGGGGATCCTGTGGCCCAGGAGGGGCCACGTCATCCGACCCATATCATACACTAAGTCCAGGTTTGATACACCTTCTCCGATACTAGTTACCAGCTCCTATAGATATGTAAACCCTTCATTGGTGATAGTTATGTTGTTAACTTGTAGTTTTGTTTATAGGGTACTAGTAATTTATACGTGCGATGCACATCTATATAAATTTATGCTTTTTTAAAAAATCCAACTTTGTCTGACATCGAACCTAAGACCTCCTTTATATTAGTTATGCATGTGCATTGCACGTGTTTTTTGGTTACAATGCACGTGTTTATTTGGTTACAAATGAAGTTTGTTTGGTGACAAACTCTCCCATTAAAATAGTAAAGATATATACACTGGCGTACTCATAAAAAAACCAATCTGTATGCATTTCTATGTTTTGTTTAGGTGCTTATTTAAGTCCATATAACCAATCAACACACTTTTCTTGTCATGTTAGTACCAAACTCTAATTTTGTTTCATATAAATATGTTCTTCCTAATCACCATTGTTAAAGTAGTCTATTTAGTCCCATATCGGAATTAGATTTATATTACTCTTTGTACTCTCCTTATATATGAAACAGTGTACGTATTCAGTTATGAATCATCCAATAAAGTATTCTTTCTTTCTCTGTGCTATAAGTTAATATGGTATCAGAACCAAGAAATTATACACATAATAGTTCCACAAAAATAAATTAGGGTTCCCTTGATTTTCTTATAAATAATAAAATAATAAAATAATTAAAATCTCTTTCTATTATAAAAGCAAGAATAAATTTGTCCAGAGCAGATCTGGATCACACATCTTAATCTTATAATTTTTTATATCCAATCTAAGTCATAGGAATCTCTCAGATATTTTAAATCTGGACCACACATCTTATTATTAGATTAGATTTAATCTGTACCAAACAAGTCCCTCAAATATAATCCCCCCCTAAAACCCTTCTCCCACCCTGCTCTCTTTCTTTCTCCAAACCCGTTGCTCACCTAACTTTCCCAAACCCTATAACTCCCTGATCCTTAATAGTAGGGTTCTCAAGTTATCTTCTCATCTTGATCTATCAATTTCATTATTCGTTAGAAATTAGGGTTTCGTTTTACCATCGATTTTGAAATTGGATATCAGATTTTGTTCTTGATCCGAAATTATGGTATTGGATTCTGTTTTGTATTAGAAATTTGATATTGAACTGTGATATCAGGCACTCGTTAACCGTTTCTCGATCAGAGATGTGTTCTAAATCGATGGCCATGGCAATACTTCTCAGGGAAATTTTGAAGAAGATCACGGTATGGAGTGTCATCAACTTCATTATTCTATCGAAATTATGCTACGACTTTGAATTAGATCCCGAATTTTGTTCTAGATAAGAAACTAAGGTTTGGAATTCTGTTTTGGATCAACAAAAAAAAACATTGAGATCACAAGATAAGACACAATTTTCGGAAAGGTTTACTACCAAGAGAAAATAAAGAGTTAATACATATCGATTGACACTCTTATGTTCGTAGCTTTCTTCCTCTTTCCTTTTTCTGTTTTAACTTTACATTGTCATTTTCTCGAATTTTTTACCAAACTATCCCACTTTTTGTAAGTATGTACGAAACTGTCCCTGTTTGAAAAATTAATACCAAAACCTCCCTGTCGCTAACTGAGTTAACGCGCCTAGTGATTTTCTTTGCGCTTTCTTAGTTAGCGTGTGTTAGGGGATAACACTTTTTCCCTTAGCAGGGTGTTTGCGAAAAAACCCACCAATTATAGACACGCTAACTCCGTTAGCGTGCCTGTTTAAACCACTTGCGCTAACGGGGTTAGTGTGATAGGTAGACAAAAAGGGTGACTACTCTTGAAGATGGATGTAGGCAAAAAACCCCAAAGTATAGACACGCTAACCCCGTTAGCGCGCCTCTTTATACCAGGCGCATTAACCGGGTTAGCGTTTGTCGTTTAGGCTTTTATTAAATCTCAATTGCTGATTGGTACATCATTATATTTATATTGTCTCTCTCTTCTCTTTATCCCTTCAATTTCGGAACACAAATCCAAAACCCTAGCATCCCAATTGAAGATCTTACTCAAAAATACTCTACAAAATCTTAAAGGATCTTCTTCTTCTTCTTCTTCTTCTTCTTCTCTCTCATTCATCTTCTTCTTCTCTCACTTTTATATATCCTCCCACTTTGAAAACCCTAAATCCATGTTTGGGCTTTTGTTTGTTTGGGAATGTACATAGCGGATTTGTTATCAACTCATTAACTACGTCGTCTTCTCGAAGCTCGAAAGTTCCCCATCTTTTCTGATCATGCATTTGAAGGTATGATTTATATATCATTTTATCAAATACATTTTGTTTAGTAGATAATGATTATTTTTTTTATAAATATGTATAGGTGTGGATTACGATATTCCTATTTGGCTTTATTTTGGTGGTGAGATTATCCGTAACCCAAAAATAGGTTGTTGTTATAGTACCGTTGATCCCGAAATAATTTGGGTACCCCGTACAATAATAATGGAAGAACTTGTAGAGAAGGTTTATGAGGTTACTAATTGGGATAGAGAACGATGGAAGATTAAAATTTTAGCCCGTTATGCAGCGGAAAAATGTGATGGACAATATTTTATGACTGTGTCCGTAGAAAACGATAACTCTCTGAAATCCATGATTGGTAGAACACTTGATCCGAATTTTAGTTGGTCAGCATTAGAGCTATATATTCAGCAAATTGAAAATACTAATGCCCAACCACATGCTAACCTTGGTTCAAGCTCCGCACGTGAAGTGCCGATCCATAAGATCATTTCGAATCCGGTTCAAACATCCCATGCAATCCCACCTTCCTCACAAGAAGACACATTTACAAATACTACAAGCCCGGATCCTACTTAATTTGAATTGCCACGTCGACCAAGTATGGTTAATGATTACGTTCCGAATACCAATGTTTTCGGGATTTGAAAATCCTACCGTTAATAATGATTTAGTCGATGAAGAAGAAGAAGACGAAGAAACAGACGATGAACCTGAAGACGGATTACAAAATGAAGACAAGGAAGAAGAAGATGAATATGTAAATATTAATATAAATGATAGTAATGATGTCGATGTGAACTTTACTGTTGGCTTCAATTATGTCAACGATCATGTTACCGAGGAAATAACACAGAGTGCGAGAGTAAATTATGGTCCACAAGAGTCGTCCGGTTCATCCACCGTAGATGAGTTTTACATTGGGCAAGAGTTTCAAACTAAAGAATCGGTTCAACATGCGGTAAAGTTATACTCCATCAACAAACATCGAGAATTTATCACAATGAAATCTTCACCTACCATCTTTGTTGTAAAATGTAAATTGGCTCCGAGAAAATGTTCACTTGAGGAGATGGTGCAAATACCACCGGTTGCAAGTGAGGGTGGTTGTCCGTGGAGATTGCGTGCAATTGTTCCGAAGGGCCGGACCAATTTTGTGGTTAAAAACCTAGTAGGGCCGCATACATGTGTGAATCCCGCATTGAATCAAGATCACTACAAAGTTGACGCTGAACTTGTATGCAATTTGATTATGAATGTTGTGAAGCCTCAGATAGGAATTATACCACGGGCCATTATTGAGATAGTCAAACTTCAATTGAATTATCAGATATCTTATAGGAAGGCTTGGATTGCAAAATAAAAATCTATTGAGAAGTTGTACGGATCATCTGAAGATGTGTATACTAAATTGCCTTTACTTCTATCAGTAATACAAGCAGCAAATCCAGAAACTGTTGTCCATTGGGATAAGTATGATTCCGGTTTTGAGGAAGAAACATTCAGGGGAGTGTTTTGGGCATTTGGTGCTTCAATTGAAGGGTTCAAGTCATGCAGACCTGTTATAAGTGTTGATAGGATACACTTATATGAAAAATATAATGGTTGTTTGTTAATAGCCGTAGCACCACATACGAATGATTGTCTTTTTTCATTTGCCTTCGCAATAGTTGATGGAGAGAGTGTTTGTACATGGACATGGTTTATGAGCTGCATTAGTTTTTATGTCACCGATCGGTTTGGTTTATGTGTTATTTCTGATCGCCACACCGGTATTTTGGCCGCCATGGACTCGCAAAACGGAGCATGGAAAGAACCAAATGCATATCATCGTTATTGTATGCGACATTTCGCTACAAATTTCTTTTCCAAATTTGGTAGCAAAATAATGCGGACGAAAGTTAAAATTATAGCATGTCAAAATCAACCCAAAAAATTTCAAAGCAAACTCGCGAAACTGGAATCAGTTAATGTGGAAGCGGCAAATTGGTTGAAAGAGAAACTAGGGCACTTTCTGAAGATGGAGGACAGTGATATGGCATAATGACTACCAACTTATCAGAAGTTTTCAACTCTGTGTTGAAAGGTGTATGTAGTTTACCAGTAAGTGCTATTGTGGACATGATCTTTTACCGTCTTAATTCGTATTTTGCTACACGGCGTCAAGTAGCCAACAAGCTCATTAGCGAAGGTAAAATTTTTGCACGAAGAGTACAGGATTTGATAGATATCCGGCGTGAAAGAGCCAACATGCATGAAGTGATATTGTTCAGCCATCAACCCGGAGTTTTTGCAGTCAAAACAGGTATACGAAGAGTAGGTGAGAATCAAAAGGTTCGGCTACATTACTTTTCAATACTTTCACGCATTCTTTCGCTTGAATCAATGTTTGGGCCATCTACACAAAAACGAAAGAAACGTGATAATAAATTAAATAATTAGACGTAATAATAAATTCAATGTAAATATGGACATAAACTTACAACACTCCGAAGCAATGGTGCCTTCGGTTGAAACATTGGCTGATTAACAAAGTAGGTGTCTGCTGGATCGGCGGCATGTCTACGTGTCGGTACTTCGACCCCGGCTGGAAATTAACTTGTTAGGGAAATGTAAAGGCGAGTCATTCTCCTATACCACGTCATGTAAGCGACATGGGACGACGCATCGAACAGTGGAATATTCGCAATTACATGATCGAGATGATGATTCCAAATATCCACGTGTACGTGCAATGAAGCTGCCCAATCGTGAGCTGCTTATCGACCCATACCGGTGACACTGTGTAGATCGGCATTGTACGGTTGATGGACCGGTATATTCTGACGCAATCCAAACTGACGAATTACTCTATCTGGAAAATAGGCCTCAACTGTACCAAAGTGGATAAGCGGTGCTTTTGTCAACCACAGTTGAGGAGCCGAGGTACAAAGTGGAGGCAATCTTGCTAAACGTTCCTCCGTATACGGTTGCCACTTGACACATTCGTCTGCCAAGTGGTCAAGCTCGTCCCGGTAATATGAGAGACATCTATTAGGGCTAGCCTTCCACGTCAATGAACCCGTCCAATACACACCTTGCGGTGGCCTCATGTTCTCATCCTCGGGAAGATTCGCCCACTTTGGTGACTGCTTTGCGACAATGGGTCGACCAATGTGTATTCGTTCCCAACTCCAGACCTGTAGCATCAGCATTGGTCCGTTCATCTCCTTGGCACCGAGAGAGCAATTGCACAAGGCTCTATACAATGTGGCCAACGCAACACTTTCCCAACTGTACCCCCCAACTCTACCAAGATCGGCGATTAGTAGTAGGTACATTAACGGAACCAAATCTCTAGAGGAATTTGGGAAGATCATACCTCCGAACAGTGTCATTATGTACGCCCGGCAGTAACAATGTACTTGCAACTCCGTTGAGGTATTAGTGAACGTACCGGAGAATGTTTCCTTCAACCATTTCAGCCTCAACGATTTGCCTACAAGGTTCGATCGATCCACCTCTACACCGAGATACTCGTGGATAATGAACTCTAGTTCAAAGTCCATTGTGCCAGTTACGGCCTCTCCATCAATTGGCAGACCCATTATTACAGCAACATCTTACAGTGTCACTGTCGTCTCCCCGACAGGCAAGTGAAAACTATGCGTCTCGGGATGCCATCTCTCGAGAAGGGCTATTAATAAGGGTCGGTCCACCGTAATGGAGCTCATCAACCCTATGCCGTATAACCTACATTGCTGTAATATCTCATGTATACGGGGATGCATCTCTAACGTGCCGTGCTCCCTAAAAGTACACTCCAAAGAATTTCCTTCCCAAACGTCTTTAGAGCGATGCTGACCTTGTAAAGTCAACAGCTTTGGGTCGATCGGACCGGGAACCACCGGAGGAACATACGAGGAAGAAGATGGACCCGACTGACTAGATGGAGAAGAAGGTCGATGTTGATTTGGAGGAAGAGATGGGCCCAATTGAGTGGCCAGAGAAGAAGAAGGACCGGCCTCATCCTACACCAAAAAAAAATTTAAATTCAACATACAAATTTATAATTTTATTGATGTTAAAATTGAACGTATGAAATTTATAATCTTACATTGGTACGGCTCTGTCCACCACGGTTCGTTCTTTTGGGAGGTTGACCATGACATGTCTGTGAACCTTTCCGGGTTGTTGGAGGTCTACTACTACTTCCTTCTTTGGTATTACCCATTATCCGTGCCATATGTTATATCAAATACAATCCTACATGTTTGATAATATATATTAACAAATTTATCTTAAAATCGCTATCAACTAATTACACAATTAATAATGTCTAATTTTCAAATTTTCAATGTCAAACAATATAACTCACAACGTCCTTTCCAATATAGGTTTAATTATGATTAATTACACAATGCAAATTTATCACGTGCAATGATAATTTTACAACCAAAATCATTCACGCACAAATTGATCAATGCAAACTTATCATGTCTATCAATGCAAATTTATATATCTATCAATGCAAACTAAAACCTAAACCTAAATCTATCAATGCTAATTTACAAGTGCAAACCAAACACTAAATCTACTAGTGCATATTTAACCCTAAATTTCATATATTTATTAAGTACAAAGCAAAATGAACCCACAATTTTACCCATATTTAATATATGTATACTGCAAATATAACCTTAAAATGAACCCAAAATTTCAAATTCCTTCACCCAAAATCACTAAAAAATCATTACCATAAATTTGGGGTTGAAGATCACTTACAAACGAATGTGGGGTTGAAGATCAAAGTCGACTTCACCGCTGCAGATCAGATCCTCTACTTCAGAAATTTTGGGAAAAAGGGTTTATGGGTTCACCAATATTTTGGGGGATTTCTTGGTTGAGATGAGATATTCAGCAGTGAAGAAGAGATTTTAGTAAAAATTTGGAGAGATTGGGATGGGTATAGGGCCAAATCGAAGACTAGGGTGTGGGGGTTTGGGTTAACAATCGCCTGAATTGGGTTTTCGGAGAGAGTACAGTGAGATGAGAGTAAGATAGCGAGCTTTAATTAATAAAATCCCAAACGACACACGCTAACCCGGTTAACACGCCTGGTATAAAGAGGCGCGCTAACGGGGTTAGCGTGCCTATACTTAGGGTTTTTATTCTATACCCCTACTGGAGGATAGGCTCCCCTAATGTCCCATCTACGAACGCTAACCCCGTTAGCGCGAGTGGTATAAATACGTGCGCTAACGGTGTTAGCGTGCCTATATTGGATGACTTTTTTCTCACACCCCCAATTGAGAAAAAAGTTGTATCCCCCGACAACACGCTAACTGAGATAACGATAGGAAAATTACTAGGTGCGTTAACTCAGTTAACGACAGAGAGTTTTTGGTATTAAATTATCAAACAGAGACAGTTTGGTGCCTACTTACAAAAAGAGGGATAGTTTGGTAAAAATTCCATTTTCTCTCCCTTTGAAAGCTAAACTATTTCATTCCTATTTTTATATAATATATTTCTATCAGGGTGTTGAAAGCTAGCCAGCTTGCTTTGTTCTCGCTGTAAGTATTAAGTTTTGCTAATCTATTTATTTATTTATTTAGGTTTCTCATAGGTTATTAAGTTCAAGCGTGTACGGAAAAGAGAATTAAGAGTGAGGCATATGATTCTATTGAGGAAGCTAATGTGTTCGGAAAGCTCATAGGTAGAGTACATTTTTCCATTAATTTTAAAAGACTTAAACATTTCTTGCTCTTGAATTAAATTTGTTGTTCTTGTGTTATTTGACAAGTTAGACTCAGTCTATATGAAAAAGTTTCTCTTCCAAATATTTTCTTAGAAGTTTCTCGCTATAATTTTCTTGATATATATGGTTAACAAAACCCTTTTCACTTTCTTATATTGCTCACAAACGTTCACTCTCAAAAGTACCTAATAGGCTTAAAATTACGATTCAAGAAGGATTCGCTAAATTCTTTGAATCTCACTGCCAAGAATTTCTTTTAAAAAATGATAAAAGAGAATATTTTACCAAATGTGTATATTGTTGGGAAAAACAAGACCTTTCCCGACTTTGTGATGAGATGAGAATTAAATAAAAATGAAAGAGGAGAGAAAATAAGAAAGAGATAGCACACACAAGATTTACCGAGGTTCGGCTCAATGTGAACCTACGTCCTCCGCCTGACCCTACTCCGCCGTTTTCACTATAATCAAATGAAAAATTACAAGGGCCTTCTCAAGTTGGTACAACGTAACTTGAGGATCACTATCTCTCTCACAAACTCACTTGAAGTGGATTACAAGTGTGAGGAATACAAGTTGTGTGCTCTTCTCTTGCTACAAGTTGTTGTGATAAGCCTCTTAGGTACATCAGGTTCATTGCATGGAGAAGCCCAAAGGACATATTTGTTCCTTCTCCCAAGATTCGTCCATCCATCTCCCCCCAATGCATGGAGAAAGGCAGTACATCAATTCTGCATGCAGGCTGAAATTAATGCATGCAGAATATGAATATGGAGGCAACTTCAGAAACCCATAACTTCTTCAATACACCTCCAAATGACCTGGTTCAAAGCTTGAATGAAAGATAAAACCTTTCTCTTCAACTTCTGTATTGAAGACCGAGCCAAATAATGACTGCAACATATCCAAAACAGCCTCCCAAAACTGAATCTTGTCACAAAAAACTGCACCCAGAAAAAGTGGCTAAGTACTTGGCCGAACCCAACCATGGGTGACCGATTTCCATGGATCAAATCCATATATTTCATCATGGGGATGGAACCCGTTCCCACCAATCTCCCCCTCCATCCTCATGAGGAGAGAGGTTCTCAAACAGTAGTCATACCTGCCCTCCTTCGGCAGAAGTCATGCTTCTCTTTTGGTAGGGGCTTCGTCATCATATCAGATGGATTTTGTTTTGTATCAATCTTCTTAATGTGCATCAGCCGATTCTCCAAAGCATCTCGGATCCAGTGATGGCGTACATCGATGTGCTTTGTCCTTGAGTGATAGGTAGCATTTTTACTCAAGTCAATGGCGCTCTGACTGTCACAACATAGAGTGTACTTCTCTTGTTTGAGAGATAACTCCTTCAGAAAATTCTTCATCCACAAGAGCTCCTTGCTGGCTTCTGTAGCAGCGATGTATTCAGCTTCTGTGGTGGATAGAGCGATGCACTTTTGTAGCTTTGATTGCCATGATACGGCTCCCCCTGCAAAGGTAAACAAGTATCCCGATGTGGACTTTCTTTTTTCCATGTCACCTGCCATGTCAGAATTAGTGTAACCTTCCAAGATAGGTTGGCCATCTCCAAAACATAAAGAGTATTTAGAGGTTCCTCTAAGATATCTTAGAATCCACTTTACAGCTTCCCAATGTGCTTTACCAGGATTGGCAAGAAAACGACTTACCACTCCAACTGCATGTGCAATGTCGGGTCTTGTACAAACCATTGAGTACATCAAACTTCCGACGGCCGAGGCAAATGGAATGCTCTTCATCTCCTCCTTCTCCTTTTCACTTGATGGGCATTGTTGTGCACTTAGCTTAAAATGAGCTGCTAGTGGTGTGCTGACTGGTTTAGAGTTCACCATATTGAACCTCTCTAGAACACGTTCAATGTACCTTTCTTGTGATAGCCACAACTTTCTCGCACTTCTGTCGCGAGAGATCTTCATTCCCAATATATGTTGTGCTGCTCCTAAGTCCTTCATGTCAAAGGACTTGCTCAACTCTTTCTTCAACCTGTCAATCTTAGACATATCTTTTCCAACAACAAGCATATCATCAACATATAGAGAGAGAATAGTGAAATCATCATCAGAGAACCTCTGGATATAAACACAATGATCTGCAGATGTTCTTTTGTACCCATGATCAAGCATAAAAGAATCAAACCTTTTATACCACTGTCGCGGTGCCTGCTTGAGCCCGTACAAGCTTTTCTTCAATTTGCAAACCAGGTGTTCCTTGCCCTTTACCTTGAAGCCCTCTGGCTGCTCCATATAGATTTCTTCCGCCAAATCACCATGGAGGAATGCAGTCTTCACATCTAACTGCTCAACTTCAAGATCTTGGGAAGCAACAAGACCAAGAATAACCCGAATAGAAGACATTTTCACAACAGGAGAAAAAATTTCTTCATAGTCAATACCTTGCTTCTGACTGAAACCTTTCACCACGAGGCGAGCTTTGTACTTGACTTGGCCATTTCCTTCATTCTTGAGTTTGAACACCCATTTAATCTTCAAGGCTTTTCTGTTCTTCGGTAGCTCCACCAAGTCATAAGTGTGGTTCTTATGCAAGGAGTCAATCTCCTCTTGCATAGCTTTCTTCCACTTGGCACGATCATCATGAACTTGTGCTTCATGGAAACTTTCTGGTTCACCTGCATCTGTCACCATAGTATACTCTGAAGCAGGATATCTAGTTGAGGGTTGTCGTTCTCTCTCTGACCGTCTCAACTGAGGTGCTGGTGGCTGATCCATATGCGGCGGCTCTGCATGTTCATGCTCCCCCTGATCAGAACCTGGAGAACCTATAATTTCTTCTTCTTCCTGCACATCTTGAAAATCATTATTTTCTGGCATAGGAGAAGGAATAGCAATAGGTGTGGACATAGGATCTGGGACGATGTGTGTGTTTTGTGGCTCTTCTTCTTTTTCAAAATCAGCAAATGTTTTATCTTCACAAAATACAACATCCCTGCTCCTCACAATTTTCTTGTTTATAGGATCCCACAACCTATATCCAAATTCATCATTTCCATATCCTAGAAAGATGCATGAAATGGCTTTGTCATCAAGTTTTGTTCTTTTCTCCTTAGGTACATGCACAAATGCCTTGCACCCGAATACACGCAAGTGGGAGTAGGAAACATCCTTTCCACTCCAAACCCTTTCTGGAATATCTCCATCCAAAGGAACTGAGGGGGACAAGTTTATCAAATAGCACGCGGTTCGCACTGCTTCTCCCCAAAATATTTTTGGTAATTTGGCTAAGGATAGCATACTCCTTATCCTTTCTACAATTGTGCGGTTCATTCTTTCTGCAACCCCATTGTGTTGTGGTGTGTGTGGGACAGTCTTTTGGTGTCTAATGCCATAATTAGAGCAATAATCTTCAAACATCCTTGAAGTATACTCACCACCATTGTCCGTGTGAATACACTTCAAGAGCTTTCCGATTTCTCTTTCAACTTTGGTATGAAAGTCTTTGAAAACTTCAAAGACTTGATCTTTGGCTTTTATGACATACACCCACACCTTTCTAGATGCATCATCTATGAAGGTTACGAAGTAAGAGGCACCACTAAAAGTTTTTACATTTATGGGTCCGCACACATCTGAATAGACTAAGTCCAATATGCCGGTTTCCTTTTTGTTATAATTTTTAACAAAAGCTACCCTGTGTTGTTTTCCAATCAAGCAATGATCACAGTGGGATAGTGTTGTACCTTGCATGGATGGAAGTAGTTGTCGCCTTGCGAGAGTTTGTAGCCCTTTCTCGCTCATGTGGCCAAGCCGCTTGTGCCACAAGTCCATAGAGGTACCTTCCACTGTTCCAAGTTCACCGTTCTCTAAGTGAAACAGAGTCTTGTAGAGAGTGCAACACTTCTTTCCTCTCGCCAGTACAAGAGATCCTTTGGTAAGCTTCCAACATCCTTTACCAAAGCTATTTGTGTATCCTTCTTCATCAAGCTTGCCGGTGGAGAGAAGATTGAGACGAAGGTCGGGCACAAATCTAACATCTTTTAGAACCATCTTTGTTCCAAGGTTAGTGGTAACACAAATATTTCCAATGCCAAGAATTTGAGAAGAGTTTTTGTTGCCCATTTTCACCGTTCCAAGGTTACCTTCACGAAGCGAAGTGAAGTAGTCCTTGCGGGGAGTAGCATGGTAGGAGGCACCAGAATCAATCACCCATTCTGAGTCTTGGCAAGTGAGATTTGCACAGTCTTCTTCACAAGCCGAGAAAAGTACGATTTCATTGTCAGTGGCAACTGCTGCACTTTCATTCTTTTCTTGCTTCTCATTGGTCCTTCCTTCCTTTTGTTCTTTCTTGAGCTTGCGACATTCTCGTTTTATGTTTCCACTCTTCCCACAGTGATAGCAACTAACGTCCTTCCTGGCCTTTGATTTTCCTCTCGACTTGTCTCGGTTCTGAGGCTGTCAGCTTTTGCTTCTCCCCCTATTCTCGGTGATAAGGGCATGAGAATGGGAGGATCCGGATGACTTTCTTCGGATTTCTTCATTCAGAAGGCTGCTTGTAACTTGGTTCATGGATACAACTCCGTCAGGTGCGGAGTTACTAAGAGACACCACCAGAGTCTCCCAGCTATCCGGTAACGAGCTAAGCAGAAGAAGGGCTTGAAGCTCATCGTCCAACGCCATCTTCATAGCTGCAAGCTGATTAACAATACTTTGAATTTCATTCAGATGTTCAGATATGGAATCACCTTCCTTGAACTTGAGATTGACAATCTTTCGAATCAAGAAAGCTTTGTTGCCGGTGGTCTTCCTCTCGTAGAGATCTTCAAGTTTCTTCCACAAGCTGTTCGCCGAAGTCTCATTCGACACATGGTGGAACACAGTGTCATCCACCCATTGCCGAATGGTGCCGATGGTCTTCCGGTCGAGCTTCTTCCACTCTTCGTCCGTCATAGTCTCCGGCTTGGAAGATTCGCCTTCAACCGGTGCGTAGAGGTCCTTGCAATAAAGAAGGTCCATCATCTTCGCCTTCCATATCATCCAGTTGCGGCCATTCAAGCTGATCATCCGAATGCCACCAATGGGAGTCTCCATCTCAACACAAGAATATTAGCAACCTGGCTCTGATACCACTGTTGGGAAAAACAAGACCTTTCCCGACTTTGTGATGAGATGAGAATTAAATAAAAATGAAAGAGGAGAGAAAATAAGAAAGAGATAGCACACACAAGATTTACCGAGGTTCGGCTCAATGTGAACCTACGTCCTCCGCCCGCCCCTACTCCGCCGTTTTCACTATAATCAAATGAAAAATTACAAGGGCCTTCTCAAGTTGGTACAACGTAACTTGAGGATCACTATCTCTCTCACAAACTCACTTGAAGTGGATTACAAGTGTGAGGAATACAAGTTGTGTGCTCTTCTCTTGCTACAAGTTGTTGTATGTAACAAACACCATCTTCCCTCTATTTATAGGGAGGATAAGCCTCTTAGGTACATCAGGTTCATTGCATGGAGAAGCCCAAAGGACATATTTGTTCCTTCTCCCAAGATTCGTCCATCCATCTCCCCCCAATGCATGGAGAAAGGCAGTACATCAATTCTGCATGCAGGCTGAAATTAATGCATGCAGAATATGAATATGGAGGCAACTTCAGAAACCCATAACTTCTTCAATACACCTCCAAATGACCTGGTTCAAAGCTTGAATGAAAGATAAAACCTTTCTCTTCAACTTCTGTATTGAAGACCGAGCCAAATAATGACTGCAACATATCCAAAACAGCCTCCCAAAACTGAATCTTGTCACAAAAAACTGCACCCAGAAAAAGTGGCCAAGTACTTGGCCGAACCCAACCATGGGTGACCGATTTCCATTGATCAAATCCATATATTTCATCATGGGGATGGACCCCGTTCCCACCATATATGTATAGTCGGTGAGATCAGTATGGTTTTATAGATAAGATAGATATGGTTATGTTTCTCTGGTAATTGTTACCCCTTTCTCTTGCTTTAGAGAACTATTCTTATGGTAACACACTTTAAACTTGGTTTGTTATCCATTTATATTTCAAGTTTGCATTTGAAATGAGGGGACATCATATAGAGCGAAAGAATTACATTTAAAAGAAAAAAGAAAAAAAAAACTCTTTCATTTAGAGAGACAACTGAAATCTTTTAAGAGGATTAAGTTGTGACAACTTTTAAATAATGAGAAGTTGCGCCTTATCTAAAATTGCTCATTTTTCATAAGCCTTCCTTTTTAATAAATTACACTTCAAATATACGATTAAGGAAACTAACCAGTTGATTGATGCAGTCGGAGTCGATTCAGGAAAGTTCAGAAGTCTAATTCTGGATCTCCTACATTGTGCTATGGACTAAGCGAACACATTCCACGGTATGAATTAAGCATGGGAAATTCTGTTGCTATGAGGTGCAAAGAAAGTGGAAACACAGTTGGCAACACCACAAAAAGGAGGGAGAGGTTCTTAGAATTATCTTACTTACTGTTTGGTCATTATACCTTAGTAATAAATGCTACGAGTTTCAAAATTGATATAAAATAGAAAGCCGCCACCGCTTATGATACAAACTACAGCACTTTGATTAAATTATGCTCCTATCATCTTTTGATATCACTTTGAGAAGGCTGATGTTGTAGCCTCTAGCATCTGTTCCGTCCATATATAGTTTTCTCATACAAAATCAACAGTTGCATATCAAGAATTTAATAATTTTATTTTCAAATACATATGTTTGATCATGAAGGGAAATAAGAAGCACATCCAGAAACTGACCTCTTATCTTGCCTACAGCATGTGTATGAAGTTGTCATTTTACACTTAAAGTTATAAGTTAAGCTGATCTAAATCCTATATTGATTTGGTAGCACAGAGATAGTAATGACGATCAAGCTGTTGGATGGCAAATTTGGCCGAGTTTGTAATGAGCCAGGTAAGAATGCTTACCTGAACTTGATGAAATAAGAAGCAAATCTGTACCATGGTGGCTTCTTTGCACCATTGTAGGAAGAAGACAGAAATGGAAGGGACAGAATAAGAAAGAGTTGATTGGTTTGTTAAGGTTTTTGATTTTATTATTTTTACTCTAAGTTCTTTATTTTTATTTTGGGAGTGAAGATCTCACTCAGTCACTCTATATATGTATTGTTTTTACGCAAGTTTATAATTTCTGTTTAATCCGTAAATGTCTGATTGTTTGATTGTTTCTAGATTTAATAACTCTACTCATGTTAATAGTTTTTGTTAGATTTGTGAAAGTGGATATGGTACACTAGAGGAGCTTTTGGAAGTGATGACAAAACAAAAGTGTATTGTTCAAATTTGATCCCCTTGGCTGTTCGATTCGCCAAAATATTTTTGTTTCCAAACCACGGCTGCGGCGCTCTAGCAGTTTGTTGGTATTATCCAGGAAATGTGGGATCTTTATGGCTCTTCTAATGTTCTACATGAAAGGTAATCACCCATCTCTCTAGATTTTCTGTTTCTCTCGCTAAAATTATTCATGGTAATGATGATGATGATATTTTATTTTTTATCTGATTTTTCTTGTGCATTATTGAATATTACAGTTTCCACTACTTTTGGTTGTTAGTAGAATAAAAAACTTAGATTTCAAGTGCTTCTTCAGTTTTTTTTGTTTGTTTTTTTTTTGTTTGTTTTTTTTGTTTTTGTTTTTGTTGTTGTTGTTGTTGTTTTTGTTGTTGAAAAAGGCTTCTTTAGTTTTTGTTGGTTTGCATGTCTCTATGCTTGAGTTCTTTTGGATCTAATTGGGATTGTAATTGCCGTACATTTTAGGATTTTCGAATTTTTATGTGGAAATAGAAGTAAAGGCTAGAAAGGACCATAGTAATTCTTTGTAAATTCAAATATTTTTATTCATCTTTACTTATACTTCTATGCATGTCAATCTGACTTATTATGAACTTTTGTGTTGAATATATTTTATTGGTATATGATGAACATTTGGGAAATCAAGCCTTATGGATGTTACCTTTGTTCTTTCCAGTGTTTATACCATCAACAATTGGGAGGTCAGGCTCTGTCTTATGGATGAGAGGAAGATAACCTATAAGGGTAGTTGAAACCTTCGTGCTGGAAGTTACAAAATTGTTCTACGTAGCGTGGCTATGAGACGAACGATTAATTTCTTATTTGCCTAGATTGAAATGGATATTTTTTAAGACTTTTCATTTTTGTAAACATTCTTAACTTTTACGTAAGGAATGTCGAGGTTCGTTATGGGCTATAGAATACCGGATTCATGGGCCTTGTTGTCCTTGATGGGTTTGATCAAGGAAAAAGAGCTTAACCTGGCGGAGATGGACTTACAAGGTGGATTTTGTTCCTCATTTATTACTTAAAATATTTTGATCTTAATTGTGAGAGTTAAAAATTGATAGAGCATTTTTTGTATTACAGGTTGGCCATAACGGCGTCCTATGAATATAAAGTCCCTAGAGGGAACTTCATTTGTTGAATGGACAGAGGGGGTCGTTAGCAGTACAAACACAATTATGCCTAACATGGTACAAGGTAAGAAGATTCTTTTATTATTATTATTGTTGTTGTTGTTGTTGTTGTTTTATTCACTTTGTTTCGATGTCTCATCCAACCTTACACTGAACTATCAGGCTTATTTTGATGCACCTCCTGGAAATGAGCCATTGACATGGGAAAGCACGGGAGAGGGATTGGTATGGATTTATAGAGAGGGACTCGGAGGGTATTGGAATACATATGCACCTACAAGGATGGCTACTAATGCAGTTATGCTTGGACATATCACTTGCAAAAAGTGTCAAAATGGATGTTGTCAACAAATCCATTGCTGGTACGATCAAGTTCATATCATACACTTGACAAAATATGTCTATACTGTACAAGTACGGAAATATTTTGGAAGTAGGAAAGGCTTGTGAGAGAAATGAAGGTAATATTGTCAATTGAATTTACAATTTTTTTTGGTTTGTCGCTTAATTTATTCTTGCTGATCTTTTGGATGATTGGAGAGTTTTTCGATTACTTTCAATCATTAAAATCAAAAGTAACAAAATGACATTGAAGCAGAAAAATTACAATCAAATCAACAATGTTAGCACTACAACCTTTTTGAGTTTAATACTAATTATAAACGTGAGAACCTGGGCTTAGTTTTTTTTTTTCTTTCAACAAAAGGTAAAAAAGAGAAGAAAAAAAGGAAAAAGAAAAATTAATGTTAGCACTACATCCTTTTTGAGTTTAATACTAATTATAAATTTGAGAACCTAAGCTTCGCTTTTTTTCCAACAAAAGGTAAAAAAGAGATCAGAAAAAAAAAAAGGAAAAAAGAAAAGTTAATCTGTAATTGCTTATTTGTATACACTATACAGTTGTACACATTTGTTGCTAATATAATAATATATGACCTGAACATAACTATTCATGTACAAAGTAGTATTCATGTAGAAAGCACGAGAGCAAATTAGAAAAAAATTAGGCATGGAACGAATTTGTCAAAGCTTACTAAAAATGATTAGAATGACCAGTTGCCAACTACCCTATATGTCCACAATTTTTTTTTTTTTTTTGATAGAAGGGATGAGGTCCGAAAACCTCAGCTAAGAAAACATAAAACTAAATTAGAGTTCATACAGACTCAAAAGAGAGGTGGTCACAAAATACAAAACATCCTCAACATGAGGATAAACACCACCAACTCACCCCAAAAGCAAGTTTCTTAAAGAGGGGTACAACCAAAAGAAAGACATAGAAGAACTTCAGAAAGTAAGACAACGACCAACAGCAAAACATTAAGCTAAGTTCTCCGAATCCGAACTTGAAGCAGCCTGGTCCGAATGAGCAGATTGAAAATTATGCACCAACAAAATCCCAGTGACCAACTCTTGATGAAAAGCAGACATATTAGAAATCGTGTCAAGAGTGTTGGAGACCAGAGCTTCCTCATCATCATGAATATCATGAACTGGAGCATCAATAGGAACTTCTACATCATCATCTTCAATAATAATAGCAGAAACTGGAGAGGCCCCAGGAGGAGGAGTTGATCTCGTCGCAGACTGATCAGCAATCACAGCAACATTATTGCTAACTGGGACAAAAGACTTACAGACATCAACCAGCTTGTTCACCTCAATCTTGACTCTTTTAGCAGGAGGAAGGATATCTGTCCAAAAGGAAACAAAATAACAAATGGAATCCAGAACCTTAACAATATCAACAGATTTTTTATTAAAAATCCTATTATTGCGTTCAAACCAAATAACCCAAATCAAAGCCATCATGGACATATCCCAAAGCAACAAATTTTTCTTTTTAATTTTCTTTTTCCTCCAAGTACTCCACCACGCTTTAATAGAAGGAGGAAAACCTCTAAATCTAAAAGCCACTTTGAAAACAAGCCATACTTGTTTAACAAAGTTGCATCTAAGGAAGATGTGAAAAGCAGATTCATTACCAGACTCACACAAAACACATTTTTGACCCAAAGCTAAACTTCTCTTATTTAAGTTATCAACAGTGAGAAGACGGTTATGAATAGTGAGCCAAACAAGAATTCTAACTTTCAAGGGAGCCACATTCTGCCAAATGAATTTATAGAAAGGACAAATCAAACCCCCCGCATTCAAAAAATTATAAAAGGATTTAACAGTGAACAAACCAGAACTTGTCCATCTCCAAATAGATTTATTCTGAGGTTGCCAATCATAATTACTCAGAAGGTGAAGAAGTGAGTTAAAATCATGAGTTTGCTGTAAAGAGAGGTTTCTACGAAATTCAATATTCCAAACTTTACCATAACGATTAGTAGAATAAAGAGAAAAGACAGAAGCATTTGGCAAGGAAGCAATATTGAAAAGTTCAGGAAATCTAGTTGAAAGACTACAATTACCAATTCAAATATATGTCCAAAAACGAACATTCTTACCATCCCCACAGATTTTCTGAATGCCACATTTAAAAGGAGCCGCAGCTTTCCAAATTCCTTTCCAAAAAGAAGATCCCACAGAAGATGGAAAATCAGGAAAATCATTGAGACTTCTTCTACGAAAGTATTTTCTCTTAACAACTCTAATCCAAACTTTATCTTCTGAGATAAGACAATTCCATAACCACTTGCCAAGAAGAGCCACATTTTGATGACGAAGGTTAATCACACCTAAACCACCTTCAGACCTATTTTTACAAACCCTAGTCCAGTTCATAAGACATTTCCCCTGATCAGAATTGAATGAAGAACCAACCCATAAAAATCTTCTTCTAAGAAGATCAATCTTTTTAATAACCCAAACAGGAATATAGAAGAAAGACATAAGATATAAAGGAATGCTAGAAATAATAGAATTAATAAGAATGAGTCTACCAGCTCTAGATAAAGATTTACCAGCCCAACAATTAAGTCTTTTTTCAATTTTATCAATAACAGGGAACCAGTCAGATTTGTAAAGATTACCCATTCTGATAGGGATGCCCAAGTAATTGAGGGGAAAAGATCCTTTAGGGCAGTTAAAGAAGGCAGAAATTTCTTCCTGTCTATTATCATCACCTCCAATCCACATACAAGAAGATTTGGAAAAATTAATTTTCATACCAGAAACACTTTCAAAACAGTAAAGAAGGAACTTGAGATTTCTAAGCATAATACCATCACACGAAGAAAAGAGAATAGTATCATCAGCATATTGTAAGCTTAGAACACCTCTAAAAGAAGGAAAGCCACCAATACCTTGAATAAAACCATTGTCCCAAGCTTTAGAAAGCATCCCATTAAAAACATCAGCAACCAGGACAAATAACAAAGGAGAAATAGGATCACCTTGTAGAAGACCACGTTTACAAACAAATTTCCTACCCTCAGAGTTATTAACTATAACAGAAGAAATACCAGATTGAAGGCTACTGAATATCCAATTAATCCATTTAGGACCAAACCCTCTAGCAATGAAGACTTTTCTTAAAAAACTCCAATTCACTCTATCATAAGCTTTCTCAAAATCAAGTTTCAAAAGGATCCCTTCAGTATGATCTTGTTTAATAGAATGAATAGTTTCTTGAACCACAGCAACACTATCCAAAATAAATCTATCTTTAATAAATCCAGATTGAGTAGAATCAACCAAGGATCCAATCACATTAGCAAGTCTGTTTGCTAATACTTTCATAATAATCTTAAAAATAACATTAAGAAGACTAATAGGTCTGAATTGAGTGACCTTATTAAGCCCTGGACATTTAGGAATGAGGATAATATGGGCATAATTAATCCTAGAAAAATTAAGAGAGTTATCATAAAGTTCTTGAAACACACCAACAATATCCTCTTTAAAATCATCCCAAAAAAGTTTATAACAAAAGGTGGGAATACCATCAGGACCAGGAGCAGCATCCAGAGGAAGGCCACAAATTGCTTGATAAATTTCATCTTCCAAAAAAGGAGCTTCTAAGCAATCCAGATTAATACGTTGGGAAGGGGGATAAAGCTGATCCCAGTTAACATCTAAGAAAGTATCACCAGGATCTCCCATAAGATTTTTATAGAAAGTAAAAAATTCTTGATGAATCTTATGAGGATCAGAAGTGAGAAAGTCATCAGCTTGAATGGAGATAATATGATTCAATCTTTTCCTATGGGAAGCAAAATTGTGAAAGAACCTAGTATTGCCATCTCCCAAAGTAAGCCATCTCACTTTAGCTCTTTGAAACCATTTAATTTTATCAAGTTCCAAAATATAAAGATACACTTTTTTTAGATCAGATCTATGAGTTCTATCGTTTAAGGAAAGAGGATTCTGTTCCTCCAGTAAATCCAAGTTGTTAATCTCATTTTTCAAGAAGCATTTCCTTTCTTTCAAAGGACCAAATCTATCTTTAACCCACAATTTACACCCAGATTTAAGAGTCTTAATCTTAGCAAGTAGACTTCTGAGTCCAGCTTGATTACAATTATTAACAGAGCTTAAGCAAGTAGAAATCATAGCTTTAAAAGGAGGATCTTCAAGCCAAAACTTCTCAAATTTAAAAGAGAGTAACTTAGGAGAAGGGGAAGAGGAGGATAGAATAAGAGGAACATGGTCAGATACGATATTAGGAGAAGCTTGAACAAAAGATAAAGGGAAGGCAGTATTCCAATCACAAGAGACTAAAAATCTATCAAGTTTAGCAAAACTAGGAACTAATCTATTATTAGACCAAGTGAATTGTCTACCAAGAATAGGATAGTCAATCAGATTGAGAGTATTAATAGCATTATTGAAATTATCAGAATCAGATCTGTGATGTGGGAATCCATTTCTTTCAGAGACAAAACGAACCGCATTAAAGTCCCCTCCAAAAATGACCCAACCCCTCATAACAGAATGCCATTGTTCAAACTCCTCCCAAAACTCATCCTTAAAAGATTGGGTACAGGGACCATAAACAGATATAAAAAGAAGAGAGCAGTTGAAAGCAACACAATATAATTCCACAGCAAGAAAGAATCTCTTTCTGTAAATCTTAGAACATTTAAATAAATGATCCTTAAAACCAATAAGCATGCCACCAGAGGCCCCCTCAGAATCAAGCGAAACCCATTCAGTGATAATAGAGCCCCCTAAAGCTCTAAACAAAGAAGGAGAAGTAGAAGGTAACTTCGATTCTTGAAGAGCAATAATATCAGAATGAGAAGAAACTATAAAATCAAAGACAGCTAATCTCTTGTCTTCACTACCTAAGCCTCTAATATTCCAGGAGGATATAATCATTGGATACATTGAGACTCTCCTCTAACAATTTCTAAAGCCATAATTTTATTGAAATCATCCTCCGAAAAATTAACTAAACCAGCACAAGAAGTAAAAGAATTTAAATACTCAGAAGAAAAGGAATCAAAATGACATCTAAAAATAGAACCAAGACCATTACCTTCTGAAGGGGAAGCAATCACAGGGGCCGGGATCTCAAGGTTCCTGATCTTAGCAATAAGAGCCGCCTTTTGCAGAATAGGCTGGTCACCATCATGCCTTTGTTCAACTCTCAGACTCCTTCTTATGGGTCCTTCAGATTTTGAGGAATGTTTTCTCTTTCTATAGACTTTGGAACAGGAGCTAACACATTTTTGTAGAAAGTTAGGATCAAAGGAATCAGAGGGACCAATATCAGAATCAGGATAACACACAGCCAAAGGAATAGGGGTGTCAAAATCATCCTCAATAGGTGGGTCAGAGTCCAAAGAGGAAACAACAGGACTGTTATCATTAGTAACAAAATCATCAGAAGCCGAAATATCAGGATTGTTGACAAGAACATCAGGAACAACAATGTTAGGAGCATGATGAGGAAAACCACACACAATAGAATCACCAGAGCTAGAACCGGAAACATCAGGACAAGTCCAAGAAGAAACACATTTAGTCAAGAAAAGCCTTGGGAGGTAAAAACTAGGACAATAAGGGATCTTATTAAAAAGATAGGCCATAGCCGCAGAGGGAGTAACACCAGAAACCAGGGAATTCAAGAGATCTTTCCAAAAAGAACCTAATGGAAGAGATCGTCTAAGATACAGAGAGGCTCTCAAATGGGCTTCATAGGCCAACATCTCAAGGTTATAATCAGAGGACTTCACCAAAGCATTCCCAGGAATAGGAACAGACACAGTATGTGGTAGAACAATAGATAAACTAAGATCAGCATTAAGAGCCACAGGTAACAATGGAACAGAAGGCTCAACAATCTCTCCTTCCTCCGGAGAAGCTTTCCTAACCCATGAAGAGGACAGTGTCTTACCCTTACCACCTTGAAATTTATCAGAACTAGATTTCTTAGGGAGGGGATTGGAAGAAGAAGAAAAACCATGAGGTTTATTAATGGGGGCACTCCAAGAATCCCATTTATTATCACCTTCCTTAGAAAGAACAGGATTAGAAGATGATGAAAGTTTTAGATCTTGCTGGGGAAAGTCATGGTACGTAACAACAACTTTAAAGGCTCTAGAACCAACCCACAAGATATAGTCAAAAATAAGAGGATTAGAGGGACAACGCAGAAAATCAGCAATAACTTTCAAATGCCCATTGCTAAGTCTATTTTTAGCAGAAAAACCAACAAAATTCCCAATGCAACGAGAAACATGACTGAAAGAGGCAAACGACTCACAATACGGAGGGATACCAGACAAGATAGCTCTTGTCTTAACTAGACCAAGAGAGCGATTTGAGATACCAAACTGAGGCCAATTCTTAACAGTGAATGATGCCCTACCAAATTTAAGTTCTTGACCTTTGAGGTTTTCAAGACATTTGATATTGGGACATTTGCAAATAAAATCTCCGTTGGGCAACATCCAGAGACCCCAATCCCAACCCGGAATTTGAAAACGGGCATCAAGGAAATTAACAAGGTCAGGAGCAGTAATAGAACCAGACAAAACAGAAATAACACCTTCCGTATTTAACAAAAGACATCTATCTTTCATTTCTTGCGAGAACTCACAGTAAACTTCAACTTTAGACTCACTAACTAAATCAGCGTGAGACAAACGAGGAACAGATGTAGGAGGTGAACTACCGGTAAAAGGAGCAGAGGAACCAGACGAAGGAGGAACAGAGGGAGAAGGGAGAGAAGGAGGAGGACCCAAAAGACTACCTGAACCCACCATCCTGTTGTCCCAAGCCCTAGCCACCACTGCTGCCGTCTCCGTCACTTTCTGGTCTAAAGATTGAAGATCAGGAGACGCAACTCCAGAAGGTGGGTTTTGATTATAACCACCACCTGAGCCAGATCTACCCGCACCAAATGGGAAACGACCAGAGGAACCCGATCTACCACCACTCGTTCTCCCCCTACCCCCACCAAATTTCCGAGAAGGACAAACATTCTGATGATGACCTTTACCACCGCATGCATGACATATAATCATGTTGCGACAATCTTTTTTGAAATGGCCTTTTTCAAAGCAGTTAAAGCACCGATTAGAAAGAGAGGAGGGAAAGGAAGACGAAACCCTAGAAGGAAGAGAAGAAGAAGCTTTAGAAGAAGAGGAAGTGGAAAAGCCAGAGGAAACAGATAAAGACTTCAGATCCAAAGTAGGATTAGAAAAAGAATTATTCGAAAGGTTATTTTTGAAAACTTCCACCCAACTACTGCCTTTAGATGCTTCAAGAAACGAGGCGTTTCTTGTTTTGGCGCCCAAATCCTCGAAAGAAGGCAAAAAACCACTCATAGCCTCCCCAGATAGCCACTCATTACTACCCCTAGGGTGCAGTTCCCCAGGCATCCACTCACCTCCTCCCCTAGGGTTCTGTTCCCTAGACTCGTCTAAACCACACGCAGCAAAATAATCACGTGAAGGGCACGTGGATAGAAGATGAAGAGCGTGAGGAGAGAATTCTTGAGTGTGAATAGAAAAAGGCGGAGAAGAGGGAGACGAACCATGGGGAGACGAAGAAGAAGATGTTTCTTGAACCATGTTTAGATTTCGTTGTGGTTAATGTTTCCCTTCAGAAACTTACGCAATTGAAAACTTCTGGAGCCCCAGGCCCTGAAAAAAAAACAAAAAAAAAAACAAAAAAAAACAAAAAAAAAACAAAAAAAACAAAAAAAAAACAAAAAACAAAAAACAAAAAACAAAAAACAAAAAACAAAAACAAAAACAAAAAAAACCTATATGCCTACAATTTAAGCTACATCAAAAGAATTTACTTCATGGATACAGTTTAATCGAGAAAATTCTGAATTGCGTACATCAGAATTTTTTATGTATTTGTGTATCGTAATGTTTCTTGCTTCCAATTGAGAAATCCAATTCACGATTCAATTTATGTATGTTCCAAATACTGACTTCACTATTCAGTTCATGTATGTTCCAAATACTCTGCTATTTTATGTGCATCATTAGTATAAATTTAGTCTAACTACAAAACAAATAGTAATCAATCTTGCTTTTAGATAGAGCCTAAAAAGGCACCAAACTTGCAATTGATGCTACTTTATTTGCTTTTACTGGCTCATACCCGCTTCACCCAGCGAAACAAAATACAACATGGATAAATTTCCTTTTTGATTAATACTCTTTTGTATGCTACTTGCAAACAAAAGTTGCAACTAACTTTGCAATAATGTTTATGACAGATATGCGAAATAAAAATGGCCGCTCTGAGTAAAAATCAATTATCTTATCCTCTTCAGAGAAATCGCCCACTATCAATCACATGATGATGGCTTATAGTCTTGTAGAAATCACTATATTGTTTCAAGCCCATGAGAAGGTGATATACTTAATGTTTATCATCTAGAAAATAGAAATACTCTCACTAAACCAGTTTTCATATCATCAATTTCTCAAGATTCATAAACAATTTCCTGCTAATTGGGGTTTTCGGTTAAATACTACTTAAAAACTTGTAAATCTGATATATTAAATCTTTCATACTTTTTCCAAATTCAAGGGTAGAGCTTAAAAGAAAATGGGGTTATGTGTACTGCATATGTTCATGTGGCAGAATTTAAAATAATAGATCAGCTTTCAATATAATAACTTTTGCTTGTGTTCTTAGATATGATTATTACTTTTAGTATTTGTTTCATAAAATTTCCAACTTAAATTGACATTTTCTATAGCAAGAAACAACAATTTAACAATAAATGACAATTCTCAATCCAGAGCTAGACTCCGAACTTGTAGGATTTATTTTTTTACAAGAGGGACATCTTTTTGATGTAATATACAATGTTCTACTTATTGTTGTTGAATATATTTAAACTGCTACTCTAATATTTGAAGTGGTCTCTAATATTTGCAGTAGTCACCTTTTGTTTATTTTGGACATCTACCTTACTCAACATATCTAGCTTGTTGATGTTCTTTATACATGTAGAATATAGGCTTACCGCCGCAGGCAGGCTCAAACACCATCTGGATGGATCAAGAATATATGTCAATAATCTTTTTTTCGTTTTTTAGGAAGCAAGATGTTAACTAAATCGATTCTTTCAGCTATGCTTCAAAACCGACCTTTTTGTATTTGCTGTTACATTCTGGTGTCATTATGAACACTCTTTCATGTTTATGCTGTGAGTTGCAATCTTGAATACTTTTTAATATCTCAGTGTAGGTTTTATCTTCAACTTGCGATTATTTTATTTCTGAAAAAAATTATATCGAGCAAGCAAAGATTAAAATTAGGGGTGGGCATCGGTCGGTATCCGACCTAATATGGACCATCCACCACCGATCCAAAGAAGATCGGTTTTTAAATTTTTTTTCATCCGCAACCAATCCGAACCTTAATTGGATTGGTAACCATCCAAGCCGATTAAGCTCGGTTTGGATTGGATTGGATAGTCGGTTTGGCGTGTTACTTTTCACCTTCGACATCATTCATAATGTTGTTGAAATTTAAGAGATCAACTTCAATCAAACTTAAGAAAACAACATGCTATTTGTTATTCAGAAATAAATTTAAAATGAAGATTCATAAAACCACAAGTTGTTAATAAATTTTGCATTAATTGTTTGAGATGATGACGTTTAAATGGATGAGATAAACTGTTTTTTCACTTGCATACTTCTGTAATCTTAGTTTATTATCATAAAAGAAACATCAATAACCATAGCTAATTGAATTTCATCTACAATAAAAAAAGATTTAGAAAACAATTTCTGCTTAACTTGATTAAAGTAACTACTAAATGTTACATCAACTTTACGATTCTATTAAGTTGAGCCATACTGTAAATCAAGCCTTTCTCAACAAAATAACACACAGAATTATGGACAATCAAAACATAGGTAGAACAACTGCTCGGTTTGTATTAAAAAATTAAAGAAAACCGTTTGTATCCAAGAAAATGAGAAGTGACTATTTGTATATTCAAGAAATTAAAGGAGAACTATATTTTTTATGGACATATGCATAGAGGTACGGTCGGTTCGGTTTCATCGGTTATTTGAAATTCTCATCCAACAATCGAACCGGTCCGGTTGGTTTTTGAAGATCAAGAACCGGACCAACCCAAACTCCTAATTGGTTCGGTTAATAATCGGTTAGTTCGGATTGGATTGGTTCGGATTAATCGGTTCGGATAATAGTTGTCCACCCCTAATTAAAATAGCCGATCATTATTAATTGACTACCACTACAAAATGCAAGGGTTTTACTGCATTTTTTTTATATGTCCGGCGTTTTTTAAACGCTGGAAAAGATTATAACAACGTTTTCAAAAAACAGCGCCAAAGGCACTGGGATAACCCGTGCCGGGAAAGATCACTTGACAGATAAACGATAACTCGAAAACAATTTGAAAGTTATGTATGTATTCAAGGTTTGTAACTTAACCATTTGGAAGTGGATTTGTAAATTGCTTTGTTAGAAGGATTGTAATTTTTGTTTGAATCTTAAAGAACTTGTATTAGAGCTTGTATTAGCGGTTTACACACTTTAAATAGAGAATCTAAATGGTCTAAATAGTGAAAAGGAGAGAGAACATGCTTAAATAGAATACTATGATTATTTTTCAGAATTTAGGACACTTTAGAAAAATAGCTGTTAGAGAACAAACAATAACTATATAATTTGTTCAGAGCAATAGAAGTGAACTTCTATACCTGTTAAAATGTCTTAGAAGATGTTTCTTAAAGCACAACTACTATCAGTATTTCTATGCAAAAAAGTTATGCATGAAATTACTATGCAATAAACAATTAAAAGAACTCGTGCAATATATATTGGTGATAACATTTCTTATTTAATAAGGTCTATCCAACTTTGAAAATCAACCAAATAGAAAAGATATGCAAAATTACCCATACTTGCAAAGAACTAATTTAAGTCTTATATGTTGGCTCTCATTTCTAGTATGTAGTATGTCTATCTTGAGATGTTAGGTGCAACAAGATGAAGTGGGGGAGAGAGCTCCTTATATTTGTAATATGATTATGGACATATTTTTCATTATCTTTTTCCTAATGAAATACTTATTGACTCTAAATTCAAAACTTATATTGGCTATATTATTTAGTATCTTCATTATATGTGCATATGTTTTTCCTAAACTAATTTCATTTTTTTTACGGAATTGTTTATCATGATTTTTGTTCACAACTGGTAGCACTACAATAAAGATAATTCAAATATACCTTGTATAATTTATTTTGTATATTATTGATGTACTAGATTTGCCCGTGGGCACGTGCCTACGGCACGCCTTCGGAACGATACAAAACACGAAAGGCCCTGTAAACAGAAAAAACAATAATTATGTAACTCAAGTTTGAATAGTATGACAATAATCAGTTGTAAATAAAAGTCCATATTTTCATTAGTATATGTTGAAAAAAATTATAAACGGGGTGTAAAATATAACTTCTTAGAACTTTAAGTGTGGAAAATAATAAAATTTAACAGTTGAAGAGATATATTTGCTATTTTCAATATAACATGTGCAATAAAAAAACATGAAAATTCTGAAAATTTACAAACATGAAATCTTAAAATCTAAATTTATAAGTAAATAAAGAAAGAATGGGGGAGAGAGATAGGGAGAGAGAGAAAGAGAAAAATATGAAAAAGTGAAGAGAGAAGAGAGAGAGTAATAAAGTAATGAGTTTTTTAATTTTGGGGGGAAAAATTTTGGTTTTGGGGTTTGAAATTTTGAAAGGAAAAATGTGTTTTGTGAGGTTAGATCTGGGCCTTTGATTTTGGGGGGATTGAAGGTGAGCCACTTGATAGCTTTCTTTGTGTTTTATTATATAGATTTTGAAATATTATTTACTGCTTTTTTTTTGAAGATTAGTTGTGAAGCATTTGATTAAATTTCATTGAACAATGATACCTTGAAATTAACTGAAAAAATAAGTAATGGATGTGCAAGAAGGGAAAGTATGAAACTAATTGCTATTCTTGATTGTTTTATTTTTCGTACTTTAATCCAATATACAAAAAGTTATTAATTACGAATAAATTATTTCAGATATGTATCCAAAATCAAAAAAATGGAGAGAGGGGTGAGGAGAGAGACTGCCTTCGTCCCTCGGGAACTGAGCAAATCTTACGCTCTGGTTCTTCGACTCCCCCACCCCTCCCACCCCCACGCCCATCATCATTTCAATAACCAAATGCCCCTTCGATCCTCGCGCCATCCCCTCTTCTCTTCGAAACCCACCCATAAATCTGTCTTTTCACCCCCCACTCAACCTCCCGCCCACCATCCCAAACCCTTAGCCTCCTATCCAAAAAAACCCACCTTTCCACCTCCAAAAGAATCGCAGATCCAAGAGGATGGAGCGTCGTTGTTTCAGATGCGGAGAAGGGGACCACGCAACGTCTGAGTGCCGCAAGCTAGAGACCCACTGTTTCAACTGCACGAAATTTGGCCATAAAGTGCGCGACTGCTCTCTCCATAACCGGCGAGCCGCGTTAGAAGTGGACCCGCCCCATAATAACGCCATCTCGCAAGCGCTGTCGGCATTGCATGCAAGCGCATTCCTCCACCTGATTAACCCACGCCGGATCCCCCTCACAAAGGACCTCGAGAGCGCCTTCAACTTCTCCTGGGGAAGGCAAGGGCATTGGTGGACCCTTCAAAGGGTTAGTGATGGGGAGTATCATGTTCAATTTCCAACTGCCACGAAAGCAGAGGCCGCAATTGCTGAAGGGGTTTTTCAGTTCTCTGGTTTCAATGCTACCTTCTCTCCCTGGTCGATGGAATACGGGGCCAGACTGCGACCAAAGCCATGATTCATTTGGATCAATCTGCCCCTCTTGTCGTTCTACTTTTGGAACCGTAAGTCTCTTGAGCACCTTATTACTCCTTTTGGCAAACTAATCACTTTGAGCAGGGAGATGCAAGATGTGAAGGACAGAGACCAAGCCTTAGTTCTCATTGAGGTGGAGGACATAACGCTCATCCCAAAAACTCTCACCATTCTATACACTGCACCATGGAGTTTGGAGAAGCATGTTCATGAAGTCCCCATACTGCTCCTGGGAGATCCTATCGCAGTTGAAGATGTTCAGACGGGCAAGGTACAACTTTTCACCACGGCGAGATCTTTAGATGGTACTGGGAGTGCGAGCTTTTGGCACCCCAAGGCACTGGAAGGCCCTACAGATGTCGGAGCAGGAGGCCACCTCAGCAAAACTCCGGCTACGACTGCGGTGGATGCTGATTTGAATCCCCGTGATTCGAGGGAGAAGATCTCAACCGACGCGCAATCCCCGCAAGCTACTGATAATTTGAAAATCCCTCTGCATGTTCCTTTTTTGGCAGATTCTAGCTGCAATCAAGGAATCTTACCAAATCTGGTTACTACTCCCCTATATATGGAGGATCACGCGCTAAATTCAAATCTCGCCAAGCTGGCACCTCAAGTGGTCCAGATCTCTGAATCCTCAAATAGTAACAACAAGGCAATCTCGCATGGCCCCACCAAATCCCCGCACATCCAAGATGACTCCTCCAACGGTGAATCACATGAAGAAGTGCGCGAAATGTTTTGGAAAGGTAAGCTTGTTACCCTTCCACTCTCACTCTTCTCCAAGATTCAGCTGGCAGTTGAAGGAGCCCTAAAGGAATCTGTACAAGAAGAAACGAGTCATCGAAATGCTGTTGAGAAGGTGGTTTTCAGAGCAGGTTCCAGCAATGTCCGAGGTGAGAGCTTCTACACTCGCTCCCTACTCAGGAGAAGCGTACCCAAAGCTGCAAGCTCCTTCATCTCGGTTCTGCCAGGCTTTGATGAAGGGCCATCCAAGAAGCTGAAACGGTCTAGATCGGCTGGCAAGCTCGAAAGCACTAGGCCTTTCATGAAGCACCTCTCCACCACCATCAAGAAAAAGACCTCAGGTACCTCTTCTTCAGTTGCTTCAGTTACAAATGCTCATCTTAATCCGTTTGAACTGCTATCAAATGAGGATATCTTAGAAGTAGCTGATTCTATTGGAGTGGAGGCTAAAGGGCCACGCTTGGTGCATGCTTTAAAGGGCCCTCCGAAAGTTTTAGTTGATCAGTCTGATCAACTAGAGCATTCTGCTTGACTGCCCTGTTTCTCTGACTTTGAAGATCAAATTTTGTTTACTGTTTTGTGCATTTTGATGCTTTTTAATTTCAATGAAGATATCTAGTTGGAATGTGAGAGGGTTGGGCAACCCTGACAAATGCTCGCTTATAAGAGAGGGGATACGCAGCTGCTCCCCATCGGTTGTCTGCCTGTAAGAGACTAAACTCAAAAATCCAGGTCCCCGTAAGCTCTCGTTGATTGGAGGAAGTCTTATCACCAACTGGAGTCAGCTCGATTCTATTAACAGCTGTAGAGGCATACTCTTAGGGTGGAATGACCAAATGCCGACTTGCACCTACTCAGCCATCGATATTTTCTCAGTCTCTGCTTCCTTCAAGCACCGCTCTTCAGAAGCAGCCAGGTCAATTACAACTGTATACGCTCCTTTCGACATGGAAGACAAAGAGCTTTGTTTTTTTGAAATTCAACAGCGTCGAAGCCACCTCGACGATGCATGGGTCCTATGTGGAGACTTCAATGTCACTATTTCAGACAATGAGAGATCCAGTGGTAGGGGTTCAACAAGGGACATGAGATGTTTTCGAGAATTTATTCATGATATGGCCCTCATTGACCTACCGCTCTCAGGCAAGAAATACACATGGTCTAATCTTCGAGCATCCCCCTCAATGGCCATGCTTGACAAATTTTTGATCACATCAGCATGGGACCTCTCCTTCCCTAACTGCATTCAATACTCCCTCCCCAGATTTGCATCTGACCACTGCCCCATAATTCTCGACACTCAGGTAATTCCACATCAAGTACACTTTCAGATTTGAGAAAGCTTGGCTTGAACACTCTTCCTTTGTTCCTGTGGTTCAAGAATGGTGGCAATTATTCTCTTGTTCTGGTAATCCAGTTAACATTTTTGTATGCAAGCTTAAGCTTCTCAGTAGGCGAATTAAAAGATGGAGAAATGATACCTGTGGCCACATCCCCACCCGGAAGAAACATCTCTAAGAAAAGCTGCTCAGGTTGGAGGTTGATGCAGAGCAACTCTCCACGCCAACTGACTCCCTCAAAGCAACTTAACTTGAGCTCCAGAATTTTATCAGAGCGGCGGCAGTTTATTGGAGACAGAGATCACGAGTGCAATGGATCAAGGAAGGTGATGCAAACTCTAAATTCTTTCACTCAATTACGAATGGAAGAAGGTGGCGAAACTTCATCCACAGTCTCACAATTGATAACACTCTCACAACCTCTCCCCCTATGATTAGAACTGCCTTTGAGAACCATTTCCAGGAGATTTGTGGCACTGCCCCCTGTCTGACTTTCGAATTGATTGGCCATCTCTTTATCCATCTAATGCAATCAACCTGGCGCACCTCGACAACCCGATCACCATTGAGGAGACTAGAAAGGCAGTCTTTGATATGAGTAGTGACAAGGCACCTGGCCCCGATGGGTTTTCCATGAGCTTCTATCATACTTTCTGGGACACCATCAAAAAAGATTTACTTGCAATGCTGCAGTCGGTGCAAAGGGGTGACGCTGATCTAGGCAGAGTGAATTACTCTAACATTATATTAATACCCAAGTGTGAGGGCGCAAACTCTGTAACAGACTTCAGACCTATCAGCTTGCTTAATTGCTCATTCAAGATCTTCACCAAAATCCTAGCCAACAGACTCAGCCCAATCCTACACTCACTTGTGTCGTCCTCTCAAAGCGCATTCCTGAAAGGAAAATCAATAGTGGACTGTTTTCTAGTCGCTCATGAAGCTATCAACCTCTGCCGTAGACGGATTTCAGATATGCTACTGTTCAAGATAGACTTCACCAAAGATTTTGACACAGTGAGCTGGGAATTTCTAGACCAGCTTCTTATTGCCAGAGGATTTGGTCCTGCTTGGTGCAGGTGGATTCATATGATCCTTAGAACAGCCAAATGATTAGTTATCATCAACGGAGAGGGAGGAAAGAAAATCAACTCCAAGCAAGGACTCAAGCAGGGGGACCCTCATTCGCCAATGCTCTTCATCTTAGTCGTTGATGTGCTTGCTCAGATGTTCTTCAGTGGTCGTAGAAATGGTGCATTCTCACAGCTACCTATCAGAGGCTCTCTAGCAAATATGTCTGTTCTGCAGTTCGCAGATGATACTTTGATCTTTTGCAAAGGAGACGAACAGGAGATCCTCAACTTCAAGGTGACGCTGAAACTCTTTGCCAATGTCTCTGGCCTAGCCATAAACTCCAAAAAGTCTTCGATCGTTTACTTTGAAAAATTGAAGGCCAAGTTGCATGCTTTTTCAACCATTCTAGAGTGTAAAGAAGACCAATTACCTTTCAACTACCTTGGAATGCCACTCTCCAGGGGTAAGCTTAGCAAAAGAAATTAGCAACCGCTAATTCTAAAGATTGAGCGAAGACTCTCGGAATGGAAGGGCAAGATGCTATCTAGAGGGGGGAGGTTAGTACTTATTAATGCTATTCTAAGTGCCTTGCCAGTATACTTTGCCTTTTTCTTCAGACTACCTCTCTGGGTGATCAAAAGAATCGATCAAATTCGTAGTACATTCTTTTGGAGTGGCTCCGACACGGATGTGTGAGGTGTGGCTAGTATGAGGTGGAAGGCAATTTGTCAACCCAAACAGCAAGGTGGACTTGGTGTTCTAGACTTGAAAGTCTTTAATGAAGCCCTCCTCATGAAATGGTGGTAGAACTTAGTCTCTTCAGACTCGCTAGCTAGCCAAACACTGCGGAGCTTATATTATAGAAGCAACTCTAACAACTTTACACGTCCACAAATGGCCTCCAGTTTTTGGAAGGGGATCTTCTATCTCAGGGAACAATTTTTGATCAATGTAAATTGGCAGCTAGGCAATGGAAACCATATCAAATTCTGGACGTCACGATGGATTAATGGCAACAACATAGTCTCCCTCTGCCCCTCTCTTGCTGCAATAGCATGGAATCTTCATGCTGAGGTCCTCTCCTAGGGAAGTTGGATCAATGGTGTCTGGCACTGGAAACCACAGCTTAACTGTATCTCTACACCCACCATTCGTGAAGAAAAGCTGAGACTCATAAAAATGATTGCAGATTACCAGCCTTCCAACTCAGCTGATAACCGTCCATGGCGACTCACAACATCTACAACCTTCACTGTCAAATCTGCCTACAACTTCTTCATCATCTCTGGCCTGCGCTCCCCCTACTACGCAGCAACGTGGTCTTCTGCTGCCCCCCTGAAATGCAAGATCTTCATCTGGCTGATGAGTTGGGACAGACTCAACTCAAAGAAATTTCTTCGATCTAAAGGATGGTCAGGAGACACGACATGCACAGCTTGTGCGTGCCCTGTTGAGACGACCTACCATATTTTCTTTGCATGCCCTACGACCATACCACTTGGGATTACTTCACCACACTATTCCAATCACACTCCCTACCTAATGACTTGCATGAATGCTTTACTTCTTGGTGTTTTGGAACACATGCACACAGACACACTTGACATCTTCTCATTATTTCTATCTGTTGGAGTATCTGGCTTGCTAGAAATGAGCGCATTTTTTCTTCAAACTTCTTGAAACCGTAGAAAATTATTTCTAATGCATAATTTTGGTTTCGATCATGGCTAGATGGACTTGACAGTAAAAAGAAGAAGCAGTCGATGTTGTGTGAGCTGGCCGGCCGGCCTTCAAGATACCCTACTCAAGCAGACGCTGATTCGGATTGATCAGGTCGAAAGCGAGGAGGACAGCTGCTCGGGCTAGCACTATCTTGGAGGCGCTTCTTTTTGTTATTTTGCATGTTGTATGTTTTTTTTGGGACACTGCTATAAGTCCAATCTTTATATAACTGCTTAGTTTGCTACTATTGATGATCAAGGATTCGGCTAATGAAGGCTGAACTATCTTGATCATGTTTTGTACTATGGACTTGTAATTATTCATTAGTAATATACTTTTTGTGAGGTAGGGGCTTACCTTGCCTTTAACCAGTCAAAAAAAAAGATATGTATCCAAAATCATAACAAAAGATACAAGTGCGGAAACATATTTGATGAGGAAACACTATCCATCATTGGCTGCTCTGCAAAAGACTTAGAAACAGATTAAGAATAAGATACAATATCGAGAGCTAATTACTTAATGTCAAAAAAGAAGGCTAAATTTGGAGAGAAAAAAAAAAAATTGTATCAGATAACTTCATTCATCTTTGCAAGTTGTTTCAAAAAAACATCATACATCTTGCTCATTTTTGTTTTAAACCTCCCTCAACTTTAGCAAAAATCTCACGCTGGCGGTGTGGGTTTTTTGCAACAATACTTCAGGGGGGTTTTCTGCATAAAAAAAAGATCAGGGAGATTTTCTGCATAAAGGCCATAGTTCAAGGGATTTTTTTAAAAAAAAAATAGCCAAAAAAAATAGTGGTTGGTGCATATAATTAAATTAATAATATCTTGGCATGAATTTTTTCGATGAAGTTTTATAATTTTTTGCATATCACATATCTAGCAGTTCACTTTGTAGGAGTTTTTGTAATTGCCATAAGATAAAACGTGTTAAAATATTTAACTGGCATCTGCACCAAGTCACGTGCACTTGGTGCACGATAGATTTCAACTAGTAATTAAAATAATTAAAATAAAATCATTGGGCCCATCTCTCTCTTTCTTCTTTCTATTTTCTCCCGATGCCAAACCCATCGGGCCTTCTTCTATCTTCACCGCCACAACAACCTTAACCCTCAATCTCCCGCTGTCCACCTCCTCCCGCCGATCTACTCCTCCCAGTCGCCTCGCCATCGCAATCCGCACCCAACACCCCTCTTCCCTCCACGTCGTCGCCCTCCCTTCTCTGCCAACCACAACCGCCTTCCTCCTCTCCAAACCCTCACCCTAATCTACAACCCGAACCCGCTACTACCTGCACCCGAAACCTGTTACCCCCTCCCTCTTCCTAGAAAAAAGATCGAAAGATGTCTCGTGTTGTGTGCTGGTCCGTAATGCGTGATAGTGTCTGATTTCCTCTCCAATCACCATCTCTCATTCTCCTTCAGATCTCATTCTCCTTCAGATCTAATCTAGATCAGCTCTAATGGCAACCTTCTCTCCTTCAACTTTGAATCCTTGCTCCTACGGATGAATCAACATCCTCTCAATCTATCATTTCTACTGAAGAGTATCGGGACTTCGGCAACATGCTGTCCCCTCTTTCTGGTAACTCATATATCTTTCAATGACTATGCCAGATATTGCCTTTACAGTAAGTCAAGTCAGTCAGTTTATGCATGCACCGACCATCATTCATTAGGAAGCAGTGGTTCACATTCTTCACTATCTTAAGAAAGACTCAGGGCAAGGACTTTTCTTCAGGCCTGATGATTCTTTCTTTACGAGGATATTCTAATGTAGACTGGACATAATCAGTTGATGATAGGTCCTCAACTAGTGGGTACTTTGTATTTTAGGAGAAAATCTCGTATCTTAAAAAAGTAAGAAACAACCCGTTGTAACCAAATTAATTGCATAGTAGCTCTGTCACATTTACTCGATACCTGAACCCGACACAAACCCGACTCGGAGACGGCATTGGACCGGAACCGACTCGATCTATACAAGTCCGGGTCCGCTCAAAATACCCCCCAAAAATATATAAATTGAATAATAGGGTTATAGAGATATACACATAAAAGTAATTGTTGAAGATAGATGTGTAAATATAATATTTATTCATGTACTTAAAGTGCAAAAATTGTTGGAACCGTAAAGTATCAAGTGCAAAAATACTTAAGTGCAAATATTTATTCCCCGCTACTCGATCCGACAGGTAGACATTTTTAACTAGGACCCGGACCCGGTTCTTGCAAGTTCGGGTCCGGGTCGGGTAGTGGAGGACCTGATACAAACTCTAGTGCAGAGTCTGAATACCGAGTCATTGAGCATTTGGTTTCTGAAGTTTTATGGCTCAAATCTCTTCTTCGAGACTTGGTAATCCCAGTATTATCTCCAGTTTCTCTCTACTGTGACAACAAGGTTGCTATGCATATTTCAAAACATATCGAAGTTGACTGTCACTTCGTTCGAGATGAGTAGGAAGTTATTTCATTTTCATATGCCCAGTCTGATGAACAACTTGCTGATAATCTAACACTACCTCCTAAGATTCTTCAAACTTTTTAAAGCAAGCTTGGCTTCGACAATAACTACGCACCAGCTTGACGAAGAGTGTTAAAAGTAGTCTGTTTAGTCCCACATCGGAATTAGATATATATTACTCTTTGTACTCTTCTATATATAGGAAGCAATGTATTCAGTTATGATCATCCAATAAAGTATTCTTTCTTTCTCTGTGCTATAGTTAATAACCACCTAGAAAATTCTTCAGATGCATTTTCCTAATAATTTGTGGGTAGAGGTAAAGACAATAATAACAATGTAACATTAACTATCAGACTATTAGAGGCAAAGAAGAGTAGGTTTCAATATATATATATATAGGAAAATCTTTTATTGTGTACCACCCCTCCGTGTGCACTCGGCCTTTCCGCCTTCGTATCGACAATCCGAACCGTTCACATTGATCTACACATTTAAATTAATCTAACTATGTAAAATCAAATTATTTGAAATTCATTTGCCTATCCATCATGTGACTATAAAAACAATGATTTTCAGCCATACAATTTTGTAACACTTCAATGGATGTGCAAATGAATTTCAAATGATCGGATTTTACATATTTAGACTAATTTACATGTGTAGATCAATGTGAACGGTTCAGATCGTCGATACGAATGCGGGAAGGCCGAGTGCACACGCCGTGTGCACCACAGGTGGTGCACAACGAAAGACTTCCCATATATATATATATATATATATATATATATATATATATATATATATATATATATATATATATATATATATATATATATAATAAAACAAAGAAAACTATCAAGTAGCTCTCCTTCAATAGTAAGGAAATCAATGGTCCAGATCTAAGCTCCCAAAAAATATTTTCCCCCAAAAACTCATTCAAATCCCCCCCCCCAAAAAAAAACAACTCATTTATTTATTTAATTCTCTCTCTCTCTTTCCTATTCAGATCAGTTTGTTCCTTCTATACAGCTCCAATTTCTCTCACTCCTAGGGTTTTTAAGCGACTAACTCCAAATCCCTAAAACTGTTTTCTTAAACCACCACTTCCATTCCATTGGCATAGCCTCCATCGTCCTCTCAAGCGTGAATCTCAAAGAAAATTCAAATCCAAATTCAGTATCGAACCCCAATCAAGAGGCCGTCGCCGATATTTGATCTGCTGCTGATTCCGTATCGGCGACTCCCCTCCACCAAATCGAGCGCGAATATCAAGCGACTCCGATCGGCGACACCCCTCCACCGAATCAAGAGCCTCTACGTGCGATGCGACGACTCTTCATCTCATTAACCGAATTCTCATTCTAATTTTTTAATTGTGTGCAGGGGATTACTCAGTTTTTTGTTGACTTGAATTTTGTGTGTGCATAAGATCTAAGTTCAGAGAGGTATGATTATTTTATTTTTGAGTTAAAATTTTTTTAATTTGGTGATTTATTTGATGAGTTTTTTATTGATTTTGATTTAAGGTGTATGCAAGTGAGAGATGGATTATTTGGTGGCATCAATTTGGGCTTCCAAACCATAGTAGGACAAGTAAGCTGATCAGCAACCTAAAATAACTTGTAAAATATGCAACATTAATTTCTTTACTATAAGAAAATATACTATCGTGAAGTGTTCACTTCACTGGTTATTAGAAATTATGGATAACATAACATATATAAACTTTTAGTGTATGTTTGGATATACAGAATTGGGATGACTAGAGTTTACCAGTGAAGGGTGCAAACTCTCCACTCAAGAAATACAGCTAAAATAAATTTGTTATTGATCCATTTTGAATTTTTTTTATAAAGGTGCAATGAGGAGACAAGGTGGAGATAAAAAAATGATTAGCTTGGATTAGAGTTTTGAAAACTTTATGTATTACATTTTGGTTGAAATAATAAAAGGTATTTCAATTACAAACTGAGTCCTAGACAAACAAATATTTAGATTATTGGTACTGTAGATACCTTCACACCTGAACTTGGGTTACCAGTGTATTTAGACATGATCATAGTGGTTATGGGTTTAGAGTAAGCTCTATAAAACCTATATGATCATGTCCTTGCATAACTATTACAAGCATCTAAAAGTGATGCTGAAATTAAAAAAAAACTCTAAGCAGTGTTTCTAACAAACTATATGCATTCCCTGTAAGTTCAAGATAATAATTAAGAAGGTGATGGTTGAGCTTAAAGGTAGATATGTTGTTTCCTCATATAATATGTTTCCTACTTCAATTAATTTGCTGGACCTCTAAAACTATTTTATAAAATCAAATCAGGTGCACCGTTCCGAAAACGTGCCGTAGGCATGTCAACGGGAAAACCTAGTATATATATATAGACTCCGCTTCCGTTGTGCACCACCCATGGTGCACACGGCGTGTGCACTTGGCCTTCGGGCGTTCATATCGACGATCTGAACCGTTCACAGTGATCTACACATCTAAATTAGTCTAAATATATAAAATCAAGTCATTTGAAATTCATTTTCCCTTCCATCATGTTATTATAAAAAAATTCATTTGCTCATATGTTGAAGCGTTACAAAATTGTATGGCTGAATATTGTTTTTTTTTATAATGACATGATGGAAGGGCAAATGAATTTCAAATGACTTGATTTTACATATTTAGACCAATTTAGATGTGTAGATCAATGTGAACGGTTCGGATCGTCAATGTGAACAATTCGTAAGCCGAGTGCACACGCCGTGTGGTGCACACCAGAAGGAAATTCTCTCTCTCTCTCTCTCTCTCTCTCTCTCTCTATATATATATATATATGTTCTTTTATGTATAACTTTCGATAAAACAATCCTTCTAAAAGAAACTACAAGACCATTAACATTGTACTATCACTAGTGAGACAACATAACTATGACTATTATAGTCTACATCAAGTAACATTCAGATCCTGTAATTCATCAGAAAAAAAAACATTCAGATCTTGTGCGCTCATGAGTACATTAAGGATCAATATAAAATAATCATACAAAGCTAGTTCCGAATTTTTTTACCAAACTATCCCACTTATGTACCAAACTATCCCTATTCGAAAATTTAATACCAAAAAGTCCCATGTCGCTAACTGAGTTAGCGCCCCTAGTAATTTTCTTCGCGCTATCTCAGTTAGTGTGTGCTAGGGGATACCACTTATCCCCTCAAGTAGGGATGTGGAAAAAACTCACAAAATATAGACTCGCTAACTCCGTTAGCGTGCCCATTTAAACAAAGTGCGCTAACCGGGTTAGCAAGTGTTGATGGGACAGTAGGGAGCACTACCCCAAAGAGGGGTGTGGGATAAAAATCACTAAGTATAGACACGTTAACCTCGTTAGCGTGCCTCTTTATACCAGGCGCGCTAACCGGGTTAGCAAGTGTCGATTGAGTTCCTCTTAAATAACATACGCTATCTCACTCTCGTCGTACTTCTTCTCTCTCCCAAAACCCCATCACGCGATTTTGAACCCAACCCCCAAACCTTAGCCTCCGATTTCGGCCTCTACTCATCCCAATCTCTCGAAATTTTTACTAAAATCTCTTCTTCAATGCCGAAAATCTCATCTCAACCAATATTTTCCCCAAATTATTGGTGAACCCATAAACCCTTTTCCCAAATTTTCGGAAGTAGAGGATCGGATTTGCAGCGGCGTAGTCGACTTCGATCTTCAACCCAACATTCGTTTGTAAGTGTTCGTAACTTATGGTATATAATTTTAAGTGATTTTGGGTGAAAGGTTGGATTTGAAATTTTGGGTTCATTTTGGTTTGTACATAATAAATATATTAAATTTTGGGTTAAATTTGCATTGGTAGATTTAGGGTTTGGTTTGCATTGATAGATTTGCATTGATAGATCTAGGTTTAGGTTTTAATTTGCATTGATATATCTATAAATTTGCATTGATGGACTTGCTTTGATAAATTTGCATTGTTAAATTTGTACGTAATAGATTTAAGTTGTAAAATTTGCTTTGCACGTGATAAATTTGTATTGTGTAATTAACCAAAATTAAACCAATATTGGGATGGACATTGTGAGTAATATTGTTTGATATTGAAATTTTGGAAATGACATTGTTAATTGTATAATAAATTTATAGCGATTTTAAGGTAAATTTGTTAACATATATTATCAAACATATAGGATTCTATTTGATATAACATATGGCACGGAAAATGAGTAATCCCGAAGAAGGGAGTGGTAGTAGACCTCCAACAACCCGGACAGGTCCACAGACATGTCATGAACACCTCCCAAAAAAACGAACCGTGGTCGACAGAGACGTACCAATGTAAGATGATTTGACATTAATTTCATACGTTCAATTTTAACATCAATAAAATTATAAATTTGTATGTTGAATTTCAACTTTTTTGTGTGTAGGATGAGGCCGGTCCTTCTTCTTCTGGTAATCAAATGGGCCCGTCTCCGCCTCCAAATCAACATGGCCCTTCTTCTCCATTTAGTCAGTCGGGCCCATCTTCTTTCTCATATGTTCCTCCGGTGGTTCCCAATCCGATCGACCCAAAGCTTTTGACTTTACAAGGTCAGCATCGCTCTAAAGCCGTTTGGGAAAGAAATTCTTTGGAGTGTAGTTTTAGGGGGCACGGCTCGTTAGAGATGCATCCTCGTATACATGAGATATTACAGCAATGTGGGTTATATGGCATCGGTTGATGAGCTCCATTAAGGCCGACCGACCCTTATTAACAGCCCTTCTCGAGAGATGGCGTCCCGAGACACAGTTTTTACTTGCCGGTCAGCGAGATGACAATGACACTGCAAGGTGTTGCTGTAATAACGGGTCTGCCAATTGATGGACAGACCATAGCTGGCACAATGGACTTTGAACCAGAGTTCATTATCCACGAGTATCTCGGTGTAAAGGTGGATCGATCGGCTCTTGTAGGCAAATCAGTGAGACTGAAATGGTTGAAGGACACATTCTCTGGTACGTTAACTAATGCCTCCATTGAGTTGCAATTACATTGTTATTGCCGGGCCTACATAATGACACTGTTCGGAGGTGTGATGTTCCCAAATTCCTCTGGAGATTCCGTGTCGTTAATGTACTTATCACTAATTGCTGATCTTGGTGGAGTTGGGGCATACAGTTGGGGAAGTACTGCATTGGCCAAATTGTATAGAGCCTTGTGCAATTGCTCTCTCAGTGCCAAGCAGATGAACGGACCAATGTTGATGCTACAGGTCTGAAGTTGGGAACGACTACACATTGGCCGACCCGTTGTCGCAAAGCAATCACTAAAGTGAGCGAATCTTCCCGAGGACGAGAACATGAGGCCATCGCAAGGTGTTTATTGGACGGGTTCATTGACGTGGAAGGCTAGCCCTAATAGATGCCTCTCATATTGCACGTACACATGGATATTTGGAACAACCATCGTCTCGATCACGTACTTGTGAATATTCCACCGTTCGATGCGTCTTTCTATGTCCCTTACATGACGTGGTATAGGAGAATGACTCGCCTTTACATTCTCCAACAAGCCAACTTCCAGCGGAGGTCCAAGTACCAATACGGAGACATGCCGCCGATCTAGCAGACACGTACTCCGTTAATCTACCAATATTCCAACCGAAGACACCATTGCTTCGGAATGTTGTAAGTTTTATGTCCATATTTACATTGCTACCAAAAAGTTTATTTATTGAATTTATTATTACGTTTCTTTTGTTTTTGTGTAGATGGCCCAAACATGGATTCAAGCAAAAGAATGCGCGAAAGTATTGAAGAGTAATGTAGCCGAACCGTTGAAGATATTCGCGCGTAAAATTGTTGAGTCATGTCGGGCACAAGCAGATCCCGTCGGCGAAGGCAACAGAATAGATATGATATTTTCTGGTCCCGTGCACCAAACAGGTCGTCGAAAGACAGTGGCTACAAAATCTCATCCTCGTCCAATAATACAAGACGAAAGACAACAAAGAAGAAGGGAGCCGTCTCCACCGGTTGATGAAATCCAAGAAGAGGAAGAAGAACTTGACAAAGATAATATTCCCCTTTCCGACTTAACTCAAGCAAGCCCAAAGCGTCCAAAACGTGCGAGGAAACGTCCAAATCTATTCACCCCTTCGTAGGTAAAATTTCGTTTTTGTTACGTCTTTTTGTAATTTTGAAAGAAGTCGTGTAAGTTAATGTTATGTTGAACTCTTATGAATGATGTGTTGGGAAAAATGGGATGCTAAATTGGGAAAAAGGGGCTAATATGTTGAACCATGTTGGCTGTGTTTGGAGAATGATATGTTGATATGTTTGAGAATGTATGATTGCCTGGGAGATGTATGATGTGTTGATATGTTTGAGAATGTATGATGTGTTTGAGAATGAACGATATGTTGAGAATGATATGTTGATATGTTGAGAATGTATATGTTGATATGTTGAGATTGTGTATTCGGGTATCAGCTTCAGATCTTTATAAGTCTCTTTGTGAATATAGGAACACCCGCTAACTCAGTTAACGGCCTGGGTAAAAAGGGGCACGCTAACTGAGTTAACGGGTGTGACTATCTCAAATTTCCAGAAACATGAAAGTTTCTGAAAATTTTAGATCACAACAGTAGTGAACTCAGTTAATGACGTTAACTCAGTTAACGACATTGATAAAAAAAGGCACGCTAACTGAGTTAACGGGTGTGAGTATCTCAAATTTCCAGAAACTTGAATGTTTTTGGAAATTGTAGATCACAACAGTTGTTAACTCACTTAACGACCTTGGTAAAAAGAGGTACGCTAACTGAGTTAACGGGTGTGACTATCTCAAATTTCCAGAAACTTGAAAGTTTCTAAAAATTTTAAATCACAATAGTTGTTAGCTCAGTTAACGGCCTTGGTAAAAAAGGGCACGCTAACTAAGTTAACGGGTGTGACTATCTCAAATTTCCAGAAACTTGAAAGTCTCTGAAAATTTTAGATCACAACAGTCGTTAACTCAGTTAACGGCCTTGGTAAAAAAGGGCACGCTAACTGAGTTAACGGGTGTGCCTATCTCAAATTTCCAGAAACAAAATTACATCTACCATACAGGTGAATACACAAGTGAATACACCTCATCTACTGAGATTCAAAATTACATCTACCATACATTCATTCAAAATAACAAATACCATACATTCATTCAGTAACTTCAAATATTGAACAATACAAACTCAAACCAATATATTAAAGATCTCCAAATATTCAACAAAATACAATATTACAATCATTCAATGATGGCTTTGAGAAGATTGACTTGAATTTTTCCGACATCTGCACCTATTGTGACCTCTCAAACTGCATTTTGAACACGTCATTCCGGAAGCCCTACTAGACTCATCTCTTACATCCATATCATTACGAACTCTCGTACTCTTCGGACGACCTTTCCAAGAACATCGAAGGCTCGGATCAGCTACAAGTCTACTGTCCCCCCTATCACGCTAACTCGGTTAGCGCGCCTGGTTTAAATGGGCGCGCTAACGGAGTTAGCGAGTCTATATTTGGTGAGTTTTTTTCCACATCCCTACTTGAGGAGATAAGTGGTATCCCCTAGCACACGCTAACTGAGATAGCGCGAAGAAAATTACTAGGAGCGCTAACTCAGTTAGCGACATGGACTTTTTGGTATTAAATTTTCGAATAGGAACAGTTTGGTACACAGGCCCGGCCCTGGGGTAGAGCGAACTGGGCTCATGCCCAGGGCCCAAAATTTTTAAGGGGCACCAAGATGTTTCCGCGTTGCAGGAATGGGCTCTTTAGGCACAACAACTGTAAGAACTCCATTCTCGACATGGGCCTTGATGTGATCGGTCCGCACTTTATCGGGCAAACCCAACCTCCTCTCAAACTCACCCGATCCTCTTTCCAGCACGTGCACAATTGCATCCTTATTCCTTTTCTTCTCATCTTTTACCTCTCCCTTTATGTGCAGTATGTTCCCTTCCTCCAAGTTGATCTTCACCTCATCCCTACCCAAGCCTGTTTCATCAAATCAATCATCATATCATGATCCGAAACTAGACAAAAAATGTGTTAAAATATAGGTTTATTGGCAGATCATTCTCTGATGTACAAGGTCATTGTAGATAACCCCTCAAATATTTGTCAACGCAAATAACACTCCTATATATCATGGGTGGAATGGTGTTCAACTTTGTGGCCGCATATTTTAAACCATTTTGACCCTTAATATATTCAGGGCCGGCCCTACCCTAGAGGCGAGTAAGGCGGCCGCCTTGGACCCCCTGAGATTTCGCGATTTTAGGGGCCCCAAATTTGAACTTCCCTTGTAAATATTGGTACGAATTTTGCGCGTAAAAAAATATATATATGTTATTAGGGGCCCCATGTCGGAAGTTCGCCTAGGGCCCCCGAGAACTCAGGGCCGGCCCTGTTGGTACATACTTACAAAAAGTGGGATAGTTTGGTAAAAAATCGCTAGTTCCATTCATGCTAGCATAGGCTAGTCATATTTGGCTTTTAGGGCTGATTTTGCAATAAAAAAAGATAAATTAAAACAGGGAGAGATGTCGATCATTGATGAGGCTCTGTTTGGTTCAAAGGAGGGGAGAGGAGGGGAGGGGAGGGAAAGTGAGGGAAGAGATTTTAATCATATTTTCTGTTTGGTTCGAGGAGGGAAGAAGGGAGAGGAGGAAAAATAATTATTTTCTTATTTGGTTCACAAGGGGAGGGAAGAGATTTTATAATTAAATTACTTTTATAACCTTTTACATTTTAGGAGAGCCTATGCATTTTTACTTGGTATTCTTTATTGTACTTCTTGTTAACCTAACTTAGCAAAATAATACATGCAGGACTATAAGAAGAAACAATTAGTCCCAATAAAAATGCTTAACAAAATAATGAAGGCCAATATATAAACCAAGCTCAACAAAATATTCAAGTTTACCACATAATCTATATAATAAAACACAAAGAAAGCTATCAAGTGGCTCTCCTTCAATCCCCCAAAATCAAAGGCCCAGATCTAACCTCACAAAACATATTTTTCTCCCCAAAAGTTTTTCCCAAAAACTCAAATTCAAATCCCCCCACCCAAAACAACTCCTTTATTTATTTAATTATTTCATTTAATTATCTCTCTCTCTCTCTCTTCTCTTCTCTTCTCTTCTCTTCTCTTCTCTTCTCTTCTCTTCTCTTCAAAAAAATCAAAAAATAAAAATTTTAAAAAATTAAAAAACTAAAAAACTAAAAATATTTAAAAACTTTTAAAATAATTCAAAAAAATCAAAAAATTATAAAAATTATTAAAAAAATTTAAAAAATATTTGTTTTAAAATATTTAAAAATTTAAACAATTTTTAAAAATTTAAAATTTGTGAAATTTAAAAAATTTTGAAAATTTAAAAAATAAAAAAATAAAAAAATTTTAAATTTTTGATATTTTGAAAATTTGAAAAATTTTAATTTTGAAAATTTGAAAATTTGAAACTTTGAAAATTTGAAAATTTGAAACTTTGAAAATTTGAAAATCTCAAAGTAAATCCAAAATCCAATGTTGAACCCCAATCAAGAGGTCGTCGCCGATATCTGATCCGCTGCTGATTCCGTATCAGTAACTCCCCTCCACCAATCGAGCGCGAATATCAAGGGACTCCGTATCGGCGACTCCCCTCCACCGAATCGAGATCCTCTATATGTGATGTGACGACTCTAATTTCATCTCATTCACTGAATTCTCATTCTAATTTTTAATTTTTTGTGTGCAAGAGATTATTCAGTTTTTTGTTAACTCAAATTTTGTGTGTGCATGGGATTTATGTTCAGAGAGGTATGACTGCTTTATTTTTGGGTTTAAAAAATTTTAATTTGGTGATTTATTTGTATAGTTTTTTTATTGGTTTTGATTTAAGGTGTACGCAAGTGAGAGATAGATTATTTGGTGGCCTCAATTTGAGCTTTCAAACCATAGCAAGACAGGTAAGCTGACTAGCAACCTAAAATAACTTGGCAAATATGCAACATTAATTTCTTTCGTACAAGAGAAAAAACATTCGTGAAGTGTTCCCTACACTGATTATTAGAAACCATGGATAACAGAACATATAAGAACTTTTAGTGTATGTTTGGATATATAGGATTGGAATGACTGGAGTTTACCAGTGAAGGGTGTAAACTCTCCACTCAAGAAAGATAGCTAAAGTAAATTTGTTATTTATCCATTTTGATTTTTTTTTTATATTAAGGTGAAATGGGGAGACAAAGTGAAGATAAAAGAAATGATTAGCTTGGATTAGAGTTTTGAGAACTTCATATATTTCATTTTGGTTGAAATAATAATAAGATGTATTTCAATTGCAAACTGAGTCTCAGACAAACAGATGTTTAGATTATTGGTATTGTCGATACCTTCACACATGCACTTGCATTACCATTGTATTTAGACATGCTCATAGTGGTTATGGATTAGAGTAAGCTCTATAAAACCTATATGATAATGTCCTTACATAACTATTACAAGCATCTAAAAGTGATGCTGAAGTTAAAAAAAAATTCTATGCAGTGTTTCTAACAAACTATATGCATTCTAGGTAAGTTCAAGCTAATGATCAAGAAGGCGATGGTTGAGCTTAAAGGTAGATAGACTGCTTTCTCATATAATATGTTTGCTACTTCAATTAATTTGCTGGACCTCCAAAACTATTTTATATAATCAAACCAAGTGCACCGTTCCGAAGACGTACCGTAGGCACGTGTCAACGGGCAAACCTAGTATTAATTAAATCAAGTCTTCAAACTCCATAGGCAATGAAATAAACTATTAAAAAATGCTGTAACATTATTGGTATTGTCAATTTTCTCATGATTATTGGTATTGTCAATTTTCTCATGATTCATCTGATTCATCTGTAAATAGTATGCTCCGAAATCTAAATCATATAACATGCCTCATCTCTCCTGATTCTGCACACACTATTTGCGCGAAATTCTTTACTAGTTGTGCTTCGAATTTTATTTAAAGTAAATTTGTTAGATTTTGGGCTGGTACATCAATAGCATAGAGGTTTCATTTGTGTGAAAAGTAGTATAATTCATAATTAAATTTGTAATTTGATTAGAAGCTGCTCGTGTAGATATTCATGCATACTGTTGTTAATGCTATTATAGTTTGTCAGAGACATTGATTTGGACATTATGATTTTCTAACAATTGTTAAAATATAGGCATAATTTGCGAACTTTTTGACAGCTTTTTACTGATAAGTGATTGCCTAAAACCCATTTGTTAGATTGCTGATGAGAACAATGGAGGATTGCCGAAGCACAAAAGCAGTCCCAGACCGGATGTTGAGAACAAAATGCAGGCCCCCAGACTAGTTGCCAAGCTAATGGGGCTTGAGTCCTGGAGTTCATATGCCTGTTCACACTGAGCAACCCAAAAAAGCATTAGACTCAAAAATTTGCAGTGATAATGGTTTCGGAGTTTCTACGATCGATCAAAGGTTGTGTACAGATTTTGGTTGTAGTGGGATGGCTGAGTTCAGACTGCAGAAATTGCAGAAACTGGAAACCTTTCTGTAAACACAGAGGAGGGGTAGAAAGAGAGGGCGAGTGGGAGAGAGTCGGGGAGAGAAGATTTGGCTGTATGTGAGGAAATAATTAGATTAGGGATCTAAAAATGATATTTTAGTCCAATCACTTAAAAAAATTAGACCTACATTTCCTCCACTCCAAATCCCCCAATATCTGAGGAGAGCCAAAATTGGCACAGGCAGGATTTTGCACCACTGCATTCCCCTCCCCGCCCCTCATAAAAAATGAACCAAACAAAAAATGTTTAAAAAAATCCCTCCCCTTCCCTCCATTCCCCTCCAACCAAACAGACCCTGATTGTTGACACCAGCGACATGCAGGAGATGGGTAAGGATTGTTTGTAATCCCCAAAGATGATACAAGTGAAACCAATAAGATGAAGGGCGTAGAAACTTTCTTTGTTGGCACACAGATCTATGGGATTTCCCTCAGCTTACTAGCATTCTCCATTAAATGAAAGCAAAATCCGAGATGAATATATTGTTAAAAAGTAGTATCGGAATATGTGATCCTAGGTGAACTGCTACAGGGTAAATTCTAAAGCAAATGAACTGTGCTTCAAAACTTTGAAACATTGCAGTCAAGACAGTAAATGGTGGAAAAGTGTGAAGAAAAAGATCCATATATACATCATCTAAGTTTAAATCTGTAAATGCATGCAGCTATCAACAAACAAAATACATTTGTCAGAAAAGAAACAAGTAAATAACACAATTAATATAGTCGCATACTGGCATACAGAAGGGCATTGTGTATTTACAATCGACCCAATCACAGAAAATCAGTCATATGCTTACAAAAGATGTATCTTCACTCCATGCATATTTTAAAACCATAACAGGGGTTGAAAAGGCCAAACCTAAGCAAAAGAAATACCTGTACTTTTTAAGTATTGATTAAAGATTATGTACCTAACATATCAGCCATCACTGCAGGAACAAAAAACAGATAAACGATCAGAAATTAAAACACAATCATTAAATTATCTACATAACCGATAACTGACTCACCTCAGGATAGCAATCTTGATGAACTACAGTCTGGTTTTCTGGATTAACGTTCACTGCACAAGAAATTTTACCCTGCAAAAAGAGAAGGGCAGAAATAAAGAGTCAGTCCAACAACAACAACGTATTCTTGGATTTTTTAAAAAAACCAAATGTTATAAGAGCATCCAGAGTCATTTGCTTGTTTGCCATTTTTGTCTTTTTTTTTACTGTAGCTCACACAGTCGTGAGCTATTTTACCATTTTTTTGCAATTGGGCTACAGTAGAAAGGGAAAAGTAGCATTAGAAATAGCAAAATGCATATTATAGCTTATGTAATTATATTTTTAATTGATCGGATTCGTCCGAAGTAAAAAAAAATTAAAAACCAAATAAAATAACCGGTTAAATGAATTTAAGGGTGGGAATGAACATGATGACGAAACATCATGTTTCGTCCCAATCCAATTTATTTTTTTAAAAAATAAATTTTAAAATAAATTTTGTAAATTTTGTAAATTGTTTTTGAAATTTTTTAAATTGACTTTGCAAATTTGTATATTGTTTTTGCAAATATTTTTTACAAACTATTTTTTAAAATTTTTTTTGCAAATTTTTTTTGCAAAAAAATCCGGATGATGTTTCGTCCTGTTATTTTGAAAAAATTTTCTTCTCCGTGTTCATCCCGTATTTTTTATTAATATTTTCTAAGTTTCGGCCTGTATAAATTATTTTTTAATGACAGACGAAACATCATGTTTCGTCTGTTTCTTTTTTAACGAAATTATGCATTTTTTTGCCATTCGACGTCTGCAGCATTTCGTTGAAATGGATTGTCAAAATATGCATTTTGCCATTTTTTACATTGAACGACTGTGGATGCTCAACTTAACATTTTACCAATCTATTTGACGAGATCAATATATATGAAAAGTTGAAAGATAAGATAATCTTTTAAAGTTTCCACTAAGATTAGGTTAAGATGTTTAATTGTGATGTTCTCTCCAAAATGTTTACTGGCATTAATTGATAAAGATTAGAGCAATGAATTATTAACCTCACCCCCAGCATTTACAATTGGTTTTTTGCATGCGTTTTTTGCCCAATATTCCTACCAGTATCCTCATTAAAATTCCTTATTGTTGCTTCAATTCATGCTGTTTCATATGTTTTGTTACTTTCGTACCTCAAACTTCCACATAATATAAGTAATTATCCATATATTTTCTCCTCAAATCTTTGCCAATACGGACGCCAGTGTCGTATTTCTTATTCCTCAATCACTTCTGTCCTAAACTTTCATACCTAAATTACTGCCACTGGCGAATGTTATCCTGAACTGTTATATGAATATACCAATAATGGTTGTGCCCTCAACTTAGGACAATCATTTAGCTACTGATGAATATTCGATGTAATTCATTCACGGATGCTGAATATTCTGAATGACAAGAAAAGAACCAAACCACATCGAGTCTCCTGGAATGAACAACTCATCCCACACAAATGCACATTTTAAACTAAGGAAAACAGAACGTCAGTATACCCATAATGTTAGATAAAGGAATAGGCTTGAACCCTCCATCTAGAAAATTTAAAACGAATACATACCCAAGGTAAGCAATACCTCCAATTAGAACTAAACAACAGTGCATATCATCAACTATTTTGCCTACCCAAACCATCAAACAAGTGATCTGAATCTGAACTATCCATATATCATGCCCTTGACACTTAACTCCTTAAATGCTTAAAGTCCATGGAAACCAAGACAGACAGACAAAAAAACCAAAGATACAACAGGAATTCTACTCATGCAGCAATAGACCACTAAAATATAATAAGAGACTACGGAGAAGAAAAAGATACATTGTTGATTTGGCCAGGTAAGGTAGAGTTAGCAATAAGAATGACTTGCTAGCACAAATTTAGTGTTCATATATATATATATATATATATATATATATATATAGGGAAGTCTTCCGTTGTGCACCACCTATGGTGCACACGGTGTGTGCACTCGGCCTTCCCACCTTCGTATCGACTATCCGAACCGTTCACATTGATCTACGCATCTAAATTAGTCTAAATATGTAAAATCAAATTATTTGAAATTCATTTGCCCATCCATCTTCTTCGATTGAATGACATCTCTTACGTCAATGAAGTGTTACAAAATTGTATGGCTGAAAATTATTGTTTTTTATAGTCACATGATGGATGGGTAAATGAATTTCAAATGATTTGATTTTACATATTGAGACTAATTTAGATGTGTAGATTAATGTAAACAGTTCAGATCGTCGATACGAAGGCCGAGTGCACACGAAGGGTTGGTGCACAATGGAAGATTTTCCTCTATATATATATATATATATATATATATATATAGTGATCACCAATTAGGTAGATACCCATCTATTAAGATGGCAGTCCAAGCCCACCTATTCAAGTGATGGCCCAAGCCCACTATCACACCCTAACCCTAACTTTCTCACTATATACATGTTATGAATAAAGAGTCATACATCATGGATTTGCAGCTACATCTCTCCATCTCTATATTTTTATAACACGTTATCAGCACGACAGCTTGAAGAAAGGTATGCAAGCATCTTCTCTTTTATCTCCCAAGAAAGAATCATCTTAATCTTTCAATAAAAATCTTATCTTTGTAATCTAGGGTTTATTATTGGATCATGATCTGATCTTTCTACCATGATAGATTAAGAAAGAGTTTGGACCGAAATCTAGGGCATGATTTATTTATTTTGATTGGGAATAGTCTCTACCCTTTTCTGGTTAATGTTCTGTGTCCTAAGATCATAATAGGTTAGATTGGATCGTCTTTCATTAAACTATGATTTTCTTTCTCATTTGACTTATCGTAAGAAAAACCATCATAATTTATAAAACATATATGATTTGGTAATCTGATAATGAGCTGATCATAAAATAATACTTCATCAATGTAAAAACTGTTTGATGTATTTTTTTTATTTTAGTCAATTTTAGATTGGTCATATGTGCAAATAGGCTGAGAATTCTATTCTAGCTACTTCTGGTTTGTTGAACTGTGAATTATTGTAATCCTTAATTTTTTTTTCTCTAAACAATGTCATTTATTATGTGCATACTACTTACTTCCTAAATACCAATGGAAAGGGTGTTTAAGATTTTTGTTAATTTGCTGGCTTGTAACTCTTCATCGTACGCATTTGGTTAGAGTAGGGCATGTTTAGTTTTGATCGAAAATTCATCTCTGAAAAATTTTGGTGAAATATGATACATAATAGAAGATGCTGTATTATATGATATGGCAATTTAATTCATGATGAATTATTTTCCTCTGAAGTTTGTTGAGTTGATCAGTTTTTCATCTTTCGCTACTAGTAGATTTGTTTTTAGGACCTTGACTTGCATCTTTTAATGAAATCTGACAGACATCGATGATTTCTTATTCCTCATGATTATCTTTAATATTATAATGGGAGAGTTGGGGTTGTCATTTGTAGACAACCTGTAATTTGTAGACAACCATTCAACCAACCATCTAATCTCAACCATTCATTTTTAAGTTGAAGTTATATTAACCATTTATTTACTCAACAATTGTTAGTTACCATAATATCCTCAAAAGTTTAAATTTATTTACGACATAATTATTTACAAAAGTGTCAACTCATATAAAATGAAAGTTGGTGCCACTAGGGTAATTTGTAAAGAGTATGTGATGAGTAAAGGGAGGTCTCAGGTTGAAGGCCAGATTACGTCATAGTATTTACTTAAATAATTTTTTTTTATTAGAACGTGCATCGCACGTGCAGATTACTAGTTATATTAGTTTCAGATTCTTGATTGTTGATGCTAATTTACAATTTATAAAACAATTAATTTTTGCATATTACCATTTATTATGCAATCATTATGTACAGTACTATAGTCAATGTTCTGTATAAAATCGACCTACGGAAAACTATCTGAGGCACAAGTACATATTTGAAGATTATCTTCATGCGGTTTAGTATGTAAATATCTACTCCAGATTTTTATTTATGAAAATATACGAGGGCCCACTCCCACACCTTTCCATCTGATCAACGTCTGAGGAGATTAGATAGATTTCGATCTCTTTTGTGGTTCTATTAGCTGCTATGCCGATATTGAATTATGGTTGGTTTTTATGATCTATTTTCAGAAACTGCCAACATCTTCCAGTTTGTGTTATCTGTTACATAAATAAAATCATATAAAGAAGTATAAGCCTATCTATATATTTATTTACCTGCTGAATTCCTTTGCAGTTCAATTTATCAAGTTAATGCTGATATCACTAGAAGATTAAATATTTGTTAAATACTGCACTGTGAAGATATTTGCTCAAAAACTTATTTGCTGCTGGATTGGAAGGTTACTTACGTTAATTAGTTTTATAATAGCTGTCACTATGAGTTTGTGCACAACTATTCTGGCTAGTTTATTTGAATTACCTTTCTTGTTTTATTCATACATTGACCTAGTGAAATGTTTTAACTGCCAGTAAGTAGTAGAAATTTGAACAATGAAAGTCTGGGTTAATCTCCAAGTTCTATGGGTAAATCTCCAAATACTATCACCCTTTCTGATGGAAACATAGGAAATTTATATGGAGAATCCTTATATTTTTTTAGTTTACAATGAACTTTTATGCTTCACTATGTTCTTGCTTTCTTTAGCATGGCATAATTAAGCATACTTCCAACTGTTTCAATCAATGATGAGTCTGACTAATGGAATCAGGTAACACAGATAGATAAGTACTAGAGCATATTCGGAATCAGGGTCTTATAACTATTTTGGTCTTCATTGGTTGTTTTTCTATTCCATAAGTTTGTATCTAATTATTCAAGGTTATATCTGGTTGATGCTTTGAAATATATTACCTCTTCTGACATGTCTACCATGAAGTACCTGGTAGTATTCTCAGTACTTTTGCGACGGTTTGGATAGCAATTGATTAGACTGTTAATTAGGACATGACTAATCCATACTAAATCAGCACTGAAGCCCATATGTATTGTTCAGGTTATTTCTTCTGATAAGTTACTGAAGCTGAAAAAAAATGTTTACAATTAAGCAGTTCTAATGGAAAAACCGAATTTTGTCAAATGGAGAGTCACGGGTCGGGTTGTGTGATTTTTTTCCAAAACCGAAACCCGTAAATGATAGTTAAAGTTTTGGGTTTGGGTTTGGAATCCCGAGACTGAACCGTGCTGATATTCTCTTTTTCATTTGTTTCATTTGTTCTCTGTTTCAAGTAATTTGGGCTGGTATTGATTTTGGACTCATTCAGTAAATTTTATGGATACATTTATGCTAAAGTGGATGAATATTTAGGAGACATTTTTCCTTCTTTTTTTATACATGTCTAGAATTCCTGAATAAATTGATCAGATATTGCATCTCTAGGAGATGGAACACATGGAAAAACTAGATGGAGTTCACAGTGCTACTACTCACCATCCTTAAGAATATGATTTTTTTTCTCCAACTTTAATTCTCGATCGAACGTAGTATCCACAATAGCTGGTTTCGCTCACATTATTGAAGGCTCCAATAAAGCACATCTAATTTTACCCAATGGAACCCATCTACTATGAGTCAGCAGCTTATTCAGAATGCCTTATACTCTCAAAATTCCATAAGAAATCAACTGAGTTTTAAGGACATAAGGACAAACGGGTATCTTATTGAAAACTTGAGCAAGGAAAATAAATAATATCTTCGTGTAACCGACTAACCTCTAGTACAAGGAACCAGCAATTCATTCTAGAGAAATTCTGTAGCTTAACATTAGGGATCTACTTCACTCACATTGGGGTAGTTGAGTCACATACCACTTTGAGTCAGCAGTTCACTCCTAATCAAGGACAGCATCAGCCCCCTTCAAATGATAGAGGACCAAGTGTGGGCATGAAGGTCACTGGTCCCGCACCTATCGTGCATCAACAAAAGCGGTGACCACATATCAGAAAATCCAGAAGATTGCAGTAAGTGCTACCCTTGACATAGACAATGATGACCTCTTTGACTAGGATATTGAGAAACAAGAAAACACAAACTTGACATCTGCATAATTTTTTGAGGGATTATCAGTAACATAGTTTCATTTAAAATTGCATTACTTGACATTGAGACTTTATTGCATTACTTATGATTTGGAAACAATATTTGTTTCGAATTTATTGATGCATAATTTTGTTATTTACCCCTATTGATTACATACTACAGGTTTAGACATTTTATGGTATTACTCAATTAGAACTCATTTATTTAGTATGGTTCAGTTAGAACTTTATGGTATTACTTCGATGAGATAATATTCCCGCCGTTAGGGAGGAGATAAAAAGAAAGATAAATGTCTCGTTCCAGAAAAACATCGTGAATTCTCAAAATACCAAAAAAAACAAATGAAACAACTCCACATAAAAAAACGTGGAAGAGCCCATGATGCTCTTGAAGTAGCATCTCCTGTAAAGAAAGTTCAAAATGATCCTGATGAAGCAGCTCCTGAAGTAGCATCTTTTGTAGAGAAGGTTCATAATACTCGTGAAGAAACAGCTCCTGTAGAGAAAGTTCATAATGCTCCTGAAGAAGCAGCTCCTGAAGTAGCATCTCCTGTAGAGAGCGCATAATGCTCCTGAAGAAGCAGCTCCAAAAGTAGCATCTCCTGTAGAGAAATGTCATAATGCTCCTGAAGTAGCATTTCCTGTAGAGAAAGTTCACAATGCTCTTGAAGAAGCAGCTCCTAAAATAGATCTCCTGTAGAGAGAGTTCAAGATTCTCCTGAAGAAGAAACTCCTTAAGTAACATCTCCTGTACAGAGTTCATGACAGTCTGAAAGATGTCTTGAACCAAAGATTTAATTTCTCCAAAACAAAGCATATCGCTCCGGTCGAGGATATGTCTCAGATCCCAGAAGAGTCTAAGAAAGAGGTACCGGTACCCAACAATAATGAGAACTCTGAGTTTTACATATGCTCAGGAGAAACTTGAATCAAAAAGAATTTTTCATGGATGACATTTTCTCATATGCACTAGCAAATGAGATTAAAAAGTGTAATCAAAATGAGGATAACACCGAACCACGAACAATTTTTGAATGTCGAAAGAGACGAGATTGGCCAAAATGAAAGGATGTGATTCAAGCGGAACTAGATTTTCTAGCACAATGTGGAGTTTTTGGTCCTGTATTACAAACCCCATGAGGAATAAATCCTGTAGGTTTTAAATAGGTGTTTGTAAGAAAAATAAATGAAAAGAATGGGATCCAACGGTATAAAGCACGGTTAGTTGCTTAAGGATTCTCACAAAGACCAGGAATAGATTATGTAAAGAAACATATTACCTGATCAAGGACATCATCACATTTAGATAAGTCTCGATGTTTCTGAAAAACTTGATATGAAACTCATGGATGTGATGACAGCATACCTATATGATTGGTAACCTAGACAGTAAGACATATATGACAATCTCCAAAGGATTTAAACCAAGTCTAGAAATACGCACTATATTAGATTAAAACGAACCCTATATGGACTAAACAATCCGAAAGAAAGTGGTACAATAGGCTCATTGAATATCTGTTTATGGAATGATATAAACTTAATCGGATCTCCTGAAGAGATTGAAAAGGATAATAGCTATCCTAAAGAAAAATTTGAGATTTTGTCTCGACTCGCAGATCGAGCACAGTAAAACTAGAAGTTTAATACATCAAGTCAAATATACTACAGAATCCCGAAGAATTCATTATAAGTGATTGTTAACTACTCAACCCACTTATGGTGGTAAGGTCACTAGAAGTTGACCGAGGATCCATATCGGAATATATTCTGGGTCCTGAAATACCTCATTTGAGTGCAATAGACGCACTCATTTATTTACACAATTCACTAGATCTTGGTTTATATTATTCATATGAATATTCTGACATTGTTAGATATAGACGCATGTTATTTATCTGATCCCCATAAGGGGAGATTACAAACATGATATATTTTTCTTAACAATGTGCAGCTATCTCACGGAGATCAGTCAAATAAACAACTACAGCAACGTCGACCAATCATTCTGAGATACTGGCACTTCATAAAGCAAGTAGAGAATGTGTATGATCAAGGTCTCGTGTCAGCATGTCAGGGAGAGTTGCAAACTCTCATTAAGTCACAAACAAGCCTACGGTCATTTATGAGGATAATACAACTTGTATAAAGCAAATTCAAGAAAGTTTCCTCAAAAGAGACAGGACGAAGCAAATCTCACCAAAGTTTTTTCTTCACCCACCAGCTTCAAGTCACAAAAGATGATTGATGTAAAGCAAATCAAGTCTTCAGAAAATCCTGTAGATCTCTTCACACAATATCTCTCAAAGTCCAAGATTTCAAAAGTTAGTAAAATAGATTGGCATATCAAGATTTCAACAGATAGGCATATAAATGTATAGGCTGATAAAATTTTGGGCTGGGATGTAATGACCTGTATTGTGGGTTGGGTGATTTTTCATTCAAGTTGATGTAAGAACTAAATGTAATAGTTTTTTTAGGGGAAGCATCCTGCAGACTCAAGCATCCTGAAGATGCTGATGGAGATATCCTGAAAAATAATTGCGCATTGTACTCTTTTCCTTCGATGAGGTTTTTTCCCACTGGATTTTTTCTTTGAAAGATTTTTAATGAGGCAGTGTAAATCGCACCCACTTAGACTACTGAAGAATCGGATTTCTGAAGAATCATATTCCTAAAGAATTAGTTGTACTCTTTTCTTTCACTAAGGATTCTTTTCCTAAATGAGGATTTTTCTTTAGGAAAGTTTTTAATGAGACAACATTTTAAAAGTGGACATCCAAGGGGGAGTGTCAAGAAATAGTGATCACCTATTAGGTGGATGTCCATCTATTAAGATGGTGGGCCTAGTGGCCCAAGCCTACCTATTTAGGTGATGGTCCAAGCTCATTACCACACTCTAACCCATAACTTTCTCCCTATATATATGCTATGAATAAAGAGCCATATGTCATGGATTTGCAGCTACATCTCTCCATCTCTCAAATAACTATATATATATATATATATATATATATATATATATATATATATAAAGGGACAAAGGCACTTCTGAATCTTCCTTTCACCTTGTTCAACCTTTTCCTATTGCTACACCTCCTAAATTAGATGATCAATTCTTGTTCTAAATTCTAAGAAACCCTAAGTGTGTGTTTTGGGTTGGAGTTAATTTATGATAAGCGGAGTAATGTCAAGTAATCTTACATAAGTTATCATAACTAGCCTACCAAGGCACAAAATATAGTATGTGATACACATTCTTAGCAAACTATCAAAACTTTGGTATGTCGCAATACCTTACCTTTTTGGAGTTGAGATAACTAGAGTTATCTAAACTCCACAGGAACCTAATTTATCTCAACAGTAGCTACCAACGCTCAAAAGATAGCTAACGACAACCACCGAAGTTAGCATATATAACCTCACTCCACTTAAAAATGTTTCATCTTTAATCACTACAACCAAATTCTGTAACCCCTGTTTCCGATTATACAGATTTCCATTTCTTTTCTTTCTTCTCCATGTATTCTTGTATTTCAATTTCTGTATAAATTCTTTCCAATGCATTTAAATCCTTTTGAATCTCCTATTGAAACCCAAATTTATATTCCAAACTAGAATCTTGTCTCTCTTCTTTTTATTTATTTACTTGAAGCCCAAGTTAATCCATACTATCATTTTATTGATTATTTTGAATTCATGAGAAGCCCAACAATTATTATTGAATTTATTATATTTAATTGAAGCCCAAACCCAAGCCCATCTCCTATTGGATTAACCCTAACCCAAACCCACAAACCCATATACTCACCCGTATACAATTTCTTCACATTTCCCCACTCTGCACAATCCCCCGTATCCCCATATTCCCCACTATCTCGTAACTACCCCTCCTTAATTAATATTATAATTTTATTCTAATCTTCCCCTGCTCACGCTCTCTCCCCCTCCTCTGTCTCCAAACCAAACAGAACCCAAACCGAACAGAGCACCCCCCCTCGTCGTCTTCCTCCTCACGCTGCCCTCATCGACCGCCATCAGCAGAACCCCGCTCGTCGCCCTCCTCATCGTCGACAACCGTCCACCATCGCTCCTCCTCCGTCAACTTGAGCCCTCTGCCATTGCCTCGACCCCCAAGCCCCTCGCCAACCGCCATCACCACCTCCACAGTTCCATCACTGCTCCTTCCGAGCACCCCTTCAATCACCGCCCTCGCAGACTCCGAGCTACACCCGAACCCATCGACCTCTCCATTGATGCCGAGCAAATCAGCCGTCAACTCCGCCATTGCCACCGCCTCGCCTCCAACCGCCATTGTCGTCTTCCTCCTTGCTCTTCCCCGAGCACCGGCCAACCACGACATCATTGCACCCCCTCGCCTTGCTCCACCCCGAACCACCTTTGCCGATTGCATCTCCCGCTCACCCATCGTCTTCCTCCTCTTCGCTGCGCGGCGTCGAAACCCAACGCCGCTCGAGCCCCGCTCATCTCCCTCCCTGTCTCGCTCGCCATTGCCGCTCTCCAAGCTTTCGACTGCAACCCCTGCACCGCCGTCACCCTCGATCTCCGCCTGTACATCGCCGTCCAGTCCGCCATCTTCATCCTTGTCGTTACCGCCCGCCTTCGCCACCGCTATTCAACCTCGACACTCCCTTGCACCTCCTCGCAACCCTCCGTTCGTCATAGCAGTTTCCCCGTCGTCGTTCCCTCTCTTGCTCTCTTTCTCTCTCGTATTTTGGAAAGAAGAAGAACAGAGGTTAGAAAATTGGGTTATTTTATTGGTGTTTGGGGTTTGTGTGGGAGATCCGATCGTGAATTGGTGTTTGGTGTTTGTGAAGTGGATTGGGGTGTGGTGTTTGCTGTTCGGGAAGTACGGAGAACAGATTGCTGTTTGTGATTGGGTGGACCCGTGCTTGCTGTTGTGTGGGGAAGGATTGGGTATTCGGTTTTGCTGTTGCTATTGTGTGCTGTTGGCGTCTCGCACGTACTCTTGAAGCGTCGCCCGGGATTCTGATCCCGTTATTTCTTTTTGTATATTCGAATCATCTACAAAAGGCAAGTCCGCTTGAACTCATTTAATTTTTCTAGTTCAAATTTATTGACCTCCCGCAAGTAGTTTCCTTCAACTGTCTTAAATTTGCCTTGTATACTTTCCATTGGGAGTATCGAGGGTTTACACGAGCTAACCCGACGTACTCTTGACATCGTACTACTATCCATTGACTCAAACCCAAGCCTATATACACACACGACATGAACAAAATTGCTAGAATCTGCATATGGGAAAAATATATTGTGATCTATGTAGCACGGACACGGGTACGGGATACGGGTACGACACGACTCGGGTACGGGGATACGTGATTTCTCAAAAATATAGGATACGGGTACGTTATGGGTACGTTGAATATAAAAATAATAAATTTATTATACATTATGTAATAAAAATATAAAATTTCAAAAAATTATAATAACTAGAAGAATGGTTGTAAAGTTGTCACAACTACAATATTTAACATTGTGCTTAATCTACTGTCTGTCATCATGATCTTATTGCTATTACCACTTCCTACATTTGCAGATTGGAAATATGAAACAATCACGAATTATCTGTGTCTTTTCTATAAGCTATATTGAATTGATGGATATGGAACAGTATTATGGTATGCCAGAAGTTTTGATTTTGAAATATGTTTTGCAGCCTGATATAACAGCTCCTGGAGTTAACATATTGGCAGCTTGGTCGTCGGTAGCTTTAGTAGACACTGAAGGAGGACAGTCAGTTAACTATAACATAATCTCCGGCACATCCATGTCCTGCCCCCATGTCACTGGAGCTGCTGCTATTGTCAGGTCTCGACGTCGCATTTGGAGTCCAGCTGCTTTGAAATCTGGGCTCATGACAACAGGTTTGTAATGCGTATATCACTCTCAGCGATTGAATCCTTGTTCTTTTCCTCCATCTACTAATTGATTTGAAGAAGATTATAAGCAGCTTATGGAAAATTATATTAAAAAGAGAAGACTCTAAAGAACATTCCCCTAATTTGAAATATTAATTTCTGTGTTCAGCTACAGTGACAAATAACAAAGGTGGAGCCATAGTCAGATACCCAAATGGCTCACCAACCACCCCATTTGACTTCGGATCCGGTCACCTCAACCCAATTCCTGCAATCAATCCCGGCCTAGTATATGACTACGACGTCAGCGACATTCTGGACTTCCTTTGCAGCAATGGTGCAACTACACTTCAACTGCGCAACCTTACAGGAAAAGCAGTCTCTTGCAACAAGCTCAATACTCAAACTTATAATCTCAAGTTGTCAGTTTCATCATTAGTTCTGTTTTTTTTTTCCTTTTTTCTTTTAGCAAGTGTTGTGTATCATATGTGATGAATGTGATGAAGATGTGGTCTGATGTTGTAGTGAGCCGTTTAAAATAACTAATGATAGACTGACTAAGTGATTATACTAACTAAAATCAATGTACTAAATTGCCTCTTTGTTCTCTTCAGCAGACAACCCCTTTGTTCATTTTTATTGTAAACCTAGTTCTTCTTTAGAGTTTCTTCTTGCTTAGGTAAGTTGTCTTTTTTTTTCCCTTCTTTTTTTTCTAATACTTGGGGAAGTCAATTGTATGTCTGAATAGGTTAGAATTTAGATCACGTGACATTAAAGAACATAATAATAAGTAGAAATTTAACTTATTAACATAATATGATAATAGTAAACAACTTAATAGCGAATATTTCAATATCATTACCAAAATCAGCACATTACAAAATAGTTCATTCATTACAATTTCAAAGTTCAATAGAAATATAAAATATCACTAGTTCATTACAAATATTATGACAACGGAACTTCTCTAGCTTGAACATCTTCTTCATCATCCATATCCATCACGCTAATATCATCGGTAAAAACCACATGTTCCAACTCCGGCTCATCCAATGAAAGGTTAGCCACCTCAAGCACTCCAACATCTTCAAATGAATCAAAGGAATCACCACCTATATCCCACATCTTCGTCTCTCCTATACCATATTGGGGTGACCTTCTTGATAGAAGGTGAAGATTGCTATGAACATACACCAAATCTTCCGCTCGTTGTGGGGTCAACTTGTTCCTTTTCAAGGAATGCACAAAAGAGTAAGTGCTCCAATTTCTCTCGGCACAAGATGAAGAAGAAGGTTGCATAAGAAGTTTCATAGCTACGGTTTGAAGCATGGGGGCAAGAGGTCCATGAACGGACCACCAATCATGTGCATCCAAAATACCTCGGTCACTAATACAATCAATATCATTAAATGCACCCGTTTTTGCCGAGAAGTGGGCATACTCCACATTCACTCTTGATCGATCAGTCGCATCGGGAAAGAGTCTTTTAAGACACTTTATTCTTTCCATATAGATCTCACGATCATTATGTGGAGGAACTCTTCTTGGATCCTCATTAAGCCATTCTTCGCTATAATACCTTCAATAGGAAAAACAAAATTTACTCATAGAATGAAACAAAAAAATATGTAATACACTAATACGTTTATGTAGTTAATGAAACTAAATTTTACCTCGGATTCAAGGCATGTGCCAAGCAATGAAGTGGAGTATTGTTTTTTGTCCAACGATCGACAAGAATTGTATGCACCACATCATAGAAGCTAGAGGACTCATCAACTTGTTTTCCTTCGTGTTTGTAAATAGCTTCCTTCACTTTCTCAATCATTGTATCCCACATATCATAAACTAAATGGAGACAAGGCCTATCCGTGTCACACGCTCGAATCATATCATATATGGGAGATGTGAAAGAAAGTATGTAGTCGATAGATTCCCACCACTCTTCACTCAATACCTTCTCTCTCACAAACCTTGCTCTTCCCACATCATCGTCACGATAAGAAGCCCATTCGTCACTAGTTACCATGGATACAAGACCTTGCTTCAAAAGCTTAAACCGTTTAAGCATGATAATGACACTAGCAAAGCGAGTCTCCGCCACCGAAAGCAACTTCAAGGAAACAAAAGCATTGTAAATGGCTAGCCTCATTGAATGATTCAATATGAAATTTTTAATTTGTACCACATCCCCCGCAATGTCCATTATCCACCCACATTCATCATATACAATTTGATTGGACTCAACATTCTTTGCGGCACAAATATTCTTCAATGCAAGATTAAGGGTGTGCACCACACAAGGAGTCCAAAAAATTGTTGGAAATTGACTTTCGATTATTTGTCCCGCCGCCTTGCAAGTTGCCGCATTATCCGTAATGACTTGAACAACTTTCTCATGCCCAACCCCAATAATAGCCTCCTTCAATAAATTTGCTATGAAGAATTTATCTTTCACCTCTCCCGAACAATCTACCGCCTTTAAAAACATAGGCCCTCCTTCCGTGACGGCAATTAAATTAATAAGTGGCCTCCTTTGTGAGTCACTCCACCCATCACTAACAATGCTAACTCCTTTCTCCTTCCAAGTATCTCTAATCGGATGCAACAACTTCTCAACATTATCCTTCTCTCTTTTTAAGAGAGTTGTTCTCAACATATTGTACCCCGGTGGAATATAACCCGCAAGTGCATTGTTGGCGGCAAAAGTGTATGAACTCGCATAGTATGGATTTCTTGCTAGGTTAAACGGCAACCCTCCCGTGTAAAACATTCGTGCAATCTCCCCATGCAATTGATCTCGCGCCACATTGTTAAAAGCTTTTCCGATTGCACTACTTGGACCACTAATATTTGACTTTCTCCTCTTCAAATCTAAGTTACCGCTAACAAACATACTTGAGACACTCATCGATCCACTAGAAGATGATGGGGGCAATGGCACTTTCTTTGGAGCTCTTTGAGATATTTTAATCTTCGATTGTTCATCTGCGTTTTGCATTTCAACAAGCGCATTTATATTAATCTTATTACATACACCGATTCCATGCCCTTGTATCTTTAACAAATGTCCTCTAACTCTAGTGTAAGAACTACTATAACTCTTCTTGCAAAAACTACGTTCCCACCTCACATTTCCACCACCACCCGGATCCTTTCCTAACTTTGTCACATATTTCCACAGAGGGTTGTTGGTATCTTCCTCATTAGGAGGTGTATTACTCGCACCCGTAGAAGTCATTCTCAAAGAAACTATAAAGAAATTATGAAAATAAACAAGTATTAGTGTATTACAATTTATAACTAAAAATTCACAATTAGAATGAACTCAATATTTTTAGGGGTATATTTTTTTCCTGTAAGTTCATATATTTTTTTTCTTGACCTTTATTAGACTACATCAGTGATCAATAAGATAAATAACCATTTCAGTTGCAAGTGCAACTAGTCAATGTTCTGGATTTTTTTTCCCTCAAACTCAGTGATCAAATAAATTGTTAGTATTTCTCTTTCTGAATCAGTCTAATCTTATTGCGAGTATTATTCAAAATGCAGGAAATAAAACAAGAATCACGGCACAGAAGCAAGCTGTATTGGTTGGTAAAAACTTGAAGCTGGAAATAAAAAAAAGGAATCGAACCTGTATCAGCGTCGGACCGGAGGAGCGTCAAGGCGGAGGAGAGACCGGAGCAGCGTCGTTCGGAGAGAGAGACGGGATCGATTTGGAGTGGAGGCGCGCGAGGTCAACCGCGAGTCGAGGTGGAGGCGCGAAGAGGCAGAGGTCGTGTGAATGAGAAAGGGGAGAGAAGGGATCGATTTTGGGTTTTATTTTGGGGGAGAGAGGGATTTAGGGTTTCTGTAGAGAAAAGGGGATTTTGGAGAGAAGAGAGAGATCGTGTGAATGAGAAAGAGGAGGATGGTGACTGATTTTGGAGAGAAGAGAGAGATCGGTGAATGAGAAAAGGGATTTAGGGTTTACTGTAGAGAAAAGGGGATTTTGGGAGAGAAGGGGGAGATCGCGTGAATGAGGAGAGAGAGAGCGCGTGAAGAGAGAGACCGCGTGAGACTGATTGTATTAATTTTTTTTTTTTCTTTTCCGTAATAAACGCACCCGGGCGCACCCGTTGCGCACCCATTGCGCACCCGAACGTACCCAACGCGTATCCAACGTTTTTTTTCGTTTTTTTAATTAAAAAATTACGGATACGTACCGGGTGCGTACCCGGAACGTACCCGTGCGTACCCGCACCCGATACGCACCCGGTACTGGTACGATGGCTATTTTGGAGTACCCGTGCTTCACAGATTGTGATCGAATACATTGATTGATTGAGATCTTATGACTTGAACTATGACATGATAAATTGACTTGTACACTGTAAAAATTCATTCTAATTGCTGTACATTAGTGTTAATACATCTCATGATACATTAACTTGTTGATTAACCCACTTTGATGAACATATATGTGATGACATTTTTATGAATTCTTACTGCCTGTACTGTTTTGCACAGAGGTTTCGACCCTGTTACCATAAGAATTAACACAAACAACACAAAAGAGAGTTTTAGCTTAATGAATCTAGTTTCCAGTCCAATTGACGGATCCTGATTCCGAGTTGCGAACTGTGAGATATCGCAGTTTTAGTCCCTACTGGTCTGCACTTTTCAGATCACAAATTAATGTAACACCGACACAATTATCAGTTGAAACACTATGTTAACAATATTATAATGCCATGAAAATCTCCAGAAACTTTATAGACACACTTAGGATTCAACCCTAAATTTTGTAGATTTTTATAGTGATTTCATACCATATTTTCACCCATTAAATGTTGACATTAAGGTTGTTGCCAGAACAGCTAACTTGCCAAGAATAGGGTGTTTGACCTAGCTACAGTCAGAATTAACCAAACCTTACTGAATATAAATTGTAGTCCTAAGTATCTAGTTGTCAATAACATCCTAAATTGTCTAATTCCGAATTGTAGTCTATAAGTTATCACTGTTTTAGTGTTACTGTGTCAGCTGTTTCAGCATTATTTCATGTTGATGCATTCTTATCATTCCCTAACATTCTTTTACACACTTGCATGAACATGAATGACTTAATAAAATACTAAACAAGCTGGGGTTAATAAGGGTTGACTTAGTAGTGGATAGTCTCAGAAAATATACTCGGTAGGACCCTTCTTATTTACATGGAATATTGACATGGAAGGTGAAGAATTACTTGTGAACGTGTGAACTTGTCATCTTGTTATCTTGTTATCATGTTATACCGAGTACACGCTCTGCAGATCTCATCACTATGTCTAAAACATACACTATTTTGCGTGCACCGAACTTGTGATATGAGACGCAGTAGTACGTGCACTAGATAGGAGAAACAACATACTAATAGACCTAAGTTGACACGTATATACTTGATCATGACCATTGTTTATTGACACCGTTATTGCTTTTGTAATTTGATCTTGATTTATATTCCTTGATGAACTTTGTTCCCTTACTCTCTGCTTTTCACTACTTGCTGTCCGTACTTGCTCTAAGGACAAATTATTCTTTTTTTTTATATGAACAAGTACAGGTGCATAAGGAAATTACCAGAAGGCATTGGTGAGCAGTTTTTCTACGATTGGAGCAGGAGCTTGCCAGAAGGTATTTATTGTTTATTTCCAGTTGTCGGTTATTAAATTGGACTATTACAGGTTTAGTCTAAGCATTTGTTTATGTGATTATGTATTTATGCGTGGTTGTGATTATTTCCTTGTTATGTTGTTGAGTTAAGACTGGTACAGCTTATGGATGATATGAGTTGGCATACTTATATCATTTGCTGGGCCTTGTTCCCATATTCTAGGAAGCGGGGCGTGACAAGTTTTTAGTAACTCCCCATAAGTTCCAACAAACCAATCAAACCAATCAACAATTTACTTACATCGACAGGTATCGGCACGAAGAGCACATTCAGCACTCCATCAACCTCTGTAACCGTCTCCAACGGAATCACCCCCCTCGCCACATCCTCAATCAGATAAAACACATCACCTATAACCCTAATCCCATCCAGCTTCAGCTCCGCGTCCACATACGACACCCCCCTCGCCCTAATCCTCCCTCCCTTCGAACTCACAAACCCTAGCCTCTCCCCCCTGTAATTAATCGCCACATTGAGGGACTCGTACTCGAGTGAAAAGAAGTCGGGGTTTCGGATCTTGACTTTGAGGGAGAGGGAGATGGAGAGCCTGGGGGGGAAGGGGGAGGTGCTGACGTCGAGGTGGTGGAGGCGGAGGCGGGAGATGTGGATTTGGGGGTCGGAGGGGAAGAGGAGGAAGAGGGAGATAGAGACAAGGAGGAGGAGGAAGGAGAGGGTGAGGAGGGTGGAGGAGGAGCAGAGGGAGGGGCAGCAGCGGCGGCGGTGGTGGCGGGGGAGGAGGCGGCGGGGGAGGAGGACGTAGGCAGCGGTGGGTTCTTGGACGGGGATGCCGACCGTGCCGTAGTAGGGTTGGGGTTGGGATTGGGGTAGAAGGAGAGGGGAGGATTCTGAATCGTGTTGGATTGTTGGGGTTTTCATTTTATTTTATTTTTTGGGGATTTTTGGAGAAGACAAAGTTGGAAGAAGGGGTTGGTGGATTTTATATGGGGCTCGAAGTCAATGTTGACCTTTTTTTTTTTAACTTCTTTCCAAAATAGGCCACTTTTTTAAACGAACTTTCAAAATAGTCCTCCACTTTCGAAATTAATTGCAAAAATAGACCAACACAGTATTAAATTGTGGTTTTTTTTTTTACGAATATATTATATATATTTGGCTCGGCTCGAAAACATGGAAAAAAATTACCAAAGTATAAAATGTGAGAAATAGGAGATCGCAGTTGGGTACTCGACCTCAAAACTATATAGGCCAAAATACTGAACTGCTGTCTCTTCGATTTCGTGGCCGCAGTTCACAACTGCGGCCCCAACATATATCATACATACGTGAAAAATTGAAGGAACTGCGGCCTCGATAATACATAAGCCGCAGTTCATAACTACAGCCTCAATTATATGGTCGATGGAGTCAAGTTCTTCAAACCTTCTTATACCCATTTGACCATATAATTGAGGTCTCTGTAGTATCGAGGGTGCAGTACCCAACTGTGGCCTCCTATTTTTCACATGGATAATTTTTTTCTAAGTCTTCAAATTTATTAGCCAAATATATATGATATATACTTAGACCGCAGTTGTAAACTGCGATCTTGAGATCAAAGAGGCCGCAGTTGGATATTGCATTGGTCTATTTTGAAATTTAGTTTCGAAAGTGACATATTATGAGAATTAGTTTCAAAAAAATTGTCTATTTCGGAAAAAAAAAAAGTTATTTATTTTTGGGGGGATTTGTAGGTTGGAGTCTAGCTGTCAATGGGTTGGGTGAGAGCCAACTCAGGCCATCCCTATAGTGGGTCGGGTTTGGATGGCCCTCCTCAACCTCTTGGTTTAGCCCCAGTTGTGCTGATGGTGCATGCTGCTATAGGTGTCAAACTGGTCGGACACGGCTAGTATCCTGTGCTGGTTATGGTTGACTGGAGCGAGCTGAGAGAAAATGATATTGATTCGACCTCGGATGCTATTGGAAGTGGGGGGTCACAGTGGAGCTCAAGAATTGATGTGCATTTGAATCGAGGAATGCTATATATACCCCAGACCCACCGCAAACACTAAAAAGACAATTTATAATTAATTTTTTAATCATTTTTTAAAAGATAAAGGTTTGTCTTTTAATGCTTGGGGTATACCAACTGGCAATGTCCTGTTTGGTATTTGAGTTGCCAACTCGAATCCGGAGTCCCCGGTTCGAGCCAAGACTTTTCCCTCAAAAAAAATAAAAATGCTTGGGGTATGTTTGAGGTAGGATATGGGGTATGTTTAGACTGTTTAGCATATCTCATTGATAAATGTTTGTCTTTTAATGTTTTTCTTTTAACTAGGGCCCGAAGACGGGGTCCCCCCATGATCGTTACTGCACAGGGTGGGGGGCTTGGGCCCGCAGAAGGGGTTCCCCCATGAGGTGCACAGATGGGAGATGTTTGTGTTCTTGGTCGGCAGTAGAGGAGTCACACACTGAACTCGACCTTCCTTAATTCACTGTCACAGACTTTGCAACAGCACCGCCACTACGCCCTCATCATTGAACCTGAAATCTACAACGTCTACCGCCCGCAGGGGCGAGAGGTGAAGGTGATTCTTCAAATTGGTTGTGTTTTGGTTGGGTTTTATGTGACAGAGAGAGTGAGAAAGTGAGAGAGTGAAGACGTTGTTTCTCACTACTCTATGCAGGTGTCTGTTTGTGTTTGTGAGAAATCATGTGAGAGAGTATAAGTACCATCTTCATTGCTCTCTTAGACGGTGTCCGTGATTAGGGTTAGCGAGAGTTTTGCTTAGTGAGAAATCGCTTGTGAGAGCTAAAGCGTGTGAGAGGTGAAGTTGCGACGGCTCTCCTTTTGGGTGCGATTCCGACTGAGTCATGTGTAAAGTTACGTTGGTGAGGTAGAAGAAGGGGAGCGGTAAATTTTCAAATCCCACAGGATTCGCTTCAGGTGGGTGGGCGCGTGCCGTGGAGGTGGGTGCTCGAAGCTTGCTTGACGGAGATACAATTAGTTGGTCCTCGTAGGTTAGAGTGAGAGCTGATTATATGTACTGGTCATGTCGCTTCATGTTTTTTTTTCTTCTGTCTGTAGGTTGTAACTTGCCCCAGCATGCTGGGGTTGTTTTGTTAACTTCTTATTAATGAAATAGGGTGGCCTTATTTCACCTTTTCCCTAAAAAAGAAAAAAAAAGAAAAAAAAAAGTTTGTCTTTTAATACTTGAGATATGTTTGAGGTATGTGTAGCATCTCTCCTTTTGAATTATATGAATTGGCGATCACCAATACCAATATGAAAGTGGTGACTTATTGTCGCTGTATTCAAGGAAGCAATATCTGATATGCTTTAAGAAAAGATCTGAAGTCAGATAGGGAAAGATTTGCTGTACTGACCCACTTTTGAACTGTTACCGTTGTTTGGAAACAGTTCATTTATATATAACTGATGCCGTTAAATAACGGCATCAGTCATTTGAATGCCGTTATTGGAAATAACGGAATTATTTATAAGTTTTTTCATACTTAGAATTTTTTTTAAAGTCAGAATATTCACACTTGTAAGAGAAATATACTGATGCCGTTATTTCAAATAACGGCATGCTAACAAAATGTAAAATAGATGCCGTTATTGAAAATAACAGCATGTAAATAACCTATGCCGTTATTTTCAATAACGGTTTATGTTGACGTGTTCAAAACTGGGTCAGATTGTTTTCGGAAGTGGATCAGACCTCCAAATATATTCAAAAAGTGGGTCAGTACACAAAAAAATCTCAGATAACAGCTCCTCCCTCGCTGACCCTGATTGATATAGCTAGCAGTCGCTTCATGTAGTAAAGAGCATTGGATTATAATTGATGAAGATAAATCTGAAAGAATCGGTAGACTGAACAGTAATGCACAAAAAAGATTTTTTTAAAAACCCACACATTGATATGCAGACTTCACGGTATCTCCTGTTGCATTAGTATGATGGGAGATGTAATAGATTTGGGCAAACCAGATGTCATTAAGATTAGAATTAGATATCCCAAAGTTAAGTCGCCTCATATCATCTAGAACTACTTGTTAACAACATTTAATTGCAACAGTTACAACAACATAAATTGGGGATGCACAAAGCTATGACAACATAAATTGGGGATGCACAACGCTACGACAACATAAATTGGAGATGTACAACATTTCTAAGCTCGTCAGACGAAACTGTGACTCTGTGATGCTACAGTTTCTTGTATAGGTAAAAGCCAGTCTTACACCATCATCTGTATTTTAACGACTGCTACATAATTGTTCACCACCGAAGGGTGATTGGGTGAAAGCTACAATTTTCCTTCTGATATTTCAAATGATAATGACAAAGGCTGACTCATCACCTTATCTTTAGAGAGCACAAATAACCGCAGGTTAGACTTAATAGAATTGGATGCTGGCCATAAAACAAAGATGGCGAGGATTTCAGAATCATAAAAACACATACGAAGATAGAACCACTAAAGATGGATTTGATAAGGTACGAGAATGGCCCTATAAATTTACAGCTGCGCATACTTCTCTATTTCATTAATAAGTCTTGCACGAAGCGGCAAAAACTTAAAAGAGTTTTGATGGCAAAGGAATTAGCTCCGGGCGAAGGAACAAAGAGGATTTGGTTAAATGAAGCAGATTTCAAAGGAACCAGAACTGAAGAGATTACATAAGGCATCAGAGTTGATGTTTCGTGTTACCAAAGAGGAAGAGACGAACTCTGATTGTTCAGCACCGAGCCATGGAGCCCTGGAGCTAGAAACGAGCGTGAAATGCTCAACTTCCACCTCCATAGATTCTAGAAGGCATCTATTGAACGGAATTGGCTGTGGGAAACAAAAGTCTAGTCAGTTCAGTTTGTAACATACCGAATTATATATGAATATTGAGCAAGCAACATGCATATTATCATTCAACATCTGTGATAAATAATGAGATCATTATTGGTTTAGGCTACTTACAGAGCAATAAGCATTAGTTTTAGAATGGTTAACTGGATAAATTAGGAATAAAATATTAAGCCAGATATACTTGCCTTCGAGTAGTAATACCTGTCCGCCTTTATTCCCCTGAGACAAACAATTTCTTCTATCTTTTGAGGAACATTTAGATTTCAGATAGACACATCCTCGAGACATCTCAGTGCAGTCATAACTTTGGGGCATCAGTCAAATGAGTTTAAAACAAGGTCAAATACATCATTAGATGAATCAAATTACTAAGAGATGTTAAAAGCCACTATGGAAATACTCAAGTGGAACAGGAACTGGATTGATTCTGTAAGTTCATACAGTCTTGCATATTTTTTATTAGTATTGCAGAGCCTCAACAAGGACTATTTTTAGTCAAAATAAGTTTATCCAATGAAATTTACTGTCTCTCATAATATCTCAATATTTGATCCATACACAACAACCAGTCATCATATTTTTGGTGCTTGGGAAAGCTGATACTGTCGTTTTGAAGAGTGACCCGTAGACACCATCATGCCCTGCCATTACAAAAGTAGAGGGCTTAAGTGTGTCACTATTAACAATATGGGGGCAAAAAACAAGTAGACTGCTTAATGCACATATATCAAAAAATTGTTAAGTTTAGTGAGGAAACATGAAACAAGTTTATTCAATCACAAAACCAACAACCAACTATTTCTTAACAGAAGAAACATAAAGGGTAAACCACTTAAGTTCTCTTACAAGTCTGTAATGCACCAGACTTCTTATGAAACAACTCACACCTTTCTCGCTCTGTGTGTGTGTGTGTGTTTAAGTTGGGAAAGAGACTAACCATTAAATTTAGAAAAGCAGATTTTAAGTTGAAGAGTGCTTACAACTCTGTCCCCTCTGCATGTGTCTAAGCTGGACAAGAGACTATCCACTAAATTTAGAGAAGTAAATTTTACAGCTCAAAGCACATCAAGAGGACAGAAATTAATCTATCTCCTTCACTCGCTCCATTCTGTGTGTGTATAGTATTAACCTTTTTGGGGTAGAGTGTGTTTAGTTTTGATTTTCATACTGTGTGAATGTCTAGTATTAACTTTTTGGAGGTAAGTGATTAGTACTCACCAATCAGTCTAGTCCTCTTTCGGCCTATGCATCTTGAATAGATGGTGAAACAGAGAGACGATCCAATACCAAAAGGCAAGAAGCCGATTCCTTTTGGGTTTGGGTTTAGGTTCAGGCCTGGCTCCAAAGATACCTTTATAGAGCTCTTTCTGCTTTTGATAAACAGCTTTATCATGTTCGGCAAGAAGCCGAAGCTCCCTTGCAATAGCCTTGTCTTCTGGAGCAAATTTTCTGGCTTTCTGAAAGTCCTCTCGGGCTGAATCTGTTTGTCCAAGTTCCGATCTGGCTTTTCCACGTCTGAATAGTGCTTTTACATTATTTTCATCTTCTGCAAGTACCTGAAAACAGTAATGTAATTATGCAGTTAGTGCAGTCATATTTTTACCTAAAATTTGATCACATTATTAACATGCTGAAGAAATTTATCAAACTCTAGGATATGAACAAGAGAAGGCAAATATAGTATCAGAAATGTTAGCCAAGATGTTTCACAAAAGACTGGGGAAAAGGGCATAAAAATACTTCAGAGAAGAAATGTCAGAAGTTAGTAGGAATTTAGGAGAAGGGTTCTGAGTCTCTTTTAACAAAGATAAACCTAAAGTTCCGCATAAAAGCAATAAAAAGATCTGCTAATTTAATCTACATACATACCATACTACACTGACCGATGGCATCTTCATATCGCTTTAGCTTAATTAAACATGCAGCCATGTTTAGATGGCATGGATTTTTCACACTTAAAGCCATATCCCTATATTTTCCAAATAACTGGAACATGAAGTCATCTCCCATATAGGCTATGGCCTAGCAGAGAATGGAGGAAACAAAAAGGGGTCAGACATGAACAAAAAGCATGACACCAAAACAGACAGCCAAGAGGAATTGGAGCTGTTTACCATTTCATATTGCTGCATAGCCTCCTCTAGCTTTTCTTCCTTGAAATAAGTATTTCCTTCAGTCTTCCTTGTATCAGCTGCTTCTATCCTTTCTTCAACTGTCATGTCGCTTCTAGCTTTTCCCTATCAAATAAATGTATATGTAAGTAAAATACTTATCAAATTTAGAAACAAACCATTCTTTTAGTCTGGTCCTTAATAAATGCAACAAAATTTTAAGCAATAAGAACTTGTGATAGGGAGCATTATCAAGAAGAAAAGGGTAACTTTTGTATGTGGTAAGGCTACAGAACAAAAGAGGTCGTGGGTTCAAGTCATACATAACTTGATAAAAGCGGAAGCATTGTCAAGAGTAACTTGAGGCAAGTTGGCAAAACATGAACTTGTGAATAAAAGGGTACAAGTTCGTTATCATCTAAATTATTAAGACAAATAATCACCCTGGTTTGGCCAGAAGAAACTACCGTACTTTAAAATAAATAAACAAATAAAGGAAGACGGTTCTAAGAATAAGGCACTTACTTCTTTGACATCATCAAATCCGATAAGCTCCACTTCATATATGAGATTTGCTGTCGGGGGGACATTTGGAAAAGAAAAGTTTCCTTCTTCACCATACCCTAGTTCCCAGCCAACATGTATTAGAGCACGCTCCCCGCTCTTCATACTGGCAACACCAATTCCCAAACCCACCATTTCTTTCTTTTCTGATGGAAAAATAAAACAAAATTTCCAAGAGTACACATGTCATTTTTCATCATTGACACAAGAGTAAATGCATAAAGATAGTATAATATTCAATAGTACACATCTTTTGTTTCATACAATTCTCAAGAATCTCAACATCATTAAAATGAACAAAGCTTCCTAAAGATAATATTTTTCAGACATACCTTTTCCTAAAATGAGTTCAAATGGTCGTTGTTCTTGCCAGGTATCTTCAAATTTGTGTGTTGTTTTTTCAACCCACGCCCTATAATGTACTGTCATAATCAAAATCAAAGATCAAAGAACCTTACATAGATTAGCATGATATATATGAAATAGTGATATGCATACTTGTATCAGAAAAGCCAAGCTCCTAGCTTCTCACATATTTTCACGTCTACGGCAAGCATACAGTGTCAAAAGATAAGATGAAGTCTTGTAATCTATCTATAAGAATATAATTCAAGTTAATTACCCTGACAGAAGATTGCTCACATGATGAATGTAAAGCCTAATAAAGAACCCTGGAAAAATAATAACAAGTGCAAATCTGTGCATTTTAAAACCAAATGACATTATCTACTGTAATTTCCATTGGCTCTTCTGGAGGGATTTTATTCGGTTATACAGAGTATTTTTAAGTGCGTTTTCAGTTCAGAGACATAAATATTTCTTGGTTGTAGTATTAGATTAGTTTGAACATAATTCTTTCTTGAATATTAATTCTGTTTATGGAATAACAGAAATGAATTTTGGGATGAATTTAAAGCATTCTTTCCTCTTTCTGGATTTTGGATATTTTGTAGAGATTTCAATGCTACTAGGTTTTTGAATGAAAGGAATGGAAATCCTTGAATCTCAGATTCTCTGAAGTTTAATGATTGTATTACCCATTTGGATTTGAGTGACTATCCTATAAGTGGTAGAATGTGCACTTGGTCAAACAACAGACTCCTTCTATGGCCAAACATAACAGAATCTTAGTCTCTCAAGATTGGATTAACTCTTTTCTTAATTCCTTAACTCTTTTCATAATTCCTTTGTTCAAGCTTTACCTAATGCTGCTTCAGATCATGTTCCTCTTCTATTTTCTTCCAACTGTAACTTTAACGAGCCTTTCAAATTCAGAGTTGAAAAGTTTTAGCTTGAACATCAAAATTTTGTCAACTGATTATATTTTGTCTCAACTCCATTCATGGAGTCTCTGATTTATCTAAGATTCCCAGTATGCTCCAGTCTGTTAAAAATGGGTGCAAATGATGGAGAAAAGACACCTTTGGTGCAGTGTTTGCCAAAAAAAAAGTTTATCTTTCTAATATTGAGATTATTGATAAATTGGAAGAAATAGGTCGATAATAGAAATAAAAGACAAGAGTATTAAAAAGAATACTGTAATATTCTGAATATGGAACATATGAAATGGACCCAAAGGGCAAAGATGAAATGGCTAAAAGAGGGTGATGGAAATACTGCTTACTTTTATAACTTTGCATCTCACAGGCAAAGTATTAATCATATTACTTCTTTATCTGTTAATGGTGCTGAAGTTTCTCAATTGACTGATTTTCATAATCATTTCCTCACCTTCTATAAATCCCTTACAGGTACTACCTCTAATAGACCTTTCTCCGTTAACTGGTATGAATTATATGGTGATGAGTCTGACAATCTTTTTGTCTTAGAGAATCTTTTTACAATGGAGGAAATTAAAATTGTAATTTTCGCTATGACTAGTGACTCTTCTCATGGCCCTGATGGATTCCATTCTTTTTTCTATCAAAAATTTTGGGATTTACTTCAGGATGACCAATTTGACATGTTCTCTAAATTATATAATGGCTCTCTGAATTTTAGTAGAATTAATTATGTTCATAATGTTATTATACCTAAGATTGTGGGAGCCAATTTAGTGTATGCTTTCAGACCTATCAGTTTATTGAATGTTCTTTTCAAAATTATTATGAAAATATTAGCTCCTAGATTGGCATCTGTTATTTCCCTTATGATTGACCCAGCCCAATCTGGTTTTATTAAAGACATGTTCATTCTTGATAGTGTAGCAAGTGCACAAGAAGTGACAAAGTTGATTGGAATTATCTTTTAGAGATTCTTCTTAATAGAGGGTTTGGCCCTAAATGGATTTCTTGGATTAAAATGAGTTTAGCAGTATGCACTTCCTCTATCACTCATTATCAATGGCCATGAAGGTCATAAATTTATGTGTAGTGTAAAAGATAATGGCCATGAAGGTCATAAATTTATGTGTAGTGTAAAAGAAGTTTAAGACAAGTGAACCCTATATTTTCCCTTGTTTTTACTTTTGTGGCACTACTATGATTTGGCTTGGTGGTAGCCAAATAAATCTGCTATGATTTGGCTTGGTGGTACTACTAGTAGACAAATTGAAATCTCTAATTTTCTTAACTGTTCTTCTGGATCTTTCCCAATTACATATTTCGGTATTCCTCTTAGATGTGGCAAGCTTCATAAGAATGCTTGGTTACTAATGATTGGTCCGGAAAGAATTACCCTAGTAAATTCTATTTATCCTCTACTCCACTATACATGATGTCTTAAATCTATGTCATCTTGGGTTATTAAACGTATTGATAAAATTAGGAGGAATTTTTCTGGTCTAGAAAGTCTCATAACTCTCTAGGGAAAAATCTGGCAAAGAGTTTGCAAATCTAAAGAAGGAGAAGGTCTTGGTATTATTACTCTTTGAGATCAAAACCTTGTTTTCCTTGGTAAATGGCTTTGGAAAGTTATCGAAAATGATGAGTTGAGTTGGATTAGACTAGCGAAACACAAGTACCATAGGTTACATAAGGTTTGAGATTTAAAATCAAAATTAATTGTTAATGCATCTCCTTTTTGGAAGGGAGCTGGAAAGTTGTTGAACATTTTAAGGTTGGTTTACCAAAAAATTGTAGAGATGGATCAACTATTAGATTTTGGACATATTATTGGATTGGTAATAATAAGCTATCTTCTTTACTAATCTTTATGCAGTTGCTACCAATCCAAATGCTATTGTTTCCTCCCTTTATACTATATAGAATAATTCTAAAGAGTGGCATATTCCCTTTAGAAGAGATTTATCCTCTTTTCTTTTCTCTAACTATGTGAGACTCCTTGCCATTCTAGATTCCTATAAATGGAATACTAAAGATGATATACAATGGAGATGGTCAAGCACCGGTACATTCACTACATTCACTGTGAAGTCCTTTTATAAATTTTTACACTTTGGTGGAGTTATATCCCATTTTACAAGTGTATTAGGAAAATTTTAGCTCCTTTGAAAGCTAGAATTCTTACATGGTTAGTTATTCAAAACAAGATTCTTACAGTTGAGAATCTTAATAAGAGGAATCTAGCTATAGGACAACACCGTGTATTATGTGATCATCATTCTGAGTTCACAAAACATCTTTTCCCGCATTGTAATGTTGCAAAAAGTTTTTGGCATATATGCAAAAATGCTTGGGGTATTAGAGTATCCGTAGTGGTTCCCTATATCCCCAAAATTTTCAAAATTTGGGGAAAAACGAGATGCAGTGATTCTCTATATCCCTATTTTTTGAAAACTTAGAGCATCCGTAGTGGTTTTGTACAAATATGGAGATTTGGAAATGGAAAAATGGAGAAGAGCTGCAGTGAAAAATTCACTAAATTTTGAAAATTATAGCACGGACGAAATATCTTGTTCCGTCTGTGATTTTTTTTAATTTGGGAGAGGCAGAACTTCCGCGATTTTTTTAATAATTAGTGTTCTATCCCTCACTTTTTCTTTTTTTATTAATTTTTAAAAATTCCACCGAAAGACAAATTTAAATTTTAAAAACTAATTTGCGTAATTTCGAGACGAAACATCTTATTTCATCTCAACCCAAATTGAGAGAGGTTACACTTTTGCCCCGACATTCTTTGGTTATAAATCTCCAAAGCCACTCCCTGATTAATCCCACACCTCAAACGCTCCTATCCGAACTCATTCTCATTACTAAACATTTCTCCCTGTCTATCTCCTACAATCCCGTTCCAAACAACGATGTAGTCGATCAAAAGATTTATTGGTAGGGTAAAATCAAGGCATCAACACGGGTCAGTCATGACAATATAAGGACCGAAGCTCAAGCGGAAACTCCTAGTGTGGATTACAACGATCAAACCGAGTGGAAATGGGTAGTCGATGACACAGATCATGTATATAAGCATATTACCATCCATCCTGTTGGTTGATTTTGTACATTTAGGAGAATTTGGAAGGGTCTGATCAAATGTACAAACAGTTCTTTTCCCGTGTCCTACTAATTAGGCGATTAGTCGAGCAGGCTGGCTGGCACCGTTTTCTCACGATTAATACAGAGAAGTCATTTATGCGGCTTGTCGAGGTATTGGTTGAGAGATGGTGGGACACAACCCACACTTTTCACCTGCTGTGTGGTGAGTTGGGATTCAACCCGTTGGATTGGGCAATGCTAATGGGGTTATCCATAGGAGTTAGTGATACATCTCCGTGTAACAACGAAGCGTACCCCTTCGAAATTGTACATACTTGCATCTTTCCTGAGATGACTGAAGATGATTGGAAGTCTCATGAAATACGCTGCTCATTCCTAAAAAATATTTTAACAGCAGTATGATCGAAACAACTCTTATGGATAATACTCTAGCGATGAAGATAGCACGTGCATTCTTTATGAACTTCCTCGGTGAGTGTAGGTTGGGGTATAGGGGAAACCTACACTTCAACATATACTACACTCACCGAGGAAGTACATAAAAAATGCACGTGCAATCTTCATCACTAGAACATTATCCATAAGAGTTGCGTCGATCATACTGCTGTTAAAATACTTTTTTTGGAATGAGCAGCGTATTCCATGAGACTTCCAATCACCTGCACTCATCTCAGGAAAGAAGCAAGTATGTACAATTTTGAAGGGGTACGCCTCGTCGTTACACAGAGGTGTATCACCAACTTCGATGGATAACCCCGTTAGCATTGCCCAATTCAACGGGGTGAATCCCAACTCACCGTATGGCAGGTGAAAAGTATGGGTCGTGTCTTACAACCTTTCAACCAATGCCTTGACAAGCCGCATAGATTTGATCGTGAGAAAATGGTGTCAGCCAACATGCTCGACTAATCGCCTAACTATTGGGACACGAGAGCAGAACTATTTGTACATTGATTTGACCCTTCCGATTTCTCCTAAATGTACAAAATCTACCAACAAGATGGACAGTAATATGCTTATATACATGATCTGTATCGTCGACTACCCGTTTCCACTCGATTGGATCGGTCTAATCCACACTAGGAGTTTCCGTTTGAGCTTCGGTCCTTGTGTTGTCATGATCTGACCCGTGTTGATGCCTTGATTTTACCCTACAAATAAATCTTTTGATTGACAACATCGTTGTTTGGAACGGGATTGTACAAGACAGACATGAAGAAATGTTTAGTAATGAGAATGAGCTTGGATATGAGTGTTTGAGGTGTGGGATTAATCAGGGAGTGGCTTTGGAGATTTATAACCAAAGAATGTAGGGGCAAAAGCGTAATCCTCTCACAATTTGGGTCGGGACAAAATAAGATGTTTTGTCCTGAAATTATGCAATTAACTTTTTAAAATTTAATTTTGTCGGATGTTCCGTCCGACATATATGCTTTCGGTGGAATTTAAAAACATTTAAAAAATTAATAAAAAACAAAAAAGTGAACCGTCCCTCCAATAATTTTAAATAAAAAAAAAATCACAACAAGATATTTCATCCATGCTATAATTTGCAAAATTTAGAGAATTTCTCACTGCACCTCTTCTCCATTTTGGCATCTCCAAATTCTCCAAATTCTCCAAATCCCCATATTTGTACAAAACCACTACGGATGCTCTTACAGGCAAACCAGGTTATACACATTCTTAGTGGAGTACTTGGAGAAAAAGAAGAGTTAAACCCGCTTTGAGAACTGGGGATATTGCCATGACAGCAATGATTTGGGTCCTTTGGAAAGAAAGGAATATTAGAATCTTTGTCAAAAAAATATCTTCTGGTTCTTCTCTTATTGATAATTTTGTATATTACAATAATTTTTTGGCAGATATCCTTCCTGCTGACAAGAAACAAAAACTCAACAACCAAGCTATTGAGACTGCAGCAGCTTCTCCTGAACTCAGTGCCAACACTGATCCCATCCTGGAGCGACAGCTGGACCTGCAATAGCGTTGACTGGGGATCTACCACAGCTGGATCTCTTCTACAAGCTCTGAAGATTCAAGCTGAAGATGTTTAATTGGTGGCCTCAATATCTGTGTTCGAAGCTATCAGGTATCCTTTTCCCAATCATATGTTGTTTAAAACTATGTTTGGTGTTGATATGCATTAGACTTTAGATTCTGTTATGCTTTCAGTTGATTGCCAGTGATCTCCTAGATCACAATTTTGTGTAGGCTTCAACTGATATCTGTAATACATTTTTTGTTTTATTTCATTTTGGCTGGAGTCCTCTGGACTCTTATCTCTATCCCAAAAAAAAAAAAAGGGTATCTACTGTAATGGGGATAAAAGCTTCTAAATGGAACGAAATAAGAAAGATTTTCTCTGTTCAATACGGAAAATATTGCTTCATTAGAGGACAGTCATACAAGACATACTAATGAACTATAGTCAACTATTAGCTAATGAAGGTGATGATTATAAGAGATGACTATGATCAATCAAGATGACTTGAAAAGATTCCTGAGTTGGTAAGATACAGTGGACGACACTCCCAAGGGTATATAGAGTTCCCCAGTTCCTATTTGAAATATACAGTTGATGGTCATTTTGGCGATCTAAGTATCTCAATAAAAAAGAGTTCTATTAATTTTTAGTTCAGTTTATGGTTTCATGTCCATTAAATAATATCATCAAATGGAAAGGGGAACATCCACACTCATTCATTATCTTAGCAAACAAGTCACAGCTTATTTTTCAGTGTCATATCCTACATGCATGGAAGTCTGCAAAATAAGAAGGAATGAATAGTACTAGTGATCAGATTGTTCTTTATGTTGTCTTCTCCTTCTGAATGAGCAATTCTATTTCAATATGCATTCGAGGGTAAACCATCGTGACCACATATGGTTCCTTGGTGCTTGATTTTTGCCTTGCTTCAGGCCCTCGTCCGAAGAATACTGGAGATGTACCTCCTACCTCCAACAACTAAAGAGACTCTTCGCTTTACCTATCCTCTCTCCAGAAACGGAACCCCTACCGAGATGTTCAACAGCCATGATCCCAACCAAGATCCATTCAAGCACAGGAACAACTTTTTATCCCTACTACTGAAAGTAACCATACAGAGATCATGGGAAAACTCAAGTTGTTTTAAAGCTAAAAGCCTATAGGAATTTTACTAAAATACAAGAATAAATATATACATACATACAAAAAGAAATGAGCGATCTAATTGAACTGAATTAACAGTGAGGTAAAGATCTAAGTTTCTCCTAGAATCAAATACCCATGGAAGGCTAAGATTTAGGATCCTTTCCCTACTCTGACCCTAACCTAAGAATAGATGAATAGTAAACCAATAGAAGGAAAAAATAGACTCCATAGAGAAAGTCCAAGAAAGAAAAAAATGGTACCTATATATAGAGCCGTATTCGAATGGCACTATGGATTGAATTAAAGAAAAAATTATGTCAATAATATATCACTAACATTGAAAAAGATAGAGCCAATACCAATGAAGGTTTGTGAGAGAGAAGTTAAGCTTTGATTTAAATAAAGAAAAAGTAGCCTACATCTGTATCGGGAGAGGAAGGCAGGTGAGGGCAAAATAATTCAGATGGTGGGGAAAGGACATTCAGTATCATGTTGCCGAGATGAGGGGAACATCCTAAGGTAATTAGAGAGTTTGGCTACATGGAACTTGTTAAAACCTCTTGGAACATAGAAACTCAGTTCCAACGGTTTGATGAAACCTCTTGAAGGTCTTGTTTTTGGGTTGTAAATCTTCTTTGTTTTCTAGGGGTGAAACCATGAAAGAACATATAAAGGTTTCCAAATCTTTAGTCCACTAAAACTACAAGAAATGAGGTTCGGTTAAGCACATCTTATGAAACATCCTATATGTACAAGTGGGATCCACCATTTTTGAGACTTGGCTCACCAAGTTTCACGAAGTTTATGGGCACGAATATTAAAATTCTCTCCATGAGACTTACACTTCATGAAGTTTCATAGTTTCACCTTGGGTTTCATCTAGCCAAACTCATTCAAATGTCAACATGAGGAAGACGAATCATCAGCGTCAACAGAGCTCTGGCTAATGAAGATTAATTAGATGTTGGGTTAGAGCTGGTAGAGGAGATGATGTGTCATGGGACTGGGTGGAATGTGAGACAAAGAAGATGATGGTCAATATTTTCTATCATTTATCTAATAGCATTTTATAAATAAGATAAACCTGAGAATTTAAAAAGACATGAAAAAAAAAATATTCTCAGGTAATTACCTACTAAGCTACTTATAAGTATACGAAATGATGGAAAATTTTATTGAAGAATATATAATGAAAGTAGGAGAGGTTATTAATGCAAGATATAAAAGGAGATCCTTATCTTTATACCTAATAATTCCAAGATTCTTTAGGCTAGCACATGTAATGTAGGAAAAAACACATTGCCATCTTTTGTACCAAGGTGAGGAACCGTCCTCGAATAGAAAAGATGTGATCCATTTCATTAATAATGATAAAGCTAAATAAACATATTGCAGCTATTATAATGTAATATTTCCTTTGGGTTCATGGTCTTATCTCCGCAATCATCCCCCAACCTCAAATGATAAGGTCCAGAACACGTATGATTTACTAGCCCTACAACTATCTTCTCTATCCCAGATACATAATAACCTCTTATTAAAGCAAATATATTGGAATTAAAATTTCAGGCATTCAAAGACACTGACAATTTCCTGTTGGAATGAAAGTTGCACATGTCTAGGATAATGTCCTGATATGTAGCATCGAACTCTACATACACATCAAAATCAAATAATAAATTTTGATACTGCTAAAAAAGATTACTAGTTATAACGTAGGGAACTGTAGGGAACAAAGGCTGATACAAGGATTGCTGAGAGGGAGACAAGAAAAAGAAGCCATACAGAGTTCTCAACCCACATCTTCTAACTTACAGTTACTACAAAAATGGATGTCAGATATATGATCATTATTTTGACGGCGAAGTATTTACAGTAAATATATAATAAGTTGAAAACGCTTCTGCAAGTTCCAAGTCGAAATTCTTGTCAATTTCAGCAAGTATCAAATAAGTTAAAAGCAACCTAGAAGCCCACACATCCATTCTTGTATGACTGCCCAAACACCACCACACTGCTGATGACATTGAACATTCCATTCCTTTATTGTTCTATTTACACTTCAATCTGATATAGAATGCACATATCTAATATTCAAATGCTCAAGCATAGACAATAAAGAACGCCTGGAGTAGAGGCATCCTTTAAATTAGGAAGTGAGCTTTGGAAGTTGGTACATTAACAGGCTAATTTTTTAGAACTTTTTATAGTTCATTACTTATTACAACCCGTATGCTTCCTATTTCCTAATGTTAAAATTTAGACCCATTTATCGGCTAAAACTCTACATTGATGTATTACATCGGAACCAAACATCCAGTAAAAAAAGAAATTGAAAAGTACATTACTCGTACCCTGATTACACTATCTTCAAGTGTGTACGACAATGGTCTGGTCATACAAAAATGAGAAGAAAAAAAAAGGCTGGAAATTCTTTAATAACCACTTACAGAAACATGTTGAAAATTTTGCTGGTTTCTGACCGTGACCTTCCTTAATAATTTGCTTTTTGACTTTCTCGTGAAGGATCTCCATCTCTGAGTCAACCTTAGGTGGATCTTTGTCATCTTGAGGAGGCCCATCACGTACAAAAGCAGTATCCTCAGTAATAATATCATCATTACGATCCTCTTCTAGGAAAGAGAAGATAATCAAAATTCATGAATTAGGCATATTTTAACTCATGTTCAACAAACTGGAATACAATCGTATTACCGATTACATACATAATCATCAGTATGACAAGGGCAAAAGGTTCAACAGTTTGTTAAAGATAAACAAGAATGCAATACTAGAGTGGTCACAGAAATGAGAAAGAGATAACTGAAGGCAGCAAACAAAGCATGCTGGAAAAAAATTCGAAGAGGAATTAAGGAAAGAAAAGAACAAGTCAGATAATACTTTGAAGTTAAAAATTCAGGTTCAAGTTAGTGTATCAAAAAAAATGTGAAACTGTACAATTAGAGGGCAAGAACAGTGATAATAGCAAGCCAGTACAAATGCAATTTGATGTATTTGAAAGCCATTAGATTAGAGGTATGAAAATTGGATATTTAGCGGCACCCCACCATATAATCAAATTGCAAAGTGCCGAGAAAAGTTCCCACACGTTATTATCATTCTAGTGTGGTCTAAAAACTCCCATGGAAGTAAAGTATTAAAGTGGGCAAGATAAGTGTACTATGTTTATGTGCTACGGTACTAATCCACTATTACTTCAATTTCCATTTTTGCCCTCCATAAAAATTAAGATCTGACCAGAACTCCAATGCTAATATTTCAACAATTGTGTACATACAGTATGTAATACCCCAAAATATTTATTATTTAATATTGTTTATAATGCATATGTTAATTTATTTATTTAGTAGTAGCCCTTATTTAAATAGAAAAAAATAAGAGATTTATATTAAATATGAGTTTTATGCAAAAGATAATTATTATATGGCTATTTTGCAAAAGTGGTTAAGAAGGGATGTTTTTGAAAATAGCCCATGATCTCTCCCTCTTTCCCTCCATGAATTCCCTTCCCCTTTCTATCTCTCGGCCGCCGCCCAAAAAAAAAATTAAAATTAAAAAAAAAAAGAAAAGAAAGAAGAATATAGAAGAATTGGAGAAGCAGACAAGGTATTCATATATAATAAATTTTATATTAGTAAAATCTAATTAATTCATTATTTATATATTGATCCATGTATATTCTGTTAAACCCAAGATTTTGTAGAAGAGATCTATGATTGGATTTGAGATGTTGTTTGGAAGATCCGTAGCCAATTCGTTATTTCACCCAGCACTGTAAGTAATTGAATATCTATACCCTGTAGAATGTAATTTTATGAAATACTTATTGTTTGTAGTGTTATGATAGTGTCAATATCGTATGTGGTTATTTTATGTGATGTGGTGTGATGATGTGCAATTATTATATTGAGATTAATATATTATTGGCGTGTTTGCATAAATATTGAATTGTTATATGTGAGTGTTATTATATGGATGTTAATAATTTGTGACGGTGAATTTATTTCATATCATGATGCATCTTAATTAGTTTAAGTAGGATTGCATATGCATGAGTGGTCTTATGACGTTGTAAATATCGAAATTGTTATTTTGAGTTACTACCATATCTATAGTTTTACTGCTCATATGTCATACATCTACGTTTGTATACTGGTATATGAGTCGGAAATCTAAGAAAACCATTTGGGCTCTCAATGTGTCTACTATATGAGTGTTGAAATGTAATTGCGCAATTCATTGTTCCAACCACGGACGATAGTGGGGTATGCCTTATCAACCAGAGTATGAAGCATTGACCGCATTGAGAGATGGGCGTGCCTATATTCTCTTGCATTCTAGAATACTTGTATATGATTATTTACACAGTATGGGATGCGTAAATTATTAGACAAGTAGTGCACCAGGCATTCTGCATTGTTTGTTTGTGTGATCACCTTAATTATTATTGCATTTATACGTAATAAAAGCTCTAATTATAATCTATATATTCTTGTTCTAATACTTGCAGTTATATGATTTTGCATTAACATGTTTAATTGTTAATGCGGTATTTTATGAATTACCGACTACTTGTTATATTTATTCAATTACTTCTGGGCATCAGCTCATTTTGTTGTTAATAATTTTTTTTTTACAGAATTGTACATCAAGATTGGGTGCTTGAAGAGAATAAAGAATCTGAAAATTTATGTCTCTTGAGTGTAAAGTTTCATTGAGAGCTTTTAATGCCGATCAATCGTATTTCTGAAATTGTCTTAAATTATTTTATTGAATTTTTAAGGTGACTCATTTCTGAAATTGTCTTCACTGAGGAAGTAGTGAAGCTTGATGGTCAAGAGATACCTATGAGCTACCGTTTCTCATATTTAGGCTTAATTATACAAAGAGATGGGAAAATTTGTGAAGATGTTATACATAGGATCCAAGTAGGGTGGCTTAAGTGGATAAGTACTAGTAGTGTTTTGTGTGATAAACGTATACCTTTGAAGTTGAAGGAAAAAATTTATAGGACGACTATTAGACCAGTAATGATGTATGGAGCAGAGTGTTGGGCAACAAAGAAACAACATGTCCAAAAAATGAGTGTAGCAGAGATGAGGATGCTCAGATGGATGTGTGGTAAAACAAGGAATAATAGAATTAGAAATTAGCATATACGAGATATACTCAAGGTAGCTCCAATCCAAGATAAGTTAAGAGAGAATCGCCTCAGGTGGTTGGACATGTCACACGTATACCTAGTAGTGCCCCCGTTGGAAAGAGTGATTTGTTAAGTATTAAGGGTAGAGGAAGACCTAAACAAACTTGGGTAAAAACGGTGAGAAAAGATATGATCGCTTGTGACCTTACAGAAGGTATTGCGCTAAACCGAGCAGAATAGAAAACCAGGATTCATGTAGCTGACCCCAACTAGTTGGGGAAAAGGTTTTGTTGTTGTTGACTTTTTAAGGTGACTCATTTCTTAAAGAATTTCAGTTATTTTCTTTTGTAATGAATTAAATATTTTTGTTAGCCATTTAAGCTACTTTCTATTAATAAATATCATCGCCATGAGATTTGATAATTATTATGTAGTTGAAATGGTTGTCCTCAGTTTGGGGGCGTTACACAGTAGAATGGTGCACAACCCTTAAATTGCATTCCAAGTCCTAAACAATATTAGAAACAAACCCTAACAAGCATTTACCTTGCTAAGCAATTATAGAAAGGCATACAAAAATATCGACAATTTGGCATCAATTTGGATTTTGTTTTCACCATAGTGTAATCATACCAAGAGAAAATTATTTTTGTCCCCATGTAGACAACAGCAATTTGGAGAGAATAAGTGTACATGAGGTAATACAGATTCTAAAGGAAGGCCTATCTCAGTAGTAAATGGTTCGGACGGACATCAAATTATATATCAGAAAACGTCTTGATTCCCGGTACAATGATCCATGCCAGGAGGCTAATCTCCTTTCAAAGTGGTACAAATACTAAGGCTGTGTTGGGGACAAAGTTAAGTTAGGATAACTAGAGTTAACTCTCATAACTTCAAAAAAATCTAGTTATCCTAACTTTGGCATGTTGGGACTCATTTGGAGTCAAGAAAGATAACCACAGTTATCTTACCCAAAAAGATGAGAAAATCATATTTATCTAAACTCCACTCTTACCTAATTTTCCTTAACATTGAAGATAACTTCAAAATGGAGGTACGGATATGACTATCAAAGTTAGCACAACACACCTTGTACCTCAAAAGTTAAGATAACTCTGATTATCTAAACTTTGTTCCCAAACAGGACCTACGAGGTTCACAACTGAAGAAAAAGATATACTGTTGTTTATCAAGTTTACCCCTATAAAATGTTTATGAAGTGTGCAATACTTGGTCCATCTATTCCTTGGCTATCTATCAATTAGTTTGATTGCTGTGCATCTAAAGGTACTGTTTACCCCCAAAACAAATGTATGAGCAATTGAGCATCCTCGCTATCTTAAAACCGTGATCGAATTTTCCAATAATAGCAAATAACATGACCACTTACATATACCTAGAAATGGAATATAATCCCCAAATCCCAACTAATAATTGACATGAACTTATGTTTTAAATTGAAATAAACAAGATTAAATGCTTCTACAATGAGAATTATATATTAATAAGTTAGTGGGATTAGGATATAAGTAAATCACCTGGGTTTTGATCGGGTTGAACTTGAACATCATCCATCACTCGAATCGGCTCTGCAATTTCCACCAAAAGTATATTAATACAAGTTGAAATGGCGGAGAAGGAATGAAGGAAGGAAGAAAGGAGGAAGATCTTACTAGAAAAGGAAAATTGAGGAGGAGAGAAGAAGAAGCAGATGGGGAAAAAGTTGGAGTCGATGTAAATCGGGACTCTAGAATCTTCGTCTTTGACTTGATGGAGTGACGGCAATTAACTCCCAACAAACTCATATTGATTGCCAAGCATACTAATAAGTATTCTAAGAGGTAACAGATTCCGATTCGGACTTTAACTTTACTGGTTATTCTAAGAGGCAACAAGATAAAAGAGGTACCTCCAACCACTGGCGAAACCAGACAAATCAAAATGGGATTCCAAATTTTTTTTTCTTCCGGCATCGACATTATTGTTGCCGAAAATCTCTTACTTTACTTTTGTTTTGAAGAATTAAAATAATTGGATCAAAAAAAAATTATAATCAAAGTAAATATTCGAATTTATATTTTTAGTATCGTGTATTTTTTCGCACTTGTACAGTTGTACTCTAAATTTGGTAAGATTAATACTAATCAATAATCATACTACACTATTTATACTGTTATAATACTAGAGGCTAAGAGATACAACTCAAATGAATAAATATACTTGTAACTTGTGTACACACTAGTTTTTTATTAAAAATTTTATCCAATGATTACACAGATCAAATAATAAGTAATAGTCCGAAGCTCATACCACTATTTTGAGCCTTTAATAAGAGGTGGATTAGACTTGGGGGTCCCAAATTTTTTTTAGCTGGGGGGGGGGGGGGGGGGGGGGGGGGGGGGGGGGCAAATAAAAATTTTGGTCTATATTAGGGGGTTTTACAAAAATTTTGGGGTCCCAAATGTCCCCTCTACTCTCTTCCTCCCTTCACCACTGCCTCCAACAACGTTCTTTAGGGTGAGTAATCAAAGTCGTGACGTGCCGTATCAATCCAAGGTAGAACCAATCATCACCTCCTCATCGTCATACTCATCCACGTCAAAAGCTCTAACGATTCTTTCTCATGGACCTGCTGCCGCAGTTGTAGCTCAAAAAGAAATAAGATGCATGATATGAGTAAAGTTACTAGAAATACTATTGTAAGTCTCACGAAAGTAAATGTTTTTTTTTCTTCCTTCTTTCAAGTCATAAAACTGAGCTCGTTGCGGCGAAAGCGATATATCACGCTTCCCTCATCTCATTTCTCTCACTAGCGAATATGGGTCCAATCCATAGATCTTCATAAGTCTATGGGTAAACCGATGTACCGAGGGCCATCAGGACCTCGCACAAAACAACCTTACTTCTGGGGCATTTCTAAGAAAAGTTGAATTTTCGATTTCTGTGTGAGCATTGCAGAAGCCGCAGTTAGTTGTGATGTGTGGTTGTCTTTTAGCCAGGTTTTCTCTAGTCAGAATCGCATCGTTGAGGACTAGCCATAGGATTACTTTAATTTTCAATGGGGCTTTGGTATTCCAAAGAATCGAAGACTATTTTGGGATACACCCTCTAAAGTGGACGCGGCTATAAAGAGACCGAACCATAAAGGAGTCGTTCTTCTTCAACCCCCATGTATTCCGGTCCGGGCCTTGAGAACATCTACCCCCCGATTAACTAATGTAAGCTTGTAAAGCCACTAGTCTCATTTGGGGTTTCGGATCGAGTCATGATCTGAAGGGGGGTCTCCAAGATCTGTGTTTCCAAGCTTTGACCACAGTAATGTTAGGTTGAGAAGCTATGTCAAAGAGATCTGGGAATAGCTCCTTAAGAGGATAATCACCACACCACTTGTCCCACCAGAACCTGGTCATCAGGCTGTTACCAATGAAGGATGTGACGCGACTATAAAATGGGACATAGGATTTGACAATTCCTCTCTAAAACTAAGACACTTTAGGGGCCCAACCGGAACCCAAATCTTCGCTTCCCCTTTCCTAAAAGATGGGGATGAATAAAATCTTGCCAGCCTTCACCATTAGGGTGAAAAACTTTCCACCACCATTTGCCGAGGAGGGCTAGATTCATGTCTCTCAGGTCAATGATTCTTAGCCCACTCTGGCTCTTCTTATACATGCTTTTACACATTTGATGAGATGGTAACCCTCTTTGTTTGCATCTATCCCTTTCCAAAGGAATATCTTTCTAACCCGATCGATCCTTTAAATGACCCATTTCGGGAATTCAAAGAAGGAAAAGTAATATGTCGGGAGATTAGATAGTACTGAGTTGATGAGTGTCACTCTACCTCCTAATGGTAAGGACTTACGTTTCCAACCAGCCTGCTTGGCTTCAACTCGGTCAATAATTGGTAACCAGTCTGTTTTCTTAAATATGCCTTGGCGAAGTGGGAGGCTCATGTACTTAATAGGAAAGTTATCAAGCTTACAGTTCAGACTGGTAACATGATCATATGCTTCCTTTTCTGCCAAGGCTATAGGAATGAGGGCGCTCTTATTGAAGTTCACCCTAAGCTCCGACCAGGCTTCAAAATAGTGCAAGATTCTTTTGACGGGAATAGTCTCCCCCAAATCACTGTTCCCACATAGAAGGGTATCATCAACATATTGTAGGATTGAGCACCCAGCACTGTTTCTTCCCCTAGCCACTGGTGTTATCATGCCCGTTTGTCTACAGTTATTCATCATGCCTTTAAGCACATCTGCAACAATCATAAAAAGCAAGGGGGAAAGAGGGGCCCCTGTCTAAGACCTCTGCGACAAGAGAATGATCTACCTGCCTTTCCATTAACCATGATAGCTGACCTACTGGTATAAAGGCAGTGTCTAATCCACCTAATCCATCTTTCTCCAAACCCTCTGCCTCTGTAACGCCCCGAATCCCAAATACACTGAATTCGAGATGTTCTACAAGATCTTTCCGCTTCCTTTAGTACAATTTTACAAGGAAATTCAAACTTTTCACTTTACATCAGAGTTTACATCAATATTACACTTTACATTGCACATCGGAAGTAAAATTTACAACGATGAAATAAATATACAACAACATTGAGTAATCTTTAAGCATTTGTTCCTCTTTAATCTTTATCAAGCCATTTACCTGCATATAAGACTGTGGGTACGTCAGTTTATTCAACCGACGATCATTATACACGGCCATCCTCTCTATGCCGGAAATAGTATGACTTAATTTTCCATATTTAGCAAACACAAACTTGTCACATTTCAACTAAAGGGACTACCCTAGTGATGTCGTGTTGTGATTGTGCACTTAGTCCTTAATGCATTTATTTATATTACATGACACTAATGCGCACGTGTTCGGATTCTATGCATCCCATACTACATAGGTCCGAGGGCAAGCCTCTTAATCGTTCTTCATCTTTGTAGGGTTCAATCCCTCGCCATGACTTAATCTACTACTGTAACTACGGTGAGTATCTTAGATGATCTATGAGTACAAGCTCGTGTACAGAAAATTCTGGAGGGGAATCCCACGCCATGTCTTGACTCATCAAGCATGCATTCTGTGGCAATTCAGCCTCACTTCATGGCACACGATCCTCTTGCAGTCACCAAACATCCCACAAGCGTGGCTAGAGTCCGATCATTACTGAGTTGTGCCCACGCCATGTCTTGACTCATCAAGCATGCATTCTGTGGCTCACACACCCGCACCGTAAACCCTAGTTCTCATGCTCGTGTTTTTCTCTCACTTTCATCACGTCTTCACTGTGCACTGATCCTTAGTTTTTATTAGAATCATGAACAAAAATCAAAGCTCTAGAGTTAGCCTCTCCACCAAACCGGACTTATTCATTTCATTCAAACATGACCAACCTTGGTTTTTCATTTCAATATTTCATTTCATTTCTTTCCAAATGCCGGGGGAGACTTAGCTACTCTTTCGTTTCAATTTCAATTCACAATTTCCAATTTGAGCATTTCCACTCATAAATTCATTTTCATAATCAATGTAGATTTCCCTTTTTATGTTCATAGCTTTCGCATTCATATAACTTTCACAAATTCTAATAAATGATTCACTTCATATAAATTCATGCAAAAACAATAGAGCTTACTGTCACACCCAATATTCAACATAAGATTCACAATCTTTATCATAACACAAATCATAGAATTTCTTAGATGTCAAAAAGTGCTCTGAACAGTCGACTTGTTCAGCCAAAGAAAGTTCTTCAATAATCGCTCGGAAGAGTCGACTGCTGCACATGGCCAGTCGACTGTTCCGCAGCATTCGTGGTTAAAATGTAAATTACGGAGAAGTCGACTGTCGTTCATTTCAGTCGGATGTTCTGGGTAATTCAATTACACAACTTTTCATGTTCAGTGCAGTCGACTGCTACATATATTTGGTAGAATGAATATAGTTAAATTCCAAATTGTTCTTAAAAAACTCCAGGTTAATCATTCCCATCATAGACTACACTCCAGTAAGTGAGAATAATTTTCTCAAATTGTTAAACATATTTTTCCCAATAATTAACACATTTCTACCATACAATTTGGTTAACTTGATATCCAACCACTAATACATTCTTTTTCGACATTTCTTAGCAATTAGCATTTTAATCTCTTTATCAACAAATTTCACATTAGTTCTCTGTCCTTAATCATTTATCCAACATGCAAACTCATATTTTAATTTATTCATGCCCACATTAATACAAAGGATCTATTTAACCCATGAAATAGCATTATTAATATACTAACTTTTGTATGTAATCCTTGATGGCAATAAATGGGTTTTCTTCAATCAATCATAATCAATTCACATACAACTCAAATAATAGAACCACATATAAATTGGTATATCCACATTTCAATCATTCAATAGATTATTAAAGTGTACTCTTCTTAATTTCTTTCATGCTTCATTCATTCATAATAAACTAGCATGCATTCCTACTTTAGAAATAGGGAAAATTTACCCACCTTGTATGGAAAGAAAAATTACGACTAGCAAATCCCTAGACGAATGTCCTTGCGACGAAAGGCTCCTCCTTGACACGTGCACACAAGCCTCCCAAGCACACCCGAGCTCCTCCTTCTAGATTAAACCGGCCTCCCCTTGATGTTGCAAGCACAAACCCACACTCTCTCAATCTTTTAACTCACAAAATCACTACTAGACAATATAATAGACTATAAGTTTGGAAGAGAATAGTTTTGCACAAGAATAACTAGCCATGGGGGGGGGGGGGGGGGGTATTTATACTAAAAATCAAGGAGAATGGAGGGCTAGGATCAATTGGTTGGTTGTAAGATGGAAGGCTAGGATGCAAGTAGGAGTTGCAATAACTACCCACAACCAAGTAACCACCACACCATGATCACCATTACAATTTTCATTTCCCTCCAAAAGAATGCACCCGGCCATGAAGGAAAGTGCATATTGCACGTGTACGTGTAGTGCACGTGCATGCAACTAGGCCCAAAAATTGTACATTAAATTTTTGTATAAAAAAATAAAATAGTCTTTAAATTGTATTCTACATGACAAGTTGTATAAAAATAGATTAATCCATGGGCTTTAGTTTATGGGCCAAAATACTTATTATAAAAATAATCAATTTAATTAACTTTGGGCTTTTAAAAGAAAAAGGCTTTTTGTCTAATTAAAAGGAAGGCTTTTGTATAAAATAATTGAAAGCACATATTTAAATATTTATACCTATCACAGTGAAATTAATTATAAGATTTAATTCAACCCAAAATATTGCACGTGCACACTACGTGCAAAATAAAATAATTTTTTATTAATGAAAAATCAGGGCATTACAGCCTCTTAGTGCTTCAAGAAGACAATCTCAATCAACTGAATAGCAGGCTTCCTCGTAATCCAGTTTGAGCAAGTAACTCCTGTCATTTGAGAAATGACACTGGTGAATAGCCTCTTATGTAGTAGCAACGCAATTCAGAACACAGTGTCCCTTAATAAAACCATCTTTCTTGTTACTTATCAATCAGTCCATCAGCTAGTTTAATCTGTTAGCAATGATCTTAGTAATAATCTTGACCGAGCAATTGAGGAGTTTGATGGGACAAAAGTCACCCACACTCAGAGATTCTTCTTTCTTACGAATAAGGACAACCTCCTCATAATTGAGTCTCCCAATTTAAGTCTGTGGTCATAGAATTCATAAATGACTTCCATCAGATTATCTTTGATCTCATCCCAAAAGGTTTGATAAAATGTCATCGGGAATCTGTCAGGATTGGGAGCTTTATCATTATCTGTCTAGAAAACCACTCATTTAACCTCTTCATCCGTGAATAGGGATTCGAGGGAGTGTAGGTGTTGAACTAGGCACTCCGACCTGTTTTGCTAGAACTCCTCTTTGAACGAGACTCTAAATTATAGTTTTACTACCGAACAAAATTTTGAAGTCAGTAAGGAATGCAAGATCAATATCCTTTTCATCGTGAATCACCCATGATTCCGTTTGGATAGAAAGGATGATGTTTGGTCTTTGATGTGCGTTGGCCACTCGATGAAAAAAGGTTGTATTCGTGTTTCCCGCTTTGAGCCACAAGTTATGGATCTTTGTTGGCACTTGATCTCTTCCAATTTGTACAGTTGCACAATAACCTCCCTTAGTGATAGTAGTCTATTGCGTTCTATTTGTGTTAGGTTTCTAGATTCCTCTAGCCTCTCCAAGTCATCAATATCCTCAAGGGTAGACTCTTTATCTCTCAAGATGTTTGCAAACTGCATTCGATTCCACTTCCTTAACTTAGCTTGAAGTCGACGAATATTTTCACATTAGATCGCAACCGCTTATTAACCCTAGTAGGACGAGCCAAACTTTCCATTACTAGGTGATGAAAGTCCTGAATTTACAGCCAAGTTTTCTTGAATCTAAATTTATTCGGTTTACTAACAACATGATCAGAAGTGGGACTTTGGAGTGATTTTGGCACTGCCTAGTGGGAATTTAGCCTCCTAATCCAGTGAGATCATCACTCCGTCCAACCTTGCCATAATAGGGGCTGATTGCATATCAGACCAAGAAAACAGTCTATCTAGGAATGGAATGTCAACCGGTTCCAGATCCGTTATAACTCAGTTGAACTCCTCTCTCTTCCCGTCGCTGGAGCCTCTGCCTCGAGGTTCAAACGTGAATCAAGTGATGTTAAAATCCCCCAACTAGCCAAAGATATTGCCACTGAGTTTGGATAGAGAAAAGTTCATCCCAGAACATAGGTCTATAAGACGCTTGATTTGGGCCATAAACCACTGAGACTGCTAGCATCCAGTTATCTCTACGACGTTGGAGAAGAACCGATAACGAAAAGTTGCCTCGAAATTCATCCAGACGAGAAACTATCAGAGTTAAATCAAATGGCGATGCCCCATGAAGCTTCAGCGGAATGTAAGATCTTCCACTCAGAGATCCTATTACCCCCAATTCTCTTAAGGCTAGCCACATGTGAGATTTTGGTTTCTTGGAGACCAGCAACGTCAGTTCTAGATGTGTTGATAATGTCCCTAACCATCTCCTGCTTGCCCGGCCTCCGCAAACCCCTAACATTCCATAGAAGAATCTTCATTAAGACCATTATCAGGGTTACATTGGGGATGAGTGCAAGATTCAAGACTAAGCTTAGTCGCTCAATCTCCCAATCTCGAATTTTATTGAAGAGGAAAGTGTTTGGATCAGTATCGCCTACTGCAAGATCGCAGATTTCGGCTAGATTAAAAACCTCAGAATCAGACATGAAGTTAAAAATGTAGGCTGAAAGACAACGCATACCTCCATAACCAATCTTAGCCAATTTGGATGCAACCGCTCCAATTAGTCTCCCAAGGACTCCACATGAGCCCTTTTGGCAGTTTTGCTAAACCTGAACCCTTGTGAATTTCTATGGTGATCGTATTTTTCTTGTGAAACACTTAATGACACTGGAAATGTAGATGGGACAACATTTGGAGTCAGTTCTGTATTAGGACAAAGTTGTGTATCTGATACAAACTGTATTTCAAAGTCTTCATCCTCAAAGAGGTCGTCTTCCTCCAAGTCAAAGCAAACCTTCTCACTTTCAACATTTCAATCAACGAAAATTGATCCAACTGGAGACTGAGATAATAAACTCAGCCCACAATTTGAAGGCCCACTGTTTGGACTTGAACTTACTCAACTCTTTTCAGCCAATGAGAAGTTTTCAAACATTTAGTCTTGGGTGTTCGACATTTTCAGCTTTTGTAAGCACCACAAAGTCGTTTTGCATAATCTAATAAGTGAGCAGGTCATTCCACCTTGATTTTAAATCCACAATTGAGCATAGCTCATTTTCTGTTGAGAAGAACAACTCTACCGCCACATATTATACTCCTTTTTGTCTACTTTATATAGCTGAGCTTGATTTTGCATTATTTGTTATCACTTCAAATCCCTACTAAAATAAAATAAAATCTCTAATATTATAATGGGAGAGTTGGAGTTGTCTTTTGTGAACATATCAATTTATGTGTATAGAGCGTATATAACTAATACTATGAAGGAGGTCCCAGGTTCAAGGCCAGATTACAAAATATATAATTATTATGACGTGCATCGCACATGTAAATTACTAGTAAAATGTAAATAGATTAATGACATGTATGTGGGCATCATACAGAAGGGCGGAGGCATGTCGGAGTAGGGGGGACAAATGGGACCCCAGAATATTTATTTGCACCCCCCTCCCCCAATTTAAAATCTTTTTGGCCCCCCAAGCCCAACTCGTCTTAATTAAGCCCAACTGCAAACTTATATATATATATATATATATATATATATATATATATATATATATATATATATAACCAACACATCAATTAAGTATTAAGCCCTTTGATTTTTTTTCTACTAGCGAAGCATTTTCTCGTTATTTTATCGAATTCATATGTGATATGTCGTTTGGCTAAAAAAATTATGGGTTTTATGATTATATTTGATCTAATTACTTAGATTTTTCAAAACAAATATAAAGTGGGGAATTTTCGGCAACAATTATGACGATGCCAAAAAAAATGGGACTCTCATTTTGATTTGTCTAGTTCCGCCACTGATCATACATGTCCATGCTAAATTGAGAACATTATTGCTATTGCTAATTCCAATTGTATTTTCTCCTAGTTAGTTGAAAATAAATAACAAAATGAAATAGAAATTAATTTAAATTTAATAAATAATATATAAATTTTAAAAAATAAATTGAATATTCATTGTTTTTTTTTTATTACACGATGACTCTAAATATTTTTATATCTTCTTGAGCCATATTTATCCCCGATTTAGTTGAGTATTAGCCAGAAGTGAAACATAACACAAATAAAATTTAAAAGTGATTAAAAAAATACAAAATTACATCTTTTGAGTCAAAAAATAATACAAAGTTACATCTTAATGTTTTTGCTTACTAAAATCACCTTATATATGAAGCTCCGTCTCACCCCTCTTCTCCTTGAATCTTCCTCTTGCTTTCCCCCCCTCTGGTATTGAACATCCTCATCTTCTTGCTTTCCCCTACGGTGTGACAAGATCTTCCCAGCGGTATGGCTGCGGCGTCACTGTCGGAGCTGGAGCTTAGTGGTTGTGGGCCCAATGAGGTGGTCTTATACCAGCCAGCGCCTTCCACATGCCTTCAAACTGACCCAAAAACCATCCTCACCTCTATCAACCTCGCACCACCCTCTTCATCCACAGTACCACCACCCCCCTCTGCACACCCCCCCCACCACCACCCTCACCACCCTATACCAATGGTTTACCCCCCTCCCCCGAGAAGGGTGATAGGCAGCTTAGACTGTCCAATGCGAGGGCACATCGCAGTGCACATCGTTGCCAGGATGAGACTAAGCTTAGTCATCATCGCCACTACTCATCACCCCCCAGAGGATGGGCCCATAGAGGAGGCCCTCCTACAGGCTCCTTCGAGCGAAAGAGTGGCCCCCTCTCAGGCCAACATCGAACCCCCGGAGCAAGGCACAACCACTGGCAGAGCAAGCACCACCATCAACCCAGTCATGCTACTCATCAACAGAGTAACCCCCACCCTTATAGAGTTCATCATAACCTTCCCAGTCATCAAACTCACCACCACCACCATCACAGAGTCCACCAAAGCCCTTCCAGACATCAAAGCTATGACCAACACACTTCGAAGGTCAAACCTAATGCCCAAGATCACCACAACCCACCCCTCACCCACATTCCCAAACTAACCACTGTCAATCCTCCACATTCATCCCCTCTGCAAACAGAGGTGGATCAACCTCCACTGCAGACAAGCATTGTCTGGGCCCAAGAAGGGGGTCCAGAGAACGTGACCACAATGGAGGGATCTCCTATGGAGAGGGGGAAGCGTAGAGAGGAGGAACAATGGATTCAATTTCAAAGAAAAACACAGAAAAAACATAGCCTTTCTCCCCAGAAGCAACCAGAATTAAGAAAGAAAAAAAGGAAAGGAAAACAAAAACCGGTACCGTGCTTCAACTGCAGTGACTTGGGGAATTACTAACAGGATTGCACGAAAAAGATCAGGTGTTTAAAGTGCATGAAATGGGGGCACATATCCTACGTTTGTACAAACGTTAAGGCTTCTGATAATGATGACGATCGACTGGTTAGAAGAGGTCGATCACCGGACAACCCCATGATAATCTGCCTCACAAACAGCCTAGAGTCAATCAAAAGTGAAGAGAAGTGGCTCCACCAATGGTGTGCCATTGCTAAAGTGGCAGCAGGGTGCCCTTCGGAGAACCATCTCCTCCAAGCATTGAATGCCAAATGGCCAATGAGAACTCACAGAGATTGGGTGGCTAAAAAGATGTGTCATCTCCAATTCCTCGTGTCCTTTCCCTCGCCGGAGAAGATGACTGAGGTAACGGCCATGGGTATAATGGATTTTGGGCACTTCAAAGTGGATTTCTTCCCATGGTCGCCAAGATTCGGAGCTGAATTGCCGCAAGGAGAAAGATTCTGGATTTGGATCCACAATGTACCGCTCCACTTCTGGAAGAAAGAAGCTCTACAAGAGATCATATCTGAGTTTGGTACCATCGAAGACATCGACGACAAGACGGTGCGACGATCGGAGATAGTATTAGCTAGGGTTTTAATCTGCAACCTAGATATCACACTAATGCCAAGATTTGCTATGGTTTTTTCATTCCAGGAGTCGTACCTCATCAGATTCGTACTGGATAAGCAAGAGGAGCAGGAGACGGGGGTACCCCTGACTCTCTCTTCCCCTACCACAACACTCAGAGATGGTCGGTCTTACATGCAAGTGGTCTCGCTAGAGTGGGACCTAACCTTGGACGGAGCACACGATATTGAACGTGCGCACCGTGAAATTATCAGAGTAGCTAAAGGCATGGAAGGATGCCAAGGCCAGGCGACGGCGAACCATGAACCCCAAGGTACTCCGCCGCACAACGACGATCATTTCTGTACCTCCACCAAAAAACCCATCGGTCAAGAGGGTCAGCAACTGGTACAACACCCTAACCTAAAAAGGCAACTTTTACAGATCCAGTACCCAATCTTGGAGCCTCCAGCAAACAGAAAGCTCTAAATGGCAGTCAACCCTTAGCTGCTATGGTGGATAGACAGCCAGGGGAGCAGGTGACCCCAAATTTAACCAACAGACGAGGTAGATCACCAAAAGGGAAAAAGATGGGTTCTTTGGGAAGAGAGAGCCTCCAAAAGAGTGCCCTTTTGGGGAAGAAGACGAAAGAGGCCTCGAGCGAGGAGATAGCCAGCTTTTTAGAAGAGGAACAGGACCTTGTCAAAGAAATAGAAACTTTTGGTACCTTGGAAATGGATCACCAGAATTATGGTGATTATTCGGGGAAGAAGACGAACGTGGGAGCATTTGAAGCCAGAGATGGTTTCAAACGAGAAAAGGGGTAAGTTTAGGGAAGAGGAACTGCAATGGGGTAGGAGGAAAGACGAAGAAAAAGGGGGTAAGAAGACAGCCAAAGTCGTCGCTTCGGTTTCGACGCCCAACACCTCGTGCAGGTCGCCAGCGTGTAACGAGGAGACGCGTGGCTCCCCCATGTGTCTCTCCTCGAGAGTTGATACAGGCAACAAAGCGGCAAAGAGTAAAAAAGCGGCAAAGAGCGGCTCTAATGGGCTCCAAGTGAAGAACGGTTCCATTGGGCCTATAGAGAGGCCCATTACGGAATCAAGTTTGGAGATTTTGGAAAAGCCCACTAACATTTTGTACAATTCGGAAGTTGCTCGAACGACTACTATTCCTACAGGGGGGGAGCAAAGACCGTGCTAGACAGCCATATGGAGGAGGATGATCGAGAGGCGAGACTAAACCTAGAAGATGATTTTGTCTACTTTGAAGAGGAGTATTTGGAGTAAGAGGAGTTTGATGTCAATGCCCTGGATATGTCTCCTGATGTTGTCTCATCCACCTTCCCTCCCACACAACCAACAGCCCCTGCCCCGACCCCTGCCCATGCTCGTGGCGACAAATGTTTTAGAGAACAGAAAGTGGCTAAGAGGACTATTGAGGAGTCCCTGGACGATTTCTGGAGATCGCTGCGGCAGCTAAATTCTCTAAGACTACCGACGGAGGTACACGTTCCTTCTTAGCATCTATTTTTAATTTCATGACTGATTCTGAGATTTTTAGTCTAACCAAAATATGTGGTCTAGCGGTAGGCGATACCGATCGAAATGCTTTTCTCCTTAATAAGATTAGGGGGTGGGAGATCGATAGGGTTAACCTTATTTTGAACTCGATGTCTGAATCGAGTCACGATCCCTTATCCATCCGTAGTTAATGGAGGCTTTATTCTAGAATGTTAGAGGCCTGGACAGGTGGGGCAAGCAGGAAATGGTTAAGGAGGTCATCGCCAAATCAAAAGCGAACATTGTTGGTCTTCAAGAGACCAAACTTACACATATGTCTAGACTTAGTAGGTTGGAGGAAAATCGCATCTCTGAATGGAGAATGACCCTATCTGTTGGGGCATCTGGGGGTATCGCTATAGGTTTTAACCCCGAAACATTTTGTTGTCTAGACGAGCTCTACTGGCAATTTTTATTATCGGTCTTGCTCCAACGTAAAGCCGACCTGTGGATTCAATCAATTACGGTGGTATATGGTTCGCACACCTCTGCCTCTAGGATGGCTTTCTGGATAGAACTAAGAGCGATTCAAGCACACTGGCCACACTCCTGGGTGGTGGGGGGCAATTTCAACATCACTAGATTTACCTCAGAACACAGGGGTAGAGGATCCAATGACTCTAATAGGGAAGCGCTTAATGAGGTTATCACAGATCTGGAACTGATGGACATTCCCATTTCTGATAGGCTCTTCACTAGGTCAAACATGTAATTGTCGCCCATTCTAGCTAAACTAGATAGGATATTGGTCTCCACTGATTGGGAGACCAAATTTCCGTTGTCTTCGGTTAAATCACGTCCTAAACCCACCTCGGATCATGTACCTATTTTCTTATCTTCCGGGGAAGATCAACCCAAAAAATCACCAAAGTGTAGATTCAAGAAAGTATGGTTAGAAATCTAAGGCTTCCACCACATGGTCTACGAGAGTTGGTCTCGCCCCACTACAGGGATTGAAGTGACCGCAATATGGTGTGAAAAAATTAGAAGACTTAGGGTCAAGCTCAGAAAATGGAACCAGACCAGATTTACGTTGATTTGGAGGGCAAAAGACTCCCTTCTTGAAGGTATTGAGGAACTTGAGAAAACTGAAGAAACTAGAGATCTGCTACAGGAAGAGCGAAATAGCTTGCTTCAATTTAGACAGGAAATTGACCAACTCTATAGGCTTGAGAAAATCAAATGGCAACAGCGGTCTAGAATTTTGTGGCTCAAAGAGGGAGACGTGAACACAGCATTCTTCCATCGAGTAGCCAGTGCCCGGCATAGATCTAACCTCATTCACTCGATCCACTCAGACTCTAGAATGATCCAAGGCGACAAGGATATCAGAATGGCATTCCAGTTCCATTTCAAACTTCTCTTTGGACACAAAGCGGACTTGAAAGTCCCTCTCCACCACAAATTCTAACAGAACTCGGTGGGCAACTCCGACCTTATGATGTAATCCCTAGAAGCATGTTGTGCAATCTAGCTACCTAAATAAATAGAATAACTAGACACAAATTAAAAACCTCGCAAGTGCACGAATCGTTTATAGAAGCGTAGCAATAGCAAGGGTCGATCCCACAGAGATTGTAGACTTTAACTTACTAATCAATAAAAAGAATAAAAATCATAAAGAGTGGTTCTTAGAAGTCTAAAAGAAATAATAAGATTAAAACTAAATTAAAAAGTGTTGAATCACAAATATCGATTAAGTAGTTGGGTTTAGATTTCCACCAATAGTTAGTAATGCTAAGTCCCCTTCTGAACTTCTTCTTATTACTCATGTCTGTTCCCTTTTAAGGGCATGGTATCTACTCCTTAAAGTACTGTTTCCCTAAGCCAAGAATTAGGCATGGTATCTACTCTAATTCGTTTCTTTCATTAAGTGTTTAGCATGGTATCTACTAAGTTGTACTTAAAGAAAACATAAAATCAGTGGAAACGAACAAACACTCAAGGTTCTAGAAATTGGTATCAGATCTAGATCCCTTAAGTTGATTGAACCAGGAACCCCTAAAGATTCCTTTGTTACAAGTTACGGGCACGAGATACAGGTCGTCTCAATATGCTCATCTAACAGATTTAGATGGATGGTAATGCAAACTTGGATTTCTCAAGCTCTGTACGTCAGTCGACTGGCTCTCACCTCAGTCGACTGCTCTCAGAGCTTTGAGAACAAGTCTGATTACCATCAATCTATACCAATACAATCGGGTTCAATCAATAAGTAACATAGAAGAATTCAGAAGAATATAGCACTACATAACTACGGCTTCAATCTACCCAACTAAGAAATTAGTTCCACATAATAATACTTTTATTAATCAACAAGTTCGAATACATGATCAACATAAAAGAATAGAAGGAGAAGAAATAAACTAATGAAGTCCGGCAATGAGGTCGACTGGCTGTCACACAGTCGGCTGCCTTCGAATACTTGATCTCTTCTCTCCTTCCTCGATGCTGATAGAATAATGCTCCTGTTGATGACTTGAATGCTCAGAACTCCTGTGATTCGGTGGTGGATGTTTGTGGAAGATGATGATCAGAAGATCATTTTTTTTTTCGAATAATGCTTTCTTTCTGATATTTATAGAATACGGCCAGAGAATTAGGGTTTGCACTTTTTCAGGAAAGTCCTTCTTTAATTGATTTGATGATTTATTTCTTTCTCGTTTCTTCTTCCTTTCCTTATCTGTTAACCACGCTGTAGACCAGTCTCTAGATTTGGTTTGTTGGAGAATTCGCATAAAATCTGGATTCAAATAGATTTGGAATTAGATGCGGGTGTATCTTCGAATATCTTATCTGTTAACTCCGCCGCATACCAGTCGACTTGTCTTCGAATCAGTCGACTGTGTCGAGACTTCTGCAGATTTCTCAATTGATCAGCCTAGTCGACTGGTGTTGGAGTAAGTCGACTGTGCCGAGACTTAGCAAACTCTCTGTCTGGTCGACTGGCTGATGAGCCAGTCGACTGTTCTCTGCTGTAGTCTGTATTGGTCTGGAATCTGCTTCGTTTTGCTGTTATCGGCTGTTTCCTAGTGAAAAGAGAAAATAAGAGTTAAATACCACATATAGAGCTTTTAAGTGTGCATTTATAATAAGATTATTGCTCCTAAATGTGAATATTCTTGTGTTCATCAAAGCACCCTTCACTGAGACGGAAGTCTGGGAGGCAGTCCAACAACTTGGAAAAGACAAAGCCCCAGGCCCAGATAGTTACCCAATGATCTTCTAGCAGACATTCTGGGAGGAAATCAAAGCCGATTTGCTGAAGGTGTTCGCTGATTTCTACGACCCTAAGCTCAAATTAGGGAGATTTAATTTTGCGGAGGTTGTGCTGATTCCTAAGAAAGAAGACTGTCGACGAGTGGAAGACTTCCGCCCTATTAGTCTCTGATATGGATAAAAATGGGGTTAAATCGGAACCATTCAAAGCGGGCACGAATCTCAAAGTCCCAAGGGCAAGATGGTAATCTCGCCTACAAACGGGTCTGAATTGGGAACCGGGTCCCTCCTCCTGGAGCCGCTAACCCATTAACGGATCCGACCAGTTGAGAATGGGTCTCAACCCGTTAGGGGCCAGTTCAATAGGATTGGAGAAAATCCTGGCTCCCCCTGATTTGGAGGAGGTGGTTACAACCACCCTTATCCTCCCACACTGGGAAATAGGGATCTACTCTCATCCTGAAAAGGATCCCCATGGCGACAATAAACCCCCCCCCACCCCCCACCTCCTACTGTTAAAGGTGATCACACTTTGCACACTTGAGCTTTTTCCCTTATCTTTTTCAGTGTATTGACTTGATCGTCAGAGGGTTCGTCGCCGGGATCCATCCTGGTGTCTCGAACGTTGGTGCAGGTTTCGAGGGAGCACCAAGGAGCCAAAAAATTTACAAGGAAGAAAAAGGGGTCAATCTTTGTGAGTTCCCCACGAACCTACAAATCTCATATATTGCCCCCACACCTGAATTCAGCAGAAACAGATTGGCGCAGTTTGTGGGAACCTTCACTCGACAAGCAATCTCGTCTTCCTCCTTTAACCCACGTAATTCCTAGCCATGCCTCCCAAGAAGAGACCCACAAACTCCAACCGAAGGACAACCTCCTTTCACCCTCCTCCTCCTCCTCCTACACAGGGGGATCTCCCTCCTCCCAACCAAAAAACCCAGCAACTCGATCCTCGGGCTTCGCAGTCCGTCCAACAGCCTTTGGGACCCCAGGCTACAGTGGGGGAACCCTCCCGATGGAGTTGCCACAAGTAACCTGTCCATCAGGTTTGAGTCTCCATCCACAATGCTGACACCGATTCTATGGCCTCCTATACTCCCCCCACTCCAAAGGACCTGCGGAACGTGATCGACAATCGGCAGACCGAGCACGAACCTGATCTCCGTACCCATTTGGAGGAGAGGTGGGCCCAAGGGTCGAACCCTCACCGCAAGAAAACCAGGGACAGTTCACCACCCAGATCCAATCGAGGGGGGTCCAACTCTCCCCGAAGACGAAGAGAGTTGCCCCAACATCACCCAAGACGAAGCCGTTCCCCGGCTGGTCGCCATGCACCTCGGGACCATCGTGAGCAGGAGGCCCAGTCACAAAGGCAGAATTCCAGCAATTTCAGGAGGCGGTCCTCCGGGCTCTCAATGTTGCCCCCAACAATGGCCGTAGGGCCCCCAGTCCTCGACCGGCTCCTCACCATCCTCGCCGATCCTATAGTCCTCGACCGGCTCCTCACCATCCTCGCCGATCCCGTAGTCCTCGTCTGGCTCCTCACAATCCTCGCCGCTCCCGAAGTCCTAGGCAGGTTGCGAGCCATCGCTGCCCCTCTCCCGATCACCACCATCGCTCTCGCAGTCCACGCCCTATCCCAAGTCACCCTCGTCTCTCAGTCAGTCCACCTCCTACTCTAAGCCATCACCGGTGCAGCCCCAACCCTCCTCGACATGAGAACGAGTCCCGGGGTTTAGCCAAACAGGACCAAAGGGAGGACTCGATCTACCGCCGTCTCCACGAGATGGAGAGGCACCTCGGCCAACTCGACCGAGATGAGGGGTGACTTGCAAGAGACCTTCGTCCGAGCAGGCCCCCATTCTCCCGTACCATTATAGAGGCTCCAGTTCCCGACAACTTCAAGCCTCCACATTTCGAAACCTATAACGGGGAGTCGGACCCCGCAGATCACATTGAGAGTTTCAAAACTCTCATGATGATTCACCATGCATCCGACTCCCTCCTTTGCAAGACCTTCCCGGCCACACTCAAAGGGCCAACTCGGGAATGGTACTCGCGGCTTACGCCGGCATCTATCTTCTCTTTCATTCAGTTTGAGGGTCTTTTTCTCACGCATTTCGTGAGCAGTCGACGCACCGAGAAGACGAGCGACACCCTATTGTTCCTCAGCCAAAAGAAGGGCAAACGACTAAGGGATTATGTCAAACGCTTCATTGCCGAGGCTAGGTCCATTGCTTCTTTGGAACCCTCGGTCGCCACCATCACCTTCCAGTCCAACGTCCTCAATGCTGACCTCAGGGCATCCCTCGCCAAGAAGCCCCCTCGGAACTTCTCAGAGCTTCTACTTCGGAGTGAGAAGTACATCAGAGCAGAAGAAGCCATCTGCCACCCCACCTTCGAGGCCTCATCTTCCGGGAACAAGTGAAAGGGTGCAGAAGAAAAAGGAGCTAAGAAGCTCCAAAAGGACAATGGGGGTCAGCGACGTCTCCCTCCTCGGTTCGAGAAATTCACTCCGCTTAACGCGAGTGTATCTTCCATCCTCATGGAGATAGGGAACAATGGCCTCCTACTGCCTCCCCCAAGGATGAACACCCTGGCAAAGAAGAGGGATCAGAGTAAGTGGTGTCATTTCCATTGGGACTATGGGCACGATACAGATGAATGTCGGGCCTTGAAGGATGAAATCGAGGCCCTCATTCAGCGAGGGCAACTCAAACGGTTCGTAAAAAGGGACCGAGCCGATCCACCCCTGCTGCCTTGGGGGCTAACAGGCGCAACGAGCAGCGCATGGAGACTCCAGAGGCCGAAGTAGAGGGCATCTTGCACCTGATACACGGGGGCCCAATGGGGGGGAGATTTCAACTCCTCCCGAAAAGCCTTCGTAAGGGAGGTTAATTCCGTACAGAGCCATCCTCCCCCAAAAGGCCTCGGAGTTCCGGTGATGTTCTCCGATAGGAACCTGGAGGGTGTCCGCACGCCCCACTGTGACGCCCTCATCATAAATCTCTACATGGCGAACTTCGAAGTTCGTCGTGTCTTAGTAGATAACGGCAGCTCCGTCAACATCCTTTTTTTGGAAGCCTTCAAAGGCCTCCCGTTGTCTAGGGACCGGCTCAAGCCCGCGGGTTACACCCTCCACGGGTTCACAGGGTCCCGGTTACGGTCGAGGAAATTATAACCCTCGACGTAACGGTTGGAAAGGCCCCGACAACTCGTACGGAGCAAATGGACTTCATGGTGGTCGACATTAAGGCCACCTATAATGTTATCTTGGGTAGACCAGGTCTGGTCGCACTTCAAGCCATCCCTTCAGCCTAGCATATGAAGATGAAGTTCCTCACCCCCTCAGGAGTGGGAGAAGTGAGGGGAAGCCAAGAAGCTGCTCGGAAGTACTACATGACCTTGATGGAGGGTTCGGTTCTTTCTTTGGAAGCACTCGAACTTCTTCAGGAAGGAGGCCAAACTATCTCCGAGCCCGTCGACGAGTTGGAAGAAGTGGCCTTCTCCGAAGAAGACACCACTAAGACGTTCCGCGTCAGCAAAGCTCTCTCCCCCTCCATAAAGTAAGATATCTCCTGGTGTATACGGGAGAATCGCGACCTCTTCACATGGACTGCAGCAGACATGCTCGGGATCTCGGAAGAACTCTTAATGCACCATTTGAGCGTCACCACTGGGGTCAAGCTGTCCAGCAGAAGAGGCGAAAGTTTGCCCCCGAGAGGCAACAGGCGATCAAGGAGGAGGTTGAGAAACTCCTCAACGCCTGCTTTATTCTGGAGGTGAACTACCCTGAGTGGCTCTCCAATGTGGTAATGGTTAAGAAGGCCAATGGAAGTTGGAGGATATGCATTGACTTCACTGATCTCAACAAGGCATACCCGAAGGACCCCTTCCCTCTTCCCAGCATCGACGCCGTCATCGATGCGACTTCCGGACACGAGCTCCTCAATTTTATGGATGCCTTCTCGGGATACAACCAAATCAGGATGTTCCCTCCGGACATCCCGAAGACCTCGTTCGTGACGGACCAAGGCCTCTACTGCTACCGTGTTATGCCCTTCGGATTGAAAAATGCGGGAGCTACCTATCAGTGCCTGGTGAACAAGGTCTTCTGAGACCAGATTGGTCGAAACATGGAAGTATACGTCGATGACATGTTGTTCAAGAGCACTCGAGGGCAGGAGCACACCCTCGACCATCAAGAAGCCTTCGAGGTGCTTAGGAGGCACAATATGAGACTAAACCCGAACAAGTGTGCGTTCGGTGTCTCATCGGGCAAATTTCTCGGGTTTATGGTCAGTCAGAGGGGCATAAGGGCCAACCCCGAGAAGATCCAAGCCATTCTCAAAATGGCTCCCCCCTCCAACGTCAAAGAGGTGCAGAGGCTCACGGGGCGCCTCGCCGCAATCGGGCGATTCTTCTCCAAGTCCGGGGAGAAGTGCCTCCCTTTCTTCAAAGCCCTCAGAGGGGCTAAAGGCTTCGAGTGGGGGCCGCAGCAGCAGGAGTTCTTTGACAAGCTCAAAGAGTATTTATCCAACCCCCCTCTCCTGAGTAAGCCGGCACCCGAAGAGGTCCTCTACCTCTACCTCGCAGCTTCGGATCAAACGCTCAGCGCAGCCCTCATGAGGGAAGAGGATAAGACGCAAAAGCCCATCTATTACGTGAGTAAGGTGCTCCGCGATGCCGAACTCCGTTATCCGAAACTGGAAAAGATGGCACTTGCCTTGGTCATGGCGGCCCGTAAGCTCCGCTCCTACTTCCAATCCCACTCGGTGGTCGTCCTTACCGACCAACTGCTGAAACAGGTTATCTACAAGCCGGAAACATTCGGACGACTCATGAAATGGCCCATCGAGCTGAGTCAGCACGATATCAGCTACCAGCCCAGGACGGCGATAAAAGCTCAAGCTCTGGCCGAGTTCATCGTGGAGAACACCATCCCCGACTCATGCGAGTCGCCAGTCGACCCCTCTGTCTGGACCGTCTGTGTGGACGGGTCCTCCTGCGCCAATGGAAGCGGGGTCGGCATCATCCTAACTGGCCCCGATGCCTTCGTCCTCCAGTATTCCCTTCGCCTCAACTTCTCGGCGTCAAACAATGAGGTAGAATATAAAGCCCTAATTGTGGGTCTCTGCTTGGCTTGCAAGATAGGTGCCGAACAGGTTAGGGTCTTCAGCGACTCTCAGTTAGTGGTCAATCAAGTGTTCGGGGATTACGAGGCGAGAGATGACCGAATGGCTAGATACTTGGCAAAAGTGAGGGAGCTTCTAGCTCTATTCAGAGATGTTCAACTCCAGCGGGTTCCCCGAGAGGAAAACAAGTGGATGCCCTCTCTAAGCTCGCCTCCTTATCCCTCCAAGGTCTAGAACGGACTGTCCTAATAGAAGTCATTCTCAAACCTAGCATCGACGAAGATGGCTCGGAGCCAATGGAAGCTTACCCCCTAACATTTGGGGAAAACTGGATGAAGCCCCTCCTCGAGTATCTCCGAGATGGAGTCCTCCCCGAAGATCCGAAAGAAGCAAGGAGGATCAGGACACGAGCAGAGCGGTACACACTCCTGGACGGGGTCATGTACAAACGCTCCTACACCCAGGTCGACGGTCGGCCCTATCTGAGATGCCTCTCCCCGGAAGAGGCGCTCTATGCCCTAAGGGAAGTCCATGATGGTCTATGTGGAGCACACTTGGGAGCAAAATCCCTTGCCCGGAAGCTTTTGAACTACGGGTACTTTTGGCCTACACTATTAAGTGACTCCGAGGAGTACGTCCGTCAGTGCGACTCCTGCCAGAAGTTCACCCCAATCTGTCGCCTGCCTCAAGCGCAACTTGCCTCCCTGGCAAGTCCAATCCCTTTCGCAATGTGGGGGATGGATTTGCTCGGACCTTTCCCTCCGGCACCAGGCCAGCTGAAGTTCTTGGTAGTAGCAATAGACTACTTCTCCAAATGGATAGTGGTCGAACCTCTCTCAATGATCACCGAGAACAGGGTGCAGAAGTTCTTTTGGAAGAACATTGTCTATCGGTTCGGGGTACCTCGCATTCTCGTAACCAACAACGGGACCCAATTTACAGGAGCTGCCTTTCACGACTTTTGCACCGATCTCGGGATTCAACATCGGTTCTCTTCAGCAGTACACCCTCAGTCTAACGGCCAAGCGGAGAATGCGAACAGACAAATCCTCTCAGGTTTGAAGAAGAGGCTCGACAAGTCCACCAAGGGACTATGGGTCGAACAACTCCCCAATGTGCTTTGGTGCTATCGCACCACCAAAAGAACTCCGACGGGTGAATCCCCTTTCTACCTCACATACAGATCAGAATCCCTTATCCATTTGGAGGTAGGTCTACCGTCACCTCGACTCATAGCTTACAATGAGGCGCAGAACGCGAACCAGCTTCGGAACTGCCTAGACCTCATTGACGAGATCCGCGAGAGGGCCACAATCCCCCAAGAGACCTACCGTCGTAGGATCACTCAAGCTTACAACAAGAGGGTACGACCGACCAACCTAAAGGAAGGGGACTTAGTGCTGAGAAAGTTATCAATTTCGGATCCAAGCAAGATAGGCAAGCTGGCACCCAATTGGGAAGGACCATATAAGGTTTCCATAGTTATACGCTTGGGCACGTATCAACTCGAAGACCCGGGGGGCAGGAAGATGTCAAGGACTTGGAACGCCGAGCACCTGATGAAGTACCGAGAGGATGTTTAAACGCCCTCCTAGCAACTTCCCCAGGATTTTGAAAACTTTACTTGTATCTTCTTTTTAATCAAAATGTAAAGGCGGTCTGCAACTTAGAAGCGGTCGTCCGGTTATTTCCAATAAAGAGAAATTTCTCCTCATAACTTCCCTATCTTTTGAGTAAACTAACTCCACCTAGCAAATTCTCTATTTTTGGGGTAGTCTAAATCAACTTGCAAAAAAAATCTCTTTTAATCTACGAGTTCGGAGTCCAATACTTGGCTCGATTCTAATTCTACGACTTGCTCATAAGCGAGTAAGAAGTAGTTCGCCATTTGGAATTGCTCCCACAACCGTTGACTCTCTTAAACGACGAAGTTTGTAGTCCAACACTTGGCTCGATTCTACTTCTACTACTCGCTCATAAGCGAGTAAGAAGTGGTTCTTCATTCGGAATTGCTCCCACAACCGTTGACTCTCTCTTAAATAATGAAGTTCGGAGTCCAACACTTGGCTCGATTCTGCTTCTACGACTCGCTCATAAGCGAGTAAGAAGTGGTTCACCATTCGGAATTGCTCCCACAACCATTGACTGTCTCTTAAACGAGGAAGTTCAGAGTACAACACTTGGCTCGATTCTGCTTCTACTACTCACTCATAAGCGAGGAAGAAGTTGTTCGCTATTCGAAATTACTCCCACAACCGTTGACTCTCTCTTAAACGACGAAGTTCAAAGTCCAACACTTGGCTCGATTCTGCTTCTACTACTCGCTCATAAGCGAGTAAGAAGTGGTTCGCCATTCGGAATTGCTCCCACAACCTTTGACTCTCTCTTAAACGATGAAGTTCGGAGTCCAACACTTGGCTCGATTCTGCTTCTACTGCTCGCTCATAAACGAGTAAGAAGTGGTTCGCCATTCGGAATTGCTCCCACAACCGTTGACTCTTTCTTAAACGACTAAGTTCGAAGTCCAACACTTGGCTCGACTCCGCTTCTACTACTCGCTCATAATCGAGTAAGAAGTGGTTCGCCATTAGGAAGTGCTCCTGCAACTATCGACAACCATAGATGTTAACAAAACACACAAGTGCAAAAAAGAAAACAAGTTTCATTTCTATAAAGTTTGAGGAATAAGTAAAATTACAAGACCAACTACTCATCTTTACGACGAATTACAAAACTTGAGAAGCCAAAATTACAAGACTACTTCAACGCTTCCTAGGAAGTGGGATACTCCTCTTGAGCGGCAAATGAGGACAGTGAACATTCTGTCGCTGCGACCCTGCACCCGTTGAGGTCCCCAAGCCGGCAAGCCTAGTTGTGTCTCTAAGTGTTGTGCCGGCTGAGGCTCTGCTCAACGAACCAGCAACTCCGCTTTGAGCGTCCCCAGGATGCCCTGGGATGGGAGGCGAACGTGACGCTAACTCATGGAACGATCGTCCCTGCGAGTACTCGTCTCGAAAGCAAGATGTGGTCCTGATGTTGCTCCCCTCCGAAAAACATCGTAGTTGGTGAACCTCCATCTCTAGCTCAAGAATGCGCTCCTTCAACGAATCATCTGTTACCTTGACTTGTAGGCGAGGAATTCTGCTCGTACTACCCACACGAGAAGCTTCAATGATAGTTCGTCGAAGCTGCGCCGTCTCTAGGCTCTTCTCGAGCACCATATTCTTCAGGCCATCTCTCTCTGCACTGACGTTAAATAGGGTCTATCGAAGTGATTCCACCTCCCCTTCAGGGGGGCTTCTCGAGCTCGTTTCTTTAGTCGCTTCAACTTAAAGTTGCGCCACGCTAGCGTTAGTTTGAGATGATCTAGTTCTACCTCGCTCTTGAGAAAACTCTCTCGACTACGAGAAAGGGCCAACTTCGTCGCTTCTAAGTCAATTCAAAGACGAGAGGCCTCAGCAGCTACCATATTCGGCGATGCCTCGACCCATTGACACAACTCGGCGATCTGAAAAGCAAGAACACAACAACGCTGAGCTCGAGATACACTTAACCAAAGTTAGCTCATATATGAAACAGCTCAAGCCCCAACACTTATCCAAATTTCAAAGCAAGTTGTATTGAGCACTTAGCCAAAGTTTCAAAACTAGTTGAGTGTAAACACTTGGGCCAAAATCTCAAAAGTTCTTCGCATTCATTGAAGTTCAAAAGAGTACAAAAGAAAGTGGTGGCCAGTTCGCTATTAGGCATCGATACAAAAAGACCCTAGAAGAAAAACTATCGCTGAAGTACAAAAGAAATTCTAAGGGAGTTGAGCATCCACCTCAATAGATGGATGCACAAGTGCTAAGGCGCCTTCGCCGCCCTTAGCTGTCTCTGTCACTGGCACCATTGCTAACGGTGTCTCGGTCACTATGTCTTCATCGCCGACAGCCTCCGCTTCTCCTTCGTCCTCTTCTTCTCCTTTAGCCTCCACCTTCTCCTCGTCGGGGAACAAGAAATACCCCGAACAATCGAAGTCGGGGACACGCTCGCCAACATCCTTGAGTGCCTTGGCATAGGCCTTTCGCATGTTCTGCTCCAAGTAGCCGATTGCCTTCTTCTCTGCCGCAGCCTTGGCCTCCTTCACCGCCATGACCATATCGAACGCGGCCTTCTCCTTCTCAGCCGCCCTCTCCTGAGCCATCTCCTCCTTCTCCGCAGCGGCGAAGTCCTTCGCCTTCGTCAACGCCTCCTCCAGTAGCCTGATCTCGGTGGCTTGCATTTCTACCTTGAGAGCGGCCGCCTCTAGCCCTCTCTTGGCCTTCGAGCGCTCCAACCTCTCCAGATCCTGCAGAGCCTTTAGCTCTTTCTCCTACTTTGCCACTCGCTTCAGCAAGTGGCTGAAATGACAGATCGCCTGCAAGAAGAGCAGTGGTTCAAGAGAAGGGCGAATAAAGAAGGCAAAGGTCGAACGGGAGATTGAGGCTTCCCGTCATCTGCGCCTTGGCAATCTCCAAGGCCGAGTCACCCACTGTCCCGTGCTCCATCGCCGCCTTATCCTTGGGCGTGGCGAGGCTGTGAACGGCGTCCATGCAACTCGTCGAGTCTCCGAGAAAACCGTCGTGCCTAAGAACCTGCTAATATGGCACGAAGATCTTCTTCAACTCATCTGTCAGTATTACCTCGGCCGCCACCGTGCGAGGCGGAGCTATCAGGGCGAGCGTGGCCCGAACAGTCGAGTTCCTTCGCTGACGGAGCAACGGGGGAAGGAACGGCCTCTAAGTCCACGACGGGGGTGGCGACACTCTCGACTCGAGCTGCTTTCGACGGAGTTGGCCAAGCAACGACACGCTTCCTCTTCTTCTCCTCAACTCACTTGCCACTCAGCGCCGATCGCCTGTTCATGATGTCTTCGATGTCCATGGCAGTAGATCCTGCGAAAAAAGATAGAAAAAAAAAGATCAGAATTGTGTTACTACTAAAATACTTGGAATACGATCGATGAAAGACAACTCGTACTAGGGTCCATCAGGCTAAGGCCTTCCCCAAAAAGGCTCTCCTCGGTGATCTCCTTCCAATGCAAAGTAGGTCGATCCAAGAGGATGCCGACCATCTTGTCCTCCTCTAGACTCAAAGACGGCTCCATCTTCGCCCTCTTCGGCACATCCTCTCTCCATACCGTGGGAATGTCCCACAGCTTTTTACCCCGAACAAGGAAGTATTTGTCTCGCCAACACTTCACGGAGTCAGGATTGTCGACCAAATTGACGCCCTTCCGAGAAGTAAGGTAGAAACGGTACTCCGTCCTCGTCTTCTAATGGGTCTTGTACAGACGACGAAGTACGCTGATCCTAGGTTCGATCCCGGCCGCCTAGAAATGGAGAACGAACCCCGTGACATGCCTCCGAATGTTCGGCATCAGCTAAATAGGGCATACCCCATACCATTGTAGCACTCCTCATATGAAAGGATGCAGAGGGAGGTGTAGCCCCGCATAGAAAGCGTCGTAGGGGAAAATACAAATGTCGGAGGGGAGAGAAGAACAATACCTAATTCCTGGCCCAGGGACAACGAGTTCGAACTCCGGAGAGATCATGAAGCACATCCGAATGATTCGCAGATCCGACTCCTTCAGGATGCTAACAATTTTGTTCGCCTCTGTGCGCTCCCTCAGATCGTTCTCCTTATAAAACTGCACCAAACCTTGCTCCGTTTGCCTCAAATCCTCCGCACTATATTGCCGGGTCCCTCCAAGGGTAGACACGCCGATCGAATGTCTCCCGAATGCACCCATCCTTCAATCTCTCTCCACTATTGTTTCCCCCACCGACGAAGAGAGAGCCGCCTCGCTGACTCCGCCTTCGGCGACGAGATCTTCTTCTACTTCCGGAGAGGACAGAACAATGGGGGCCTTCCCCTTATCGACCGAAGAAGGAGTCGACTGGGGGGCTACTTCGGGCTGACTCAGAGGAGGAGGCGTCTTCGCCGGAAGACACCCTAGGCATCTCTTAAAATTAAAATAAATTACCTGAGAAGTGACAACCACAGTTGGAATGCTCGTCGGAGAACGGAAAAGACACCGGAAGCTCCGCGAAGAGAAGAAATCTCAGGTGAAGTGAAAGTGAGAAAGTGAAGTAAAAAAGAGAAAGAATGGGGACTTATAGTAAAATTTGATGGGCCTGGGCCGCACAGCTTGGGCGGCCCAACAAGCACAGAAGTCTAAGCGGTCAGAATACGAAATGACAAAAAAGAAGCGACCAGAAGCAGCTCGAAACTGTTGACCAGTCAACGCCCTTCCAGCTCGCCACTTCATCTGAATCGCTCGATACACCGTTCGCCAAGCTCGCCGTCACATACGAGCAGACATGTTTTTAAGCTGAAAATGCCAAAAAATGCATTGACCAGTCAACGCTCTTCGAGCTCGCCGATTCGTTCGCCAAGCTCGACACCTCGTTCGCCAAGCTCGCCGTCATATCCGAGCAGACGTGTTTCCGAGCTGAAAACACTAAAAAAAGCATTGACCAGTCAATGCTCTTCGAGTTCGCCGTTTCATTTGCCAAGCTTGACACCCTGTTCGCCAAGCTCGCCGTCATATCCGAGCAGACGTGTTTCCGAGCTGAAAACACCAAAAAAAAGTATTGACCAGTCAATGCCCTTCCAGTTCGCCGCTTCGTCTGAATCCCTCGACACACCATTCGCCAAGATCACCGTCATATCCGAGCAGACGTGTTTCCGAGCTGAAAACACCAAAAAAAGCGTTGACCAGTCAACGCCCTTCCAGTTCGCCGCTTCGTCTGAATCGCTCGACACACTGTTCACCAAGCTCGCCGTCATATCCGAGCAGACGTGTTTTCGAGCTGAAAACAACAAAAAAAGCGTTGACCTGTCAATGCCCTTCCAGTTTGCCGCTTCGTCTGAATCGCTCGACACACCATTCGCCAAGCTTGCCATCACATCCGAGCAGACGTGTTTCCGAGCTGAAAATGCCAAAAAATGTGTTGACCAGTCAACGCTCTTCGAGCTCGCCGATTTGTTCGCCAAGCTCGACAGCCCGTTCGCCAAGCTCGCCGTCATATCTGAGCAGACGTATTTCCGAGCTGAAAACACCAAAAAAAGTGTTGACCAGTCAATGCTCTTCGAGCTCGCCATTTCGTTCTCCAAGCTCGACACCCCGTTTGCCAAGCTCGCCGTCATATCCAAGCAGACGTGTTTCTGAGCTGAAAACACCAAAAATTGCATTGACCAGTCAATGCCTCCCCACTGTTCGCCAAACTCCATATAAAGTTCGCTGTGTTCGGCGCACCGTCCTCCAAGCTCGGCGAACCGTTCGGCACGTTCGCCTTACCGTACGCCCAGATCGCCGTACGCTTGACTGAGACGTGAGAAGCCTCTCTTCTTCGGGCCGTCAGATCGCCCAGAATTCCTCGCCGGCACATGATCAAGGGCTCAGATTTAGCCACGTCATAAATACGGTGATTAATCCTTTTTTCTATTCTATTAATTCGGATTATTTATTTAAAAATTGCGAAAAATGATTAAAAGCCCTGAAAAATTAATTAAAAATTCTGAAAAAATAATTATAAATCCAGGGGAACATTTTTGTGTCTCGGGATAAATAATTCTTGTCCAGAACGATTAATTAGTGCTCCCGCAGTGTAAATCGTTGCCTTGCAAAATTGAATAAATGGTTCGAACGAATGATATAGAAATTGGGAAAAAATCACCAACGATCCAGAGCAACCTAGAAGCCACTCTGAGCATGCCACCAGCTCAGGTTAGCACCATCACCCCTCAGACAAGAGTCGAGCACCCGTTGAGAACTCTGATAAAGCCCTATACGCCAATGAAACAACAAAACTACTCCCCAAAGGCCGTAACACACAGTTTTTAGGAGTGGGGGGCTCGTGATATGGCTAAAAATGGGGTTAAATCAGAACCATTCAAAGCGGGCACGAATCTCAAAGTCCCAGGGGCAAGATGGTAATCTCGCCTACAGACGGGTCCGAATTGGGAACCAGGTCTCTCCTCCTGGACCCGCTAACCCATTATCGGATCTGACCAGTTGAGAACGGGTCTCAACCCGTTAGGGGCCAGTTCAACAGGATTGGAGGAAATCCTGGCTCCCTCTAATTTGGAGGAGGTGGTTACAACCACCCTTATCCTCCCACACCGGGAAATAGGGATCTACTCTCATCCTGAAAAGGATCCCCATGGCGACAATAAAACCCCCCAGACTTTGCACACTTTGCACACTTTGCACACTTTGCACAATAAAACCCCCCAGACTGAAATAGGGATCTACTATTAAAGGTGATCACACTTTGCACACTTGAGCTTTTTCCCTTGTCTTTTTCAATGTATTGGCTTGATCGTCGGAGGGTTCGTCGTCAGGATCCATCCTGGTGTCTCGAACGTTGGTGCAGGTTTTGAGGGAGCACCAAGGAGCCAACAGATTCACAAAGAAGAAGAAGGGGTTGATCTTTGTGAGTTTCTCACGAACATACAAATCTCTTCTATTATCCCCACACCCGAATTCAGCAGAAATAGTCTCCTTAACTACTCTGTCAAGATCATTACCAAGACTCTCGCTAATAAACTGGGAAAGATGATGGATGGTTTCATTAGTCACGATCAGATGGGGTTCATTAAAGGGCGATGTATTCAGGACAGTATAACTACGGCTGAAGAAACTATTCACCAATGCCACACATCGAATGCTAAGAGCTACCTTCTGAAACTAGATTTCGAGAAAGCTTATGATTCGGTTGAATGGGATTGTCTCCTGGAAGTGCTTGTTGGAAGAGGTTTTGAGGATAGATGGATCAGATGGATCCACACATGTCTTACCACCAGCAGAACTGCAATCTTGGTAAATGGGGTGTCGGGTTACCTATTTTCATGCAAACGGGGCCTCAGACAAGGAGATCCGCTCTCACCCCTTCTCTTCACCATTGTGGCAGACGTACTTCGGTCCATGATGGCTAACTATTCCGTTTTGACATGGTCTTGGAACTATTTGATAATTTTAGATTAGTCTTCTTAAAACTCTTATTTTGTTCTTGAAGTTTATTTGGTTGATTTTGAAACTATGACAGATTTCTCCAGTTAATTTAGTCATTGTGTAGTATTCTGTTTTGATATGGTCTTGAAACTATTTGATTATTTTGGTTTAGTCTTATTTGAACTATTCAAGTTATAATTGATTTATTTTATGTACTATATTCTTTGGTGATTCAATGTTTATTTGAAATTATTGTGATCCAGTCCACAACATGTGGAACTGATGATATAACCAAATATTGAGGAGATTGTTGGATATATAGGTATCTATTTTCAATATAAATAGAATATTATTGTGTATAATATTGTATGAGGCGACACGTGTTTGCACGTTTTATCTAATAGTTATTGGACCGGGTTGAGTAGGCATAAAGCTAGTACCCAAAATCGAGTCTTATCCCATATGTACTGGTCTTGTGGTAGTGCCTGAGATTATACCATTTCTAATAATCAGGGTATAATATCTCAAGCAGTAGGGATATTAAACCCTAACCCTAATTTCTCTTTATTCTTATTATCATTATTATTCAACAGCCCTATGCCCTTGTAATGCCCTGATTTTTCAATTTATGAAAAATTATTTATTTCGCACGTAGTATGCACGTGTAAAATTTTGGTTAATATTTTCAAGATGAGTAAAGATATTTCAATTTGTACTTTTTATTATTTTGTACAAAAGCCTTATTTTTTTTAGATAAAAATCTTTTATTTCTTAAAACCCGAATTGTAATTCATTCTTTTATTTTAAAATAACTATTGTTTTGGGCCATTAATTAAAGCCCATGGGTTTAATTCTATTTTATTTACAACTTGTAATGTGGAGCACTTTTTAAAGACTTTTTATTTTTTTTTGTACAAATTCTTTATGGTGACTAGAGTATCTAGAGTATGGGTAGTTATTACTCTAGATACACGTGCACATGCATTTCACATACACGTGCATGAGCACACCCTTCTTGGCCGGTTGGGAAAGAGAGGTGGGTTTTAGTCATGGGTGGTTATCTAGAGTATGGGTAGTTATTACAACTCCCTAGTTCATCCTAACCCTTGACCCTATAACTATCTACTAAATCCTAGCCTTCCATCTCACCCAAAATGGTGTATAAATACCCCTCTCTCCTAAACATCTTCCACACTAAGATCCCTTGAAAGAAGAAATATATATTAGAGATTTGTGAGTGAGTGTCCTTTGGAGGCCGATCATCTCTACAGAGGAGTTTCGGTGTGGACCAAGGAGCAAGGAGCAAGGATCGCATTAAGAAGCTTTACTGGATTCGTTTATTTCGTCAATAAGGTGGGTGTTTCTCAGGACTTCTAACATAGGAATTCTGTTATGCAATAATGGTTGTTACCATGCTTATGAAACGTAAGTTGAAACACATTAGATTGCCCTGTGTATGCTTACGGTGAAAGTTGTGAAGGACTAATAATGAAGTAATGACACTTTAAAAGAAAAAGAGACTGAAATGGGCCTGTACAGTCGACTGTCACGTAGACAAGTCGACTGGCACGAGGCGAATCTACTCTCATGATTTATTAGAAAAATTTAATGGTGTACATGTGTACAACTGAAGTGATAGAATGATTGCTAATTTCATATCCCCCATGTTGTGTATGATTGAGGGACATGAACAGATGAAAAAGAACTAGTGATAATCAGTAAAACTGGGAATAACCCGTACAGTCGACTGCTGATGTGAACAGCCGACCGGTATATTGAATTAAATTATGAATAGTCCAGAAATTCCATGAAACGAAGTATTTTTATTGTGATGTTCTAGTGTACTAAAATGAGATTTAGTATTTCATCTCTGCAAGCAAATGATGAGCAAATGAAAATGCATGCTTAACATTTCCCTTGAGGAAAGAAAATATTAGTTATGTGAAATTATATGTTGTGATGTTAGTGAATAGCTAAGAATTTACATGTGTATGTAGTATGAATATATTGTAATGTGACACAATGATGCATGTGAATAGAAGAACAGAGGGGAAAGTTGACTCCTTAAATTGAAATTTTAACCTGTTCAGCCGACTTAATGCATGTAGCAGTCGACTGGGCTGGGTAGAAAAAAAAATGTACTGTTGAAACCCCAGGACAGACGACTGATTGAATGACAGTCGACTGTCACGTGAATGATATTTTAAACATGGAAAATTGCAGAGCAGCCGACTGGCCATGTGCAGCAGCCGACTCTCCTGAGCAGTTATGAAGAACTTGATTTGACTGAGCAAGTCGACTGGACTTTCTCCAAGTCGACTGTCCAGAATATTTTGATATGTCAGAGATCTTATTTTTGTTTCTGTTAAAAGTTGTGAATCTTATGGTTGATGTTGGTAAACTCTATTCGTGTTGCATGATTTTACATGAGATGAATCATTAATTTGAATTGAGAATTAAATGAATATGAAAGCTAGGAACATGATACCTGTTGAGGTAATGAAATGAATTCATGAGTTGAAATGCTCAAATTGGAAATTGAAACGAAAGAGTAGCTAAGTCTCCCCCAGCATTGGAAATGAAATGAAATGAAAATTTGAAAAGAAAGACCAAGGTTGGTCATGTTGAAATGAATAAGTCCGGTCTAGTGGAGAGGCTAACTCTAGAGCTTTGATTGGTATTCATGATTCTAATAAATTAGTACATAGCGGAGATGTGATGAAAGTGAGAGAAAATATAAGTATGAGAACTAGAGTTTACGGTGCGGGTGTGTGAGCCACAGAATGCATGCTTGATGAGTCAAGACATGGCGTGGGCACAACTCAGTAATGATCGGACTTTAGCCACGCTTGTGGGATGTTTGGTGACTGCAAGAGGATCGTGTTCAGGGAGGAGGCTGAATTGCCACAGAATGTATGCTTGATGAGTCAAGACATGGCATGGGGTTCCCCTCCAGGGTCCAGTGCACGTGCTTGTACTCATAGATCATCTAGGATACTCACCGTAGTTACAGTAGTAGATTAAGTCATGGCGAGGGATTGAACCCTACAAAGATGAAGAACGATTAAGAGGCTTGCCCTCGGACCTATGTAGTATGGGATGCATAGAATCCGAACAAGTGCGCATTAGTGTCATCTAATATAAATAATTGCATTAAGGATTAAGTGCACGATCACGACACGACATCATTAAGATTTTCCCCCTTACTTTATTTTGATATGTGAACAAGTTTGTGATCTGTTAAGAAATGAGAATCGTTATACTGTTTCTGGCATAGAGTGGATGGCCATGTATAATTATCGTCGGTTGAATAAACTGACGTACCCACAGTTTTGTATGCAGGACAAATGGCATGAAAAAGATTAAAGAGGAACAAATGCTTAAAGATTACTCAATGTTGTTGTACATTTGTTTCATTGTTGTAAATTTTACTTCCGCTGTGCAAATATAAATGTAATAATGATGTAAACTCTGATGTAAAGTGAAAAGTTTGAATTTCCTTGTAAAATTGTACTAAAAGAAGCAGAAAGATCCTGTAGAACATCTCGAATTCAGTGTATTTGGGATTCGGGGCATTACAGAGTGGTATCAGAGCCAGGTTTCTACGCTTTCCACACTTGTACAAATTTATAAGGAACGACACCCTAGAAGTGGACATTAGAGTGTGTGTCTGAGTTTAGAGATTTAAATGTAAGTCACTTACATTTGTGTTGCTTTATGACTTATGCTTCCTCCTCTCTATTTCTAAGATGGCTGATCACTTCGACCCTGCTGGCGACGACGACTGGCATATCATTGAGGAAGAGTACCATCCTGGACAAGCTGATCCTGAAGAAGAGTACCATCCAGGGCAAGCAGATTCTGATGAGGAGGAGTGGCCTGAATCCCGAGAGATTACCCCACCTCCGGATTCATCTGATGATTCTTCTTCGGATGAAGAAGAGGGACCAGTTCTGAATAGTATTATGGCTTCTCTCCAGAGGCAAGTTGAAATACTGCGAGAGAGAGTCGGATTATTGGAGGCTCAGCTGGCAAAGCGAAAGGATGACTTTTCAGTTCTCAGTCATCGGGTATGGGAACTCGAGAAGAGGAAAAACCTGACAGATGTGCTGAAGGATGAAGTTGATGAACTACGGGGAGAACTTAGAGAAGCGAAGAGGAGCCGTAGGAGTTAGACTGTTGTAGCTTCTACTTCTTTCATTCTAATGTTAAGAAATGTTTTTAATTCGAATGTATGAAGTTTGGAATTCAATGAAATGCAAATTGATTTAAAGTTCTTGTCTTATACTTCGAATTTAATGGATCTTTTGCATCAGAATATGTCGAGAAGAGGGGCTAGAAATGGGGAAGGTTTGGATCTGGAAACAGAACTTGCGAGGGTCTATCAGACGCTCAATGCAGTGGCTATGAACCAAGGAAGGGGGCCGGTGAATCCAGTGCCCGAGGCGATTAAACTAGCGGAATCGTTCAAACGAATGAAACCACCTGTATTCGAGGGAAAGTCAGACCCTGATGCGGGTGACAACTGGATTCGTCAATTGGAAACGATCTTTGAAGTGCTGGAGACCCCGGAAGGCAGTAAGGTCAAGTTGGCGACTTTGCAATTTGAGAAGGATGCGGCTGTTTGGTGACAGTCGATGAAGAGGACTATGGGAGGTATAGTGCTTGGCTGGGAGGAATTTCTGGAAGAATTCCGCAGTCACTATTTCCCCTCCGATGTTCAAGAGAAGAAGGCTATGGAGTTTCTGTCGCTACAGCAAGGCGGCATGTCAGTGAGAGAGTACGAGACTAAGTTTACTCAGCTCTCTAGGTATGCGCCTGAACTGGTGATGGATGAGGCTAAGAAGGCTCGTAAGTTCGAGCATGGTTTGAGGCCAAGCTTGAGGTCCCGGATGATACCTCTTGGTATCAGGCGATTTGACAAGTTGGTGAAGAGGACAGCAGTGACAGAGGCAGATATGGGGCAGTTCCATGTTATTCTGAACCGGAGGAACAACTGGCAGTCTGGAAAGAGGCCCGCCAATTCTGGGAGTTTCAAGGGGCAACCATCTGCACAAAGGTTCAAACCGACAGGGGCGAACGCTATTAGTGTGGCTGGTGGACCTGGGAACAATGTGGTGAGACCTCCTGCGGTGACTTACTACAACTGTGGTGAAATGGGACATTACCAATCTCAATGTCTCAAACCACGAAAGGAGAATCGCAATGTACCAGCGCAACAGACTGGGAAGAGGCCGTACCAACCAGGCCGAGTATTTGCCTTGACGGAAGCTGATGCCGATGAGGTTGATCATGTCATCACTGGTACGAGGGCTGATGTTTAGTGATTCTTGTCATTTCTTTTTCCCGTTGTTTAGTTAAACTGTTACGTAATGAGTGTGTATTATGTAACAGGCGAACTTGTTGTGTTGTTCGATACTGAATCCTCTCATACTTTTGTGTCTCCTAAATTTGCTAAAGTGTTGGGAGTTGAACCGAAGACTTTTCCAGGCAAGATCTTAGCAGTAGCTACTCCATCAGGGGAAACTTTAACCACTGATCGGTATTATACTGATTGTGAGATCATAATTGGGGATCGAATCTTTGGCATTGATCTGATCGAGCTGACTATCTTGGGAGTCGATGTTATCATTGGCATTGATTGGATGTCGGTGTACAGTGCAAGCATTGAGTGTAAAACCAAGACGGTAACAGTGAAGGCTCCAGGTGGACCTGAAGACACTTTCCAAGGGAAGCAGAAATGTTCTAAGCTGGTGGCAACTATCCGCAAGGAAGAGACTCCTGTGGAAGTGCAAGGGATTCCTGTGGTTCGGGACTATCCGACTGTGTTCTTGGATGATTTTCCTGGGTTACCCCCGCATCGTGATGTAGAGTTCAGCATCACTGTTCAACCGGAAAGTGCATCCATTTCTAAGGCACCGTATAGGATGGCTCCAGTGGAACAGGATGAGGTGAAACGGCAGATTGAGGAACTGTTGGAGAAAGGCTTTATTCAACCTAGTGCGTCCCCTTGGGGAGCACAAGTGCTTTTGGTAAAGAAGAAGGATGGATCGATGAGAATGTGTATCGATTACCGGGAGCTGAATAAGGTCACTGTTCAGAATAAGTATCCTATTCCTCGAATTGATGATTTGTTCGATCGTCTACAAGGAGCAGCTGTTTTCTCCAAAATAGATCTTCGATCAGGATATCACCAAGTTCGAGTGAAAGCTGAAGATGTGCACAAAACTGCATTTAGAACTCGACATGGGCATTACGAATTCTTAGTTATGCCATTTAGAGTGACGAACGCACCCGCAATCTTCATGGATTTGATGAACAGAGTTCTGAGGCCGTTCATTGATTCTTTCATCGTGGTATTCATCGACGACATTCTCGTGTAATCCAAGTCAGAGGAGGAGCACACCGAGCATCTGGCAGCAGTTTTGAAGAAGCTGGAAGAGCAGAAGTTGTATGCCAAGTTATCCAAGTGTGATTTCTGGAAATCTGAAGTGGCATTCCTAGGTCACATCCTTTATAAGGAGGGAGTGGCAACTGACCCTCAGAAGATAGAGGCAGTGAGAGATTGGGCAAGGCCTACTACAGTGAAGGAAGTCAGAAGTTTTCTTGGAATGACTGGATACTACAGGAGATTCATTCGAGGTTATGCTCAGATAGCCGTGCCGCATACTGGACTGACCAAGAAGAATGTGCGCTTCAAGTGGACTGAGCAATGTGAGGCGAGCTTTCAGGAGTTGAAAGAGAAGCTGACTACTGCACCTATTTTGGCTTTGCCTAGAGCAGGTGTTGAGTATGATGTTTACAGCGATGCTTCACATCGTGGGCTTGGTTGTGTCCTAATGCAAGAAGGAAGAGTAATCGCTTATGGGTCTAGGCAACTACGACCGCATGAGAAGAATTACCCGACTCATGATCTGGAGTTGGCTGCGATTATCTTTGCCCTAAAGCAATGGAGACACTACGTGTACGGTGAGAAATTGAACATGTACACGGACCACAAGAGCTTGAAGTATATATATCAGCAGAGGGATCTGAATCTTAGGCAGCGGAGATGGTTGGAAGTGCTCGAGGACATGCGACCTGAGATCAAGTATCATCCTGGGAAGGCTAATGTTGTTGCTGATGCACTTAGTCGCAAGAGCAGTTTAGCCAGTCTGATTACAACTCAGAAGCATCTGATTGAGGAATTGGACCGAGCAGGTATTGAGGTTGTCTTGCAAGGATTGGGAGCATCTTTGGCTCAGTTGAGGCTTCAGCCTACTTTAAATGCAAGGATCATTGCAAGTCAGGAGGTTGATGCTGATATTTTGGAGATGAAGGAGCAGGTTGGTGCTGGCAGGTTGCCCGGATTTCAAATCAGGGATGGAGTGCTGTGGTTCGGAGATAGGCTATGTGTTCCAAATCATGCGGACCTGAAAGAGAGTATTCTTCAGGAGGCGCATGCTACTCTTTTGTCGGTACATCATGGGAGTACTAAGATGTACAAAGACATCAAACAGCATTTCTGGTGGTCAGGTTTGAAGCGGGATGTGGCTGAATTTGTGGCAAGTGTGAGGTTTGTCAGCAAGTCAAAGCCGAAAATCAGAGACCCGGAGGTCTATTACAGCCGTTACCTATTCCGGAATGGAAGTGGGATAACATCAGTATGGATTTCATTACGGGGTTGCCTAAGAGTTCTAAAGGCAATGATGCGATTTGGGTTATAGTCGATCGACTGACCAAGTCCGCTCACTTTTTGGCGATGAAACTCACTGCTTCGATGGACAAGTTGGCTGAGTTGTATGTTAGCGAGATAGTCCGGCTTCATGGTGTTCCGTCAGTAATCTAGAATTTTTCATGAAATAAATCAGAGGAGAAAAGTGTTTAAGAGTTTTGCATTATGAATTATTAGTAACGAACAGAGAGTTGGAGTTTGAGAAACCCAACTCATTTTGTGACAGTTAGTCACTTGAGACAAGTTGGTCTTCGGGTGCATTTTAAAAATGTTATTGTAGCTCAGCAGAGCCTATTGGTCTTGGGTTCGAGTCTCGCCAAAGACTTTGTTTTTTTTTCTTCTGAAATTGATTTTTAACTCAATGACCGAAAACCAGAGTTAATGGTAATTCGAGTTCCCTATTAAATAGTTAGTCGCCTTGGCCATTATGGTCTTCGTCTGCACCATAGTGCGGTTACTGTTCATCAGGCGGGGGCGGGTTTGCTGGGTTCGAATCTAACTTTTGACACTTATTTTCTTTTTTTTTTGATTATTTTTGGTATATTGAGTTTTTTTAAGTGAAATAAAATTGGAAAAAAATCTATTTAATTCTCTAAAATTGTTTAGACTTTATAAAAATTATTTCTACAAAATTTGGACATATTTTGTGAGAATTAAAAGAGGATTTTTACATTAAAGAACTCAAGTTTATCGATTAAAAGAATTAGAAGTGATTATTTATATTGAAAATGTGACTTTTGTTTAATATAAGAAGGATAAAATTGGGAATGCACTTATATCTTTCTTAACAAAATTTTTGTGGTTATTAACATTTGATTATGAGATTATTTGAAATGCACACAATATTTTTTTGATATACCGAATAGAGCCAAACGGCTCCAGCCTTCGAAAAATATATAAATCAATAAAAACAGTAGAGTTACAAATCAAATAACAAGGATTTTACAAGCTGTAAAACTGAAAGAAGAATACAAAAAGGTAGTCCAAAAACGGCTGAATAGCACGCAAATAAGAGATCTGCGATAAAAGTAGAACAACACCGAAAAAGGTGACGGAGCAATCAGACAGGATTACAATGCATCTAAAGGAGCAACCAACCCTGCCGCACTCAAGAGTAGTGCGTACTCCCACTAAGGCTCACTTCCGCAAGGCAAAAGGAACTGCAACAAGCATGAAGTGAGATCCCGGAGCACAGACGACTCGACGACAAGAGCGAAAATTGTGGATCAGAACCAAGAGACAGAGCCAAGAGCCAGCAGGTCAAACCTCCCTACACGAAGACACCAAACAGCACCTGCACAGAAAAGAAAAGAGAGAAAATGCCAAAAAATCGAAACAAAGTAGAAAATAAAGAGGGTGTAATACAAGGGCAGCAACCCCGACAATACGGATAAGATAACAACCAAACGCATAAAGGAAAGATTCAAAAAATAAAAGGATTGACGGAGAGAAAGGCACACTGTCACAGGGATACTCGACGAAGAAAAAGAAACATACACAGAATAAGAATAAAAACAGAAGGAGAAACTAGGCGGAGACCAGGCACTCCACAAAATAGCGAAAGGATAGGCTAACTGAGCAGAAACCGAACCAGCAGCCCATGAGAACTTTAGCAGCACAAAAAATGATAAGCCCAACTGCCTACACCGAGGAAGGCATAGCGAAGCCAAAACTCAACTATGCACAAGATGATGAGCCGATACAGAAGTTGTATTCCTAGCTAGAATACGAGCACTCACACGAATCCTCAAATTATTAAAATTTCTTATTGTATTTCTGCTTAACGGGGGGAGGGACGACCTTCACCAATGGGAACGAAATAACAGCAAGGTCAGACATGCTAGCTTCGTCTTTGAAGAGGCAAGAAGTGGGTAAGAGAAAACTAGAAGCAACTGATGATGATATTAGGGTGGAGTTAGTATGATAGGAAACACGGGAGAAAGAAGAGTCATCAAGAAACGGAGAAAACTTAAGGGGAAAAGAGTGAAGGATATGCATAACCTCTATCAGGAGATGATTCAGACAAGATTGAACCCCTAAATCTTGATAAAACGAGAAGATGCAGCCAGGAAAATAAAAAGAGAACGTAGAATGTTTGGGAGAAGAAATCATCATAGAACAAGGAAAATTATAATTTAAAGAAGGTGCTTAAAATAAACATTAGCATTGGCAGTAGGCACCTGAGGGTCTGAAATGCGGCGATGCAGAGCGTGCCCCTTCGCACTTCGAAACCAAGAATGACAAGAGACAAAAGATTTAAACAAACCAGAATTTTTATCCAAACTCAATCTCAACGAAGGCGCCACCGATATAGAATGGGGATGAGCCTTGTAAGAACCCAAACGAGGGTAGGAGACAAGTTTCGTAAAAACCTTACGATCCTTAAAAAGGTTAGCAATATTAGGAGGCTGAAGAGTAGCAAGTGAATCACAATAAGCAGTGGAAGAAGTAGTGGAGTTCACAACTGGTAAAGGAACAACTGCAGAGAAGACGAAATCCTTTCCAGATTCAAAACTGAACTTCCTTGCCAAGCAAGCATGAAGCTTGCGCTTTAAGAGGGGATAGTTAAGAAAGGAGAGAAGTTTGGCCGGTAAGGGATTGCCTCTAGGAAAGCTAAGGAGTTTTTGAAGGGAGAAGCATCGACTGCGCGAGTGACCAAACTTATCACAGAAAATGCACTTCATTTTATTCACGCACTCACGTTTAAAATGCCCAGGAAGGAGGGCACCTGAAACAAACCAGATGAGGGTCGGACCTACAAGAAGACAGGGAAATAGAGAAGATAGGAGAGCACCGAGAAAGATATGTGTTAGCAAAAAGAGGAGAAGACAAGTCACTCCTCAATTCCTGAACCATCACTAAACTGTTAGGTCTAGCTTCAAGCAAGATGAGATTCATGGCTGAACCAAGCCCAAAAAAGCCTCAAAGCAATACACCAACAAAGAATTCGGCACTAGACAATAGTACCAAAGGCAGAACAGATCCAACCACACCAAAACACCACCACCAAAGAACAAACCAGCATAGCACAAGGAGGGGCAACAACACCCTCAAAATAGAGAGAAAAAAGAAGGGAGATAAAATTGAATCTGAGAAGAATAACAGAACTAATAGAACTTGAGCAAACTATTACTTAGGGAACAGCTAGAAGCTGAAACAAACACTGACGGTACTGAGCCGCAAGGGGAATGGAAGAACAATTACAAGAAAAAATAATAGATCAACCAGAAGAACCTCAGCACAGGGAATCCGATACAGAACTCACTACAAACAGTAAGGCACTAGCAGAGCCCCAACGAAACACCCGAAAGTAACACTACCAGAATACTAAGCTAACAATTGAAGCAGAAATGCTCATAGTGATGGGATAACTAGTTTGCTCCTGGAGAGCTGCAGGGGTTGGGGCAGCACCGAAGGGAAAAAATCACAGTGATAGGGAGAACTGGAGAGCTGCAGGAGTTGGGATGCCACCGGAGGAAGGCGCTACGATGGGAGATCCACGAGAAGGAAGCCCCAAAGCTTCGCTGAGCGAGGACCAAGACACGCCGCAAGCTCCGGTGGCTACGAGGGTCTCGGAACGAAACTTCGAAGAGGAGAGAGTGGATCGCCAAGAACGGGGAGGAGAAGAACTGGGGATCTGGGTCTGAAGCATTGGATGAGCTGAACAATTTTAATGAAGGAAGGATGGGAGGAAGTGGAGTAGGGCAGCCGGATCTAGCGATGGAAGATCGGAGAGAAAACTCGTTTACGAAAGCAATTTTTTTAATTTATATTTTATTTTGGTCAAACTTATTTGTCAGTGAATAATAAATGGGATTCTCACTTAATGCACACAATGTTATAAGTGATTAATTGATAAAACAAGTTGAATTGAATCGTTCTATGTTATGAGATTGTAAAGAAATGTTTTTTTGAGGAAGAGTTTGTGAATAAAAGAAATTGAAATATTAATTTGAGATTGAATATGAAATATTGTTGATCACCAGAAAGAGATAGTTGTTGGAATCTAGAGCCTATGCGAGACCCTAGTAACTGGCTTTATTTATGAATATGAGAGCTAACCAGTGTGGGTTGAGCATCTCTTGAGAAGTAGCCAGTTAGGCTGACTATCTCTTTTGTTTGTTTTAAGTCCGATAGGATAAGCTAGCTCTAAGTTGTGATGATTTTCTTCTTAAACAAACTAAAATGTAATGACTATACTATAGTGGAGATGTGATGAAAGTAAGAGAAAAATACAAGTATGAGAGCCATCAGATTGGCGGTGTGAGAGTGTTTCACAGGCTGTCTACATGATGCGTCATGTCATGACGTGAACACGTCTCCGGAATTATCGTCCCGATGGCGACACTTGTGGGGTGTTTGGTGACTATGGGTAGTGCCATTGTCCTATGACGGAGGCTGAATTGTCCATAGATTGTCTACATGATGCGTCATGTCATGACGTGGGATTCCCCTCCAGGCTGTCTGGAAATGGGCTCGTAACTCATAGAACATCTAATATACTTACCGTAGTTACCATAGTAGTTTAACTCATGACGAGGAATTGAACCCTACATGATGAAGAACGATTAAGGGCTTGCCCTCAGACCTATGTAGTATGGGATGCATATAATCCGAACAAGTGCGCTTTAGTGTCATGTAATATAAATAACTGTATTAAGGATTAAGTGCACAACACTCATGTCATCAATATGATAGTCCCTCTTTAGCTTGTTTGTGATCAAGTTTGTGGTTTGTTAAAGTATTTAAGAATCGTTATACTGTTCGGCATAGCGAGGATGGCCGTGTATAATATTTCTTCGGTTGTAAGCAACTGACGTGCCCACAGTTTTATATGCAGGATTTGGAGTTTACGAGAAGATATAAAGATGAATTTGTTGTTGATAATTACTTAAATGCTAAAGTTGTTACAATTGTACATTTATCATTGTTGTATTTTATTTATTCCGCTACGTGTTGACGTAAAAGACTCTGTGGTAATAAAAGTTTTAAATTTCTTGTAAATTTGTACGAAGTGAAGTGTAAAGATCTTGTGGAACTTCGAATTTAGTCTTATTTGGAATTCGGGGTGTTACACTACTAGCTTTGTCGAAACTGAAAAACTCGGCTGAGTGTTAAAAATCCCATCGTATTTAAAGCATTATCAAGTATTGGTGCTCCGATGCTACCCCCTGGAGCTGGTAAACACATCCTCAACTTACACAAAATGTATTCCATTCTTAAAAGTCATATATGTGCTGATTATATAAATTAATTAGTTCTAAAATACAACTTGACCCTTTCTTTGTATATAGGGTAAAAAGCGAAAAACACTCATGATTTATGAGGTTAAAGTAGCAAACCCCCTAAACTATTGGTCAAAGCAATAACACCCCCCCCCCCCCAAAAAAACTATGAAACATGGTCAAAACCCGTACGAAAACCCAAAAATTGAGTGTGAAAAGACCAAAATGCCCATATTTAAATAACCCCTTAATAACATATTCTAATCACTTCTCTTACTCACCTAATTCCCGCTTACTTCTCCCGTTCTCTTTCTCCGACAACTTCGCTCCCCTTCCCTTTCTGAACATGTCGATCAGTACCTGTATAATTATTTATAATCACAACGATCGTTTAGAAGGTTTGTTCCTTGGGTCCATCAGTACCTGTGTAATTATTAACTCAAAGAAAAATGAAAAAGTACCCGTTAGAGCAAGCTTCGGGCAGCAAATAACAACAAGCAGTAAAAATGGATAATATAACAAGATATAACATGGAAGAAACAAGAAATAGCAGTGTAAATACAATATGGAAGGAAGCAAAGAACTGAGACAATATGATCATGTAACTAATAATCATAAACTAGTGTAATCAAGACTTCAAAGTATATTCAATTGATAACCAAGTCTCAGTTAATCAAGAATTAAGACTCACGTAATGAAGAGTCATGTAATCAAGAATCATGCTTAGTGGAAATCTCGAGTTTATTTATTTTATTAACTTATCTAATGCACGCAATCTTGTGTCTCATACCACAAGTTCGGTGCATATCAATCATGTGACGTTTAGACTTAAGTAGTGAATTCTATAGGATTATGTACTCGGGTTTTCCAGTGATAGTATCAAGACATGTAATCAAGAATTGTATAATCAAGAATTGTGTAATCAACAATCAAGAATCAAGAATCACTATTTCGAAAAACACGGGCCCCTTCCGAGTCTACTCCCCTATATTGTCCATTACTAAGCCGTACCCTTATAACCCCCGCTTTTTATTCTTTTATAATTAATTATGAACATGTAGTTGGTACAAATAGTGGAATGGTATAATCAAGACAGTTTAATCAAGAAAAATATCAAGGGCGGTAATCATGGGTATGAGATGTGATACATGTACATGTATTGAGGATAGTCATCATGGAATTATTAAGTGGTATAAATTGCACTATATGAGAAAATCTATCAACCTATTATATCTATACAAGTTATTATTATAAGAACAACAATACATATAGTTCAGTTCATTAAATATGAAAAATAACGGGTTTATATGCAAAAACCGTAGAAAAGAATTTTTTTAGACAGCAACACCTATCTGCGTTCAAATTCACTTTACCATTGCTACAGAAAAGTAAATCCTATTCCGTCAGAGATTTTAGAAAGTAGACTCTTTTCCGGTTCCAATGCATATTCACACGATATATTCTAGAGACAGTAGATATGCGTACAAATTCATTCTTTGTTGGTTTCGATGTTTCGTGCACATTCTGGAAATTCAGAGTCATAGTACTAAAACACCAATAACTTACAATCTATACATCGGATTGAGAAACCGTAAGATGTTCTGAATTCTAGACTCGATGGGCTACGATTTTCATATTGAAAGTCCTTCGATCCGGTATCAGGAACATGGTTTAATTTCCAGTACAAGAAACAGGTCAGTGGTCCCATGCAGGTTCAGGAATTTACAATATGATAGTACTAAAATCGTGATATCTCACAATCTATAAATCAGATTTTGAAATCGTAAGATGTTCTGGATTCTAGACTCGATGGGCTATGATTTTCATATAGAAAGTTCTTCGATCCAGTATCGGGAACATGGTCGAATTTCCAGTACAAGAGACATGTCAGTGGTCCCGTACAGGTTCAGAAATTTACAATATGACAGTACTAAAATTGTGATATCTCACAATCTATAAATTGGATTGTGAAATCGTAAAATATTCTGGATTCTAGACTTGATGGGCCACAATTTTCATATAGAAAGTTCTTCGATCCAGTATCAGGAACATGGTCGAATTTCCAGTACAAGAGACATGTCAGTGGTCCCGTGCAGGTTTAGGAATTTATAATATGACATTACTAAAATCGTGATATCTCACAATCTATAAATCAGATTGTGAAACCATAAAATGTTCTGGATTCTAGACTCGATAGGCTACGATTTTCATGTAGAAAGTTCTCAATTTTGATGAAGGAAACTAGGTCAAATTCTTAGTGCAAGGTCCAAAAATTTAAAGATAGCAAAATTTAATATTCGATATTCAATAACACGATTCGAAGTGTGTTAACGATTCATTCTTGAGTTGATATAGCATGGAACAAGTGACTAGAATGGAATTTGATAATGAAACATAATGATAAGTAGACTACTTGCCACGAGTCCAAAGAAAATGCTTGTACGAGAACAAAAAGAGTGTACAAGATACTTGCCTTATAATGTGACGATTACGATGGTGGTGTTAACCACGGAAAGAAGAAGCGACGCCAACAACAGACGGCGGCACAATAGCGGCAAGAATGGCAGTAAGATGGCAGTGAGCGAGCAGCGGTAGCAACGGTGAGCGACGGCGATGAGCGACAACAATAACGAGGAGATGACATAGCATGCGGAGATGGAGTGAGTTCGGGTTGTTTTTCAGGGTTCACGGGGCCGTAGAAGCGAAGTTTTCAGCTCGAAGGTGGAGGATAAAGTGGAGCTCGGGTTGGAGAAGGCAGAGGAAGAGAATGGCGAGAGGAGCTTGGGTTTTGGAGAAGAAAAGAAGAAGAAGGAGTGGAGACAGTGAGTTGGAGATTGTTGCATGTGTGTATATATATATAAAGAAAGGGAGAGAGAATGCATGCATGTGTATATTAAATATAGAATGCATGCAAGTGTGTATGCATGTGTATTATTATTATATATATAATATAAGGAGAGAAAGAGAGGTTAGTTGCATGCATATGTGTGTGTGTGTGTGTGTATAATATATAGAAAGAGGGATGGAGGCAGTTGTAGAAAAATGTAAAAGAAGACAGAAGAGGGGGTTGACAGAAGAGAGAATTAGGCAGTAGTGGAGGTGGTGGAGGTAGTAGAGTAAGAGAAAAAATGAGAGAGATATTGATTGTATGCAGAAGTGGAGAAGTAAAGATTATAGGGATGGAGAAAAAGAAGTGTACGGAGGAAGAAAATAAGGTGTAGGAGAGCAGAGTTAGGTTAGTTGTTGGATTAAGATTTATGATTAGGATTAGGATTAAGATTAATCAGGGTTAGAATTTGTATTTAAACTCCGATCGAAAAAACTCACAAAATTATAGAATTGATCAAAAAAAAATTCTGGCTCTAGATAAAGAGTCCAAAGAGAAGAAAAATAATGTTGATCTGAAAATTGAAGTACAAAAATTCACGTAATAAAATATGTACAATTGGAACATGGGGTTACACATAATCAATGAGGGTTTACTACAAGTTTTCAAACAGAACTACCCCAACACACTCCACAGATTTTGTGTAGACACTACTTTTCCAATTTCAAGAAGAACTTTCCACCACTCATTTGGAAAATTAAGATTTGGAAAACAGATTGGGCATGTACCATTGAAGAGTTTGATGTTAGGATGGAGAAATTGAAAAATAAAATGCCCAATGCACACAATTGGTTGAATAAAGAGAGTATAGCTTTCTTTGCAATAATCCATCTGAATCTTTTAACACGTGGATCTTGCAAGCTAGGGACATACATATTCTGCATATGTTGGAAACAATTAGGACCCTAATCATGTCTAGACTTCATATGAAGAGCGAGAGATGCCTAAAATGGATAGGGAAGTTGTGTCCTAGAATAATTCAAAAGGTTGACAAAATTGCAGAGTTAGCTAAGAGTTGCATTGTGACCAACTTAACTAGTGAAGTATTTGAAGTGAATGGGCATAGTAAAACACATGTAGTCAATTTGAGGGAGATAAAGTGCACATGTAGAGTTTTTGATTTGACTGGTATACCATGGGTTCATGCCACTGTATCCATCATACCACAGAGATCAGATTCAGAATTATGTTGATGAATGTTACCATTTTGACACCTACAAGAAAGCTTATAAATTTGCAATTAGTGCTATGCCTGATGCGGCACTTTGGGAGAAAATACCTGAGTTGTATAGGCCATTACCCCCACCATACAGGAATGGGCTTGGTAGGCAAAAAAAGGCAAGAAACAAGGCTGGTGATGTGGTGGATAATGAGGCCAAGCTTAGAAAAGGTGTAACAAAGCTAAGGTGTGGGTGGTGTCTTCAATATGGCCACAATTCAAGGAGATGTGCAAATCAACTTGTTATGCCCAGTAAAATAGGAGGCAAGGGTGGTAGGCCCTCCAACCCAAACAAAGTATGTTTCACAAGAGTTAGATTGGATGGAGGTAATATATGTCAGCAAGAACTAGCTGCATCAGTTAAAGGCATGAAGCTTACGGCACAAGTTCAAGAGATGTGCAACAATGACAATGAATTGACTCCTAAGAGGAGAATGTTAGAGCCTAAAACTATCTTTTTACCAGTTGGGAAGTTAAAATTATACATTTTGTGAAGTTAATAGTAATATTACTAATCTGCATAACTGAACACTTTCATTATTTATGCAGTAGAAGTACATGTACACCACCACCAGTTCAACCCAATGTGGATGCCCAAAATGCTGCACAACAAAGTGAACCCCAAACACATAGCACTCCTCTAAGGAGATCCAGGTGATCTTACTTCAATTTTGATGCCCAAACATTATGAAAACAACTCTATCCATTGCTTATATGACCTAAAATTACACTTTCATTTTTTTCAAATTGCATTAGAAGGATTGCACAAATTGGATAAGAACAAACCAATATTGAGAAAGTTGCAACTGCAACACAACATAAACCAGATGTCCTAATCCAAAGAAGAACTAGGTAAAATACATTATCCTTATAACTTTGCAGCCTAAATTGATAATTCCTATGATTTTGATAGTTTGTTGATTTTATTTTTTAGGAGAAGATTATCAGCTGAAGATCAGGAAGTGGCAGATTTGAACCAAAATGTTGAATTGAATGAAAATGCAGAAATTCGATCACTTAGGTGTTTATTTATATATTTAGATTAAGGGAATTGCCATATATTCATTGTTCATTCAATAAAGAGTTTGATTTAATTCCTTTATGGCTTCATTGTTTAGGAGGGGTAAGATTGTGATACCAAGAAGGAATAGAGGGGCTACAAATTCATCTTCAAGATTCCCAGTTGGTTATGGAAACTTAGTGGTAATAATGTTGTTGACATATACATCATTCTATTTTTTACAGATGTATTTCACAAATTTTACAATTGTGTATCTTTTACATCAAAATAAAATGTTGGCTTCAAATGCCTAGATTGGTGAAAACTGTGAAAGCCCCCCTTGGTTACTAGTTGGTAGAGGGATATCAAAGATTTTTATAGATAGAGGGAATTATTTATTAGTTGGCCTAGGAACAATTAGAGGCAGAGGACATTTTGTAACTCAGGGAACTCTATAACAGAACATTGTGTTGTGTATGTATTATCACATATTTGAAAGGCATGTCTTGTTGTATATTCATTGTAGGTTAGGAATGTTAAATCAGTTTATCCATCTCAAGTGAGAACAAGATCACAAACAAGAATGAATGAAGGATAGTTTCCTGTGTGTTTATGTGGAGGTCCATACACTTCGTAAATTTTGATGGTTGTTGCCATTTTGAGGGGTGTATTGATTACCTATGGTATATGATGATTGTAAATTTTTAACTACTTGTTTGAATGTTAAATACCAGAACAAGAACAAGTTCCCTTTTGTTAAAAACATCCATTGTAAGCCCAAGTGTGTTGGTTCAATTATGTGCATAAGTTAAAAAATGTATGTTTCAGTGAGTTAAAGTATATGCATGTCATCTGATGACTCATGACAAGCTGTCTGAAATGCATACGCAATGACAATGTATTTGGCTTATTCAATTGTATAAGCATCTATAGTGGGACAGTTTTATCTAATCTTGTTTTTGGTTTTTTTTTTGTTTTTCTCACTTTTGAGAACGCAATATTCCCTTGAAATCTACATCATTAAATTGAGATCTTAGAATGCTGCACTCTAATACAAAGTTTTTGATAATATTCATAACTTCCAAATCTATATCATTGTGCTGAGTTATTTCAGGCCTGAGTCTGTATATTTTTCATGTCATTGTGTAGCACTGTCATTCATGACCTTGTTTCTTTCAGGCTGGAGTAGAGCTTTGTGTGTTTTAATGGTGTCTTGAAATGTGTATCAATATCTGACACTGTATTCCCATTATTTGTATTTCAAAAATGTTGCAGTTGTAATTAATCAAGTCAGATTCTTTACACTAGTGCTGGAAAAATAACATATCCAACTATACAATATAATGCTCCAAAATTTGAATACAATGAACACAAACTGAAAATACCAGAAGAATGTTTAATATGCTCAACAAGAGAGGAAGATCAGAAAATTATATACATAATTACTGAAACACCTATATTTTTAAGAGGTTCTATTGATAAACATTCGGGTGAATACAAGTTCCGGTGCAGTCACTATAATCATAACTTGAACCAAATTGCTTGTTACATCACTTGAATAAATTATAGATCATTAAAGCACAAAATACTACAAAAAATAAAAATATTATCCCCAGGTATACATGCCACGCCCTGCTTCCCAAAAGAATTCGGAATACGGATACGCGACAAAAGCCCAGCGAATGATTTTCATCATCCATAAGTTGTTCAAGAATCTTTACAACATCTCACAAGAATAATTAGAGTCGGAAGCAAAAGAATCAACCAACATGCACATATGAACCAAAATACCAACAAGAATACTTGAAACCAAAATATATTAATCTCAAATAGTTATGATCTGAATAAGTCAAATATCCTGGGTCACATTGCCCAGATACAAAAATAAATCCAAGTACAAGAATACAATATTGTTTAAAGCAAGAAACAAGAATAATAATAACAAAATCCAGCATTAATACTTCATGTCACCAACACCATCTGGACCTGTTCTCCATAATCTGCAATTTAACAATTGTAGGAATAGGAAAAAGAAAACAAGTACCCGTCAATGCAAGTTACGGGCCGCTTGTAATGCAGATACAAGTACATGGGAAAACTAACTAACAGCATGGAATAAACATGATGTCAAATAGGATACTAGCATGGCAAGATGAACAAGTACAAGTGGCATATATCACGTGTCAAGTGAACAAGTATGATGTAACAAGTAACAAGTGTCAAGTAACATGTAAACATATATCAAGTGTCATGTATCAAGTATCAAGTATCACGAAATCAAGTAACAAGTAAACAAGTGTCAAGTAGTCAAGCACAAGTAGCAAGTAGCAAGAATCAAGTAATCATGTTCAAGTCTTCTATTATTACTATCTAGGTAGCACTACATGTGCCATCCTTTTTCTTTTTTTTTTGAGGGAAAGGTGGAATAAGGCCACCCTGTTTCATTAAAAAGAGTTTAACGAAACAAACCCAGAGTACTGGGCCCAAGTACAACCTACAAACAAAAAAATACAACATACATGAAGCAACATGACATGTACAAACAAGAAATCCCTCCAACAACCCTGGAGGGTAGGCCGACAAACCATCTCGGTCCAGCTAAATGTATGTACGTCAGTTAGCTTCGTACAGTGCCTCCACGACACATGCACACCCACCTGAAACAAGTATGGTAGGATTTTTTCACTCGCTGATCCCTACCTTCACCTCGCTGGGGGGACCCCATCTTTGGGCCCAAGCCCCGCAGGTCGAAAACTGACCCCACAACACCTACACTGCGATCGCACCCTCCCACCATCTCCACCACTCATCCTACAAATGTGCCATTCGCACCCACAGCCGCTACCGAAGAGATAGCCGTGAAGAGGATACCTTTACCTCTCACACGATTGCACTTTCTCAGGCGATTTCTCACCAGACAACTATCTTGCTCACCCCACCAAACACCACGGTCCAGGAGAGAGTCGTGGAGAGGATACCTTCACCTCTCTCACGCACAAGCTCTCTCCGGCGATTTCTCACCACACAGACTTATCTCGACCCAAACTCCCAATCGGAGGGAAGAGCCGATGCTGTCTCGAGCCAGTGGCCTAAGCTGGAGGAAGCTCAATAGTCTGACAGTAGGCGCTTTGAAGATTGTACCGGCGACATCGTAGTACACTCTAGACCAACCATACACAAACCCCACACCCCCTTACCCCCAACACCAACCCACTACCCCAAACCGAAACACCGACCTTACACACTTGAATCCCAAATCCATGGTGCTCGCGAAAACACGCGCGGGAGTATGCTCTGGAACGACATAGTCGCTCCGCGACAGTTGAAACAAACACCCCGGAAGTTGAGACAAGTGAGCGCACATCACGGAGGGACCCCGTCTTTGGGCCCAAGCTCTATAAACGTGCAAGACATCCTAATTCCCGACATCTTCACACGCACTACCAACCCTCACAAATCGCCATGATTGGCCCTGAGAGTGTGGACATGGTGGCAAGCGTGCAAAACATCCGGGCAAACATCTAGCCAGTCATGGAGGGACCCCATCTTAAGTCCAACCCCACAATTGCACAAAACTACATGCTTCACACCCCCAACCACAGCAAAAGCTAGCACATGCCTCTTGCCGAATCACCGGCCTCACATGGGCAAATCAGATCTGGGTCGCGGGGGGGGGGGGGGGGGGGGGGGGGGGTCGGGGGGGATGGGGGCGCACCGCATGCTGGCCCCCACCGCGATAAGATGGATATCTCATTGTTGCTCATAAATGATCCCAAACCCAGAACCAAAAGTGATGACATTGTGCAAACTTGGCAGATTAAAGGAAGCCCTTCAAGCCCTGTACTTCGATCCTGCACCGTTACCTCGGTCTTTGTCCACCCCCACCTACCACCCATCCCTCCTCCAACTCTGCATTTATTCTAAGGCCAGAGAAGAAGGCCTCTCCCTAAAAAACCATCTTTTGACATCTGGGTATCTACCAGATTTAAATTTGAGCACCAAATTCATCATCTTCCACTCTAAATTTGCCGATTTGGTATCAGCCCGTAGGGTGTTTGATGAAATGCATGCCGCCTGGGGGTCGGGGGGGATGGGGGCGCACCGCAGGCAAGCCCCCACCACGTCACCGCCGGCAAGGCCGTGCCGCCTACTGGAACCGCCTGACGCTGGAGGTGCGCCGGATGCCTGAGAACGTCGATGCGCTTGGAGGTCGCTGCCAGATCCCCGTGGGCTTCCAGTACTGGAGTTGCGACGGGGGGAAAGGGAGAAAGGAGGAGATGCGCCGTGGAGGAGAGGCGAGGGGGACGGCGGGATGAGGGGGGGCGGTGGCGATGGGACTAGCTGCCGCCGCCCCCAAGGACATCAGATCTAGGGTTTTGGTGGTGTGTTTTGTTTAAGAGTAGTTGGTAGGAGAGAAAACTTGGAACAGAGGATGTGCCATCCTTTTATCACATGCTTGCTACAGTCAATGCAATTTTGTTTTAGATTTCATAATAGATTATATAGGGCAGTGTACTCAGGGACAAGCCTCAAGAATCAAGTATCAAGTATCAAGCCTCAAGTATCAAGTAAACAAGCCTCAAGAGTGAAATATCAAGCCTCAAGTGAAATATCAAGCCTCAAGTAGTAAAATATCAAGCCTCAAGTGAAATATCAAGCCTCAAGCAATCAAGTATCAAGCCAAGTATCACATAAAATCAATAGATTCTCTTCCGAGTACACGTTTCTGAATTATCCACTATTAGATCTGTCACTTTAAATCCTGGCTTGGTTATTTTATTATGAATGTCAAACAAGCATATATGTGTCATGAAACAAGCAAGTATATCATGGTATGATGAATTAACAAGTTTAAGTTGCAAGATAAATATGTACGGTACAAGGTAATACATAAAAGAGTAAAATAACCAAATTTCTAGTTCAGGACAGCAAGACCAAACTGCAGTAAAACTGAGATTTCCGGTGTTACAAAAATACAAATCTAAATCCGTCAAAAGATCTAGAAAATAGACTTCCAACCGAATCCAGCAAATATAAATAAGTCATATCTTATTTCACAAAGACATAACTCGAAACTGATTTGAATCCAGAAAATAGGTTCAGCCAGAAATCAGGAAATCCTATTCAAGAGCAAAAAAACAACATCAAAACACAACAAATAAATCCAGAAAAAATCTGGGGTATTCCCCTATATATCTAGTATCAGAATATAAAATTTTATAATTTTTCAGTAAGATTAGTTTAGCCATCAAAATTCAGAAAACATCAAGAAACGATAGTTTGTCAAATCTGGAATTCCCAACACTGCTGTACGAAAACTGCAATATCTCGCGAACCGTGAAACGAAATCCAAATCCGCCAAAGGGAGATGAAAATAGACAAAATAAGCTAACTTTCATATTTCATAAATATTTTTCATACAGAAAAAGGAATTAAGGTGAAAATACAAATCTTTACAGAACAACGAACAAAATCCAGCAAGTATAGTCTTTATAAACAAGCATGAAACAACATATAAAACTCATCAATAAAATCCATCCCTAAATAAGTACAGAAATACTGACCAAAATATCAGATCAAAATAATATATTTAACACTAGTATCAAAATAGTTTAGTCATCGAAATCATCAAGAAACGAAATCTGGAAATGAAATACACCTCAGTAGTAAAAAAATCATAACTCACACATACGAAAACGAAATCAATCAAGGTCAGAGAGTTTGAAAAGAAGACGGATTTATCTGAAAATCATGTTTAATACTGAAGTTAAGATTCCGACCTTAATATGGCCTAAAATAGCAATTAAAACTGATCATCGACAAAATACAGATTTTCCTCTTAACAACAAATCAACATACAACATACGAAACTTGTTTCAAACACAACCAAACATGTTATAGAGTCTACCAAGTGTCCAAACATCATGAAATAAGGTATATAACATGTCCACAGTAAGTATATCACATGGATCTCACAAGCACACAAATTCTCATAATTATCTCATAAATATGATCACATCAAGAACGGTCAAAACCTAAGTTGTTTCATGTCAAATTTGTGTCGTGAGGCAACTATGGTCAAATAGCACTATAGAGACAATACTCATCAAACATACATCACACACGAGTTGTCTCTGGAACTCAACTACACTACAAGCGGGATTTATGACTTGTATCATACAAAGGAATTGAGTACAAGTTACTTGCCTGAAAGACTACGAAACGAACACCAAGAATAATGGGAACAGATTCCCGGGCAACGAACAAAAACCCACGAACGAAAATCACGAACCAAAGCAACCCACGTGCAAATTACGTGCACGTGCAAAACTCTAAGAACCAAGGAGAGAGAGAGCGGGAGAACACCACGACGAAGCACGACGACCAAGGGCAGGGACTGCCACTGCCTGCAGTCGACGATGAAGGCTAAGAAGGGGGACGCGCGCTAGCGGTGTCGACTTCGGTTGGCACCGCTGGCGGCTGTCGCTGGGCTCCGAACAGAGAGGGACAGAGAACGGGAGGGAGACAGAGAGGGTGCAGGATGAAGTCGGGGTTGGGGGGTGATCGGGAGTGCAGGTAGGGGTCTCGGGTGAGGTGCAGTAAGTCGGAGGAGCAAGGCAGCGGGGTAGGGGATCACTGTAAGATGGAGGCTAGGGTTAGGCTTCGGGTTGCACAGGAAGGAGAGAAGGGATGGTTTATATAGGGTTGATTTTTAGGGTTAGGGATATAGTTACGGGTTTGGGTTTAGAGTTGCTAATGGGTTTCGGGTTTGGATAGTGTTAGGAGTCCATTAATAGGATAGAGAATAGGATTTGGTTAAGTTAGGTTTAGAAATAGGATTTTGGGTTTAAATGGGCATTAGGATTAAAATAGGATTTGGCAAAAAGGAAACCACGAGCACCCACAACATGAGCAAAGAGAGAAATAGAGCAAGAACCCAAAAAAGAGCAAAAATAAATAATAATCGAGCAAGAACGGGACAAAAGAAAGACAACCAGACACAAGGAGATCAAAAATAAAATAAAATGAATATATATTGAAACAAAAGATCCCATATACGGTCTAAGAAATACAAGAAGGGTACAAATACTCAAGAAAGAAAAAAAATACACCAAGAATATGAAAAATGAAAAACAGGGGTTACAATACACCTTGAGTATGCTTCATCCTTTCAACCTTGTCCCTTATTATAGAGTTCTCTTTGACTAACTCATGTATCCTCAAACCATTTATTAAATATTCATTCTCTTGTTCTTGATCACACACTGTCTTCACCTTCATTTCACCATCATGGCCGCACAGATCTTCAACCCACATGAAGTATTTGCAGTTATCATACCTCCAATGAGGACATCCCACAAAGTATCTCCCTATATTCTTTGTTCTTCGAACCACCTGAACAATTGCCTCATCCTCATGGGTACAACACATGACACTTGTACATTTGTTGCCGTTTAGAGCATCTGTAGTCATTGGAAGTTAAAATTTGGGTATTTGGCAAATAGAAATATGAAATTTGGAAGTGAGTTGTAGTCGTCTAAACCCAAAATTAGGCTTTTCAGTGTAAAAAAGCGACGGACGAAATATCATTTCTAGTTGGAGCAATTTTTTTTAATAATTAAAAATAATGGATGCAATATCATATCCCGTCCGAGAGCAAAGAAATCTGAATTAAAGAGTGAATGGACCCATAATTTGTACTATAGACCGACCTACATCTCGAGCACAGGGGTAGCTTCAACAGGCCGAGTCACTTGGCCCTGCTCGTCTTGTCGACCCCCTTAAGCCTCGACGGTCGACCTATATCTCGAGCACAGGGGTAGCTTCAACAGGCCAAGTCGCTTGGTCCCGCTCGTCTTGCTGACCCTCTCAAGCCTCGACGGTCGACCTATATCTCGAGCACAGGGGTAGCTTCAATAGGCCAAGTCGCTTGGCCTTGCTCATCTTGCCGACCCCCTCAAGCCTCGACGGTCGACCTATATCTCGAGCACAAGGGTAGCTTCAACAGGCCAAGTCGATTAGCCCTGCTCGTCTTGCTGACTCCCTCAAGCCTCGACGGTTGACCTATATCTCGAGCACAGGGGTAGCTTCAATAGGCCAAGTCACTTGGCCCCGCTCGTCTTGCCGACCCCCTCAAGCCTCGACGGTCGACCTATATCTCGAGCACAGGGGTAGCTTCAACAGGCCAAGTTGCTTGGCCCCGCTCGTCTTGCCGACCCCCGCAAGCCTCGAAGGTCGACCTATATCTTGAGCACAGGGGTAGCTTCAACAGGCCAAGTCGCTTGGCCTCACTTGTCTTGCCGACCCCCTCAATCCTCAATGGCCGACCTACATCTCGAGCACAAGCGTAGCTTCAATAAACCAAATCACTTGGCCTCGCTCATCTTGCTGACCCCCTCAAGCCTCGACGGCCGGCCTATATCTCGAGCACAGGAGTAGCTTCAAACAGGCCAAGTCACTTGGCCTCGCTCGTCTTACCAACCCCCTCAAGCCTCGACAGCCGATCTACATCTCGAGCACAGGGGTAGCTTCAACAAGCCAAGTCACTTGGCCTTGCTCGTCTTGTCGACCCCCTCAAGCCTCGACAGCCGGCCTATATCTCGAGCACAGGGGTAGCTTCAACAGGCCAAGTCACTTGGCCTTGCCCGGTGCCGACCCCAATCGATCCTAATTATAGGAACTCTCTTCTCACCTTCCGTCATAAAACTCAACTACTCCTCCACGACCAGCCAGACACAGTCCTGTAGGAGTGAGGGGCTTGTGATATGGGATAAATTAAGTAGCACCAACCAAGGCCCTCTGATCTCTCTAGATCCTCCCCTCTGTGATCATCAGGCCAGCTACAGTCCAATGGGCCTCAACCAGCTTAGGCCCATGGGCAAACGGGTCCAACCCGGCCCGCCAGGGCTCCAAACCCGTTTACCCCTGCCTATAAATACCAACCCCTCTCCTCACTTTCACAGGTAATCAATCGCTTTCCACCTGAACCCTAGCTGTCCAGTCTCTTTTCCAGTGACTGACTAGATCGTCGGAGAGCCTGTCACCGGGACTTCTCCCGGTGTTTCTAGGCCGTATGCAGGTACAGAAGACCCAGCCATGCCGAGCCCCTGGATCTGAGCCGAGCCCCTCTGCGCTCCTCCTCCCGAGCCGCTCCCGCTGCCCGGGGTCGGACCGACGTCAGTACTACGTAGGGACTTCCACCATACAAATTGAGAGAACTCACACTTGTTGCCCCCACACCCCAAAAACAAACTGCATCACTAAGTTAGAAGAAATGCTTAGATATAGCAAATGACAAGAAATCTTTCTTTGCACTTGTTTTTGTTCATCATTAAGTGGATCAACCTGCCATTCAGTCAAATTGTTGGTCCATAATGGTGCAAAGATGGCAGAGAAAAGCACTTTGACAAAGGAATTTACATATTTCCTACATTACCTTTGTTTGCTATTTGGTGCCGGTTGAATGTAGTCTCCCAAGAGAAAGTAATTCTGGTCATTATTTCAGAATGTCGTAGTTTTTCTTGTAGCATAAGAGGAAGGTTAAATGAAGAGTAGTAGTAGGGGAGGTTCAATGGGGTTTTTTGTTTATTGTAACTTGATTATGTAATATAATGTAACTTCTAGTTGCATAAATGCTGAATGTACAACAGAATTAGGTTATTCCGGCTAAGATATGATGAGTTCAATGTCTCTCACTTTTTTATGGTTGTTCAGATGGCTGATTCTCTCGATCCATCATTGCATTTTTAACAATAATAATTTGGTTGCGTGATTGCTATTTTACAGCTATGAGAAGGCAACAGGATTGATTCGGTTTGAATCTGGTAAGATTGACTTGCTGGTGTAAAAACTCATAGTTTTTCTGATAGTAAAAATCCCTTGTCACGACTAGCTCGGGTGAGTTTTCGCACTCTTTGTACCTGTAACTGGAATTTGGGTGGGTTTTTGTTAGACTTTGCCTGCAAAATTTTCTCCTAATATGGGTGTACTGCAGGGGATAGGATGAGTTTACTGCTTTATTAGCATCATTATAATTTATAGTCAAGCAGAATAATATGACCATGATCATCAAATTCCTTTTCTTTTAATAAACAAAAAGCTCGTGAATTGAATTGACATAACTAAAAGATTGTTGATAATTATGAGAATAAGAATAAAAGATAAATTAGGGTTAGAGTTTAATATCCAAATTGCTTGATATATTATAGCATTATTATTAGAATTGGAATAATGACACGCAGTACCACAAGAACATTTTATATGGTATAAAGTTTTGGGTACTAAGCTTTTTGCTCACTCAATCCGGTCCAATAACTAACAGATAACACGTGACAACACGTGTTGTCGCATACAATATTATACACAATAATATTCTACATATATTGAGAATATACATATATATCCAACAATTGCCTATTACATTCTCAATATATTAGGCAGTACCCGGTTATCTCATCAGTTCCACATGTTATAGAATGTATTACAACAATTTCAAATAAACATTGAATCACAAGAAAATATAGTTCATAACGACTAAATCAATTATAACTTGAATAGTTCAAATAAGATTAAACCAAAATAATTAAATAATTCCAAGACCATATAAAAACAGAATAGCTCATAAAGACTAAACCAACTAAAACAAATATCATAGTCTCTAATCAACCAAAACAATTTGTTAGATATTATATAGATGAGAGAGATTAGTTTAGTCCCATATTGAATAATGTATTGGTTTAGTCTTTCCTTCTCTCCCATATATAGGAGACATATTGTATTCAGTATAATAAATTCAATAATTAATAATAAATCCAATAATTATATCATGGTATAAGAGCATATAGTTCTATAAGGCTTATACTAATTTGATCCTCGTTATCGAGGTGGGGTGATTCTCGTGTTCATCGGAATCACTCCACCTCCCAACATCTCTCCCGATCAAATCTCCAAAACCTTAGTCGTCATCAAACAATAAGATCCAAAAATCCTAGCAGTCATCTCCTATCTCTCAAACACTAATCCCAAATCTCCAAAAATCAAAACCCTTCTTAAACACAAACCCCAGCCGACACAACAAGCGGCTACACCAACAACTTTGGCAACAACCGATCCAAAACTCCATCTCCAACAACATCAAGCAACAAACTTCGGCATCAACTCTAGCATCCCCAAATCCAACTCCGGCAAACTCCAGCACTCCACCATCATCAACTGTAACCCGACAGCCCACTTGCACCCTCCTTCACCTCGCCGTCGTCTCCAGCCACCGACGATTCAACCACCTGCACTCCCGCAACTTCCATCGTCACCGACGCAACCACGACAACAACATCAACTCCTATTAACTCCCATCGACAACATCCTCGCTTCTTCATCTTCCTCAACTCGATAGGCGAAACATCACCGATGCCAGAACTAGCAGTAGGAGATCGGATAACTGAGATTCGTCGAATCCTCCTCCTCCTCCTCCACTAGCGATCCAACGGCCAACACAGATCCGATCAGGCAACCCTCCCACCCTATCAATCTGACATCATCATTCACCTCCTCAACCGTCAGCGCGGCAGATGGGAAAGCATCAGTGCGATTTCGAACCGTCGATCGCCTAAGGTTTGTCAGCTCCAGTTTGAATAGATCCTCCATCAATTTCCCCTTGGTTTTTGGTTGAAAAAATCCGTTGATTGAGAGAATCTGAAGATTCGATCCGTTAAAATTAGAATGGAAGTGAATCTTCGGTGAAAGATCGATGAAAGAAGAAGCATGGATCTGACTTACATCTTGGAGCTAATTCATGGTGTACTTTTTGATGTCTGGATTGTGGAAGAAGGTGACGTAATCCTCTAACATCAGCTTTGATTGCTTCATCTCTTGCTCTACCACCACCCCAAAATATATATATATCTATATAATAAAACACAAAGAAAGCTATCAAGTGGTTCTCCTTCAATTCCCCCAAAAGTCAAAGGCCCAGATCTAACCTCACAAAACATATTTTCCCTCCAAAAGTTCCCCCCCAAAACTCAAATTCAAATCCCCCACCCAAAACAACTCCTATATTTATTTAATTCTTTTCTCTCCCTCTCTCTCTCTCTCTCTCTCCCTCTCTCTCTCTCTCTTCTAATCAAAAAATCAAGAAAATAAAAATTTTAATTTTTTTTAATAAAAAATTTAAAAACTAAAAAAATTAAAAATTAAAAACTTTTAAAATAATTCAAAAAAATCATATAATGTGTTTTTTGCTGGACCCCTAAAAGTTTCTCATATAATATGTTTGCTACTTCAATCAATTTGCTGGACCTCCACAATTAATTTATATGATAAGGTGCACCGTTCCGAAGACATGCCGTAGGCACGTGTCAACGGGCAAACCTAGTATATATATATATCTTGTAGGTCCTTCGACTTCTACTGTGTATGTCCTTCAGCTTTTACAGTGTTTGTCAGCAAACTCACACTGAGTTTGAGAGGGGGAGATATCAACATCATCACAGCTCCCAATTCAGGGACAATTCTCAAGTCAGGGATGCCACTTCCTTCTACAACATACGAAAATTCTCAAGTCAGGGGTGAGATCCCAACATGCGCCAATAGTGCGCCATCGAGTGCCTTCCATGCGTCATCTACTTGAGCATCGTTCTTGCATCACTGTTTGTCGTCCATGTCACATCAATTGAGTCAATATTCAAAACTCATATTGTTTGAACCAACTTGAGTTTGAGATGGGGTGTTAGATATTATATAGATGAGAGAGATTAGTTTAGTCCCATATTGAATATTGTATTGGTTTAGTCTTCCATTCTCTCCTATATATAGGAGACATATTGTATTCAGTTTAATAAATTTAATAATCAATAATAAATCCAATAATTCTATCACAATTAAACTTCAAATAAACAAAAAGTTTTAAGCTAAATTGATGCATAGTCTTAAACTCAAATAGAAGTTTCTTCAAGCATTTGACAAACTATTCTTACAAGTTCCTTTATGTCTGCTCTTCTATGTCGAGCAAATCATCGTTCTCAAAATCAAGGTTGATAGATTTATCTTTTTTGCCTTTGCTAGCATCTGTTTCTAAACATTGCAATTAAGAATTTCATGAGTCGTTTCTTTTAGAATTCAATAAAAGTATCTAGTTCAGACAAAAGAACTTAGTACAATTCAATATAGATTTGCAAAGGTACAACACAAGCATCACAATCAAGTATCTTTATCAAAATAAAGTACAAGAATTATACTATGTTTCATTTTAGAATGATAGAGCTGTGAAATCAATTATGGTTAAATTCTAAATCATCAAAATTAGAATGAAACATGAATCCATAAAAGAGATATATCATCAAAATTGGAATAATATAACAACAATTCTAAACGTCATAAATACATCAACAAGTTTTCACACTTTCTTTTGGAATAAAAGATGATTCTAAGTAAGTAATGAGAATATATCATCATCAAATTTGGAATGAAGTTATATATCAACAGTAAATACATAAAACTTTTCAAATTATCTAAAGCATACAAACTGCCTAAAGATTGACGCTTATAGTTTGAACTACTTTCTGACTCTAGCTTGGGTTCTAAATTATCAAAACAACTAGGGTGTTAAAACTTTGTCTCAAAAGTTTTTACCCTAATTTCTTCCACAGTTTTGATAATTAGACATCTACTTAGTCATTTTGCAAGAGCATTAGCCACATTATGTTCAGATCGCACATCAATCAAAGCAATAATCCCATGAGTTCAACTTTGTCTGTCTAAGGCTTACAACACATCTTTTACCATTATAAAGAGTATTATTTGCTACAGTATTTGCAGCTTGGTTGTCACATAATAGACTAAGAGTGATTACTTTAAACATTCTCAAAGGAATATCTAGCAATATGTCTTTCATCCATTCTGCTTCTTCACCAGCACGAGATAGCGCAAAGAGTTATGAATCCATGGATGAGAAAGTAAAACCTGCTTGTCTTTTAGATTTCCATGACATAGCTGCTCCTCCTAGTGTAAACACATAGCCATTAGTGAATGGCTTTTCACCATATCCTGAGCACTACGATGCATCAAAATATTCATTTAATATTGAAGGATAACCAGAGTAGCACAAAGAAAACTTTTGAGTATCATTTAGGTATCCCATTAGTCTCTCAAGGGCATTCTAGTGTGATTTACTAGGATTACTAGTAAACCTGCTAAGCTTGCCTACCACAAAGGCTATGCCAGGTCTAGTACAGGTTATTGCATACATGAGACTTCCAGTGAGTATAGAGTAGTCTAACTGTCTCATTGTTGCACCATTATTAGGTGTCAACTTTTTAGTACTATCATAGGTGTATCAAACCTTTTGCGATCACTGTATCCTCAATCTCGCAACACATTTTTAATGTAGTGGGATTGGTTAAGGATTATTCCTTGCCTTGCAAAATCAACTCTTATGCCTAATATGGTGTCCAATGTCTTTCATGTTGAATTGTTTGGATAGCATAATTTTAACTTATATTACAATAGAGATGTCACTTCCAACAACAAACATATCATCAACATACATTTTTATCATTAACATACAAACAAATAATGAAAAATTTATTTGATTCGTCACGATAATAAAGACATTTGTCAAAATTACTAGATTCAAACCTAAGCTCCTTATTGTTTTATCATTTTTTTGTGCCATAATTTTGGTGTTTGTTTTAATCCATACAAGAATTTTAATAATTTTCAAACTTTGTTCAGAATCTTCAAGTACAAAACCTTCAGGTTAGTTCAATTAGATTTCTTCATTGAGACCACCATTTAGAAAAATAGTCTTAACATCCATTTAATGAATAACAAAATTTTCAATAGATGTTATGGCTAGAAGAATCCTTATTATAACGATATGATATACATGTGGGTGAACAACAAAATAGTCCACCCCACATTATTGAGTATAACATTTAGCTACTAAACGTGCTTTATACTTAGCTACAATTCCATCAGGATAAAGTTTCTTCTTCAAAACTCATTTGCTTTCTATAGTTTTTGCCCCTATTGGCATATTAACTAATTCTCAAGTGTTATTCTGCAATAAAAAATTCATTTCATCATCAATTGATTTTTTCAAAGCAAACCATCCCTAGACCTTAAAGCTTCCTTTAACATTGACAGGATCAACTGTCAGTGCATAGGTCACAAAATCATCACCGTGTCTCCTAGGTGTTTTATCTCTAGTAGAGAGTCTTCTTAGCTCAATGCCTTGTGAGGTTTCAGTGTCAGTCAAACTATATCTAGATTCCTGTCATGAATCATGTCCTGTGTTTGCATACCTAGATAATGTGATGCCTTTATCTTTGATGAACACATCTTCAAGGAATTCTGCATATCTAGATTATATTATTCGGTTAAGAGATAGATATAAAAATATGTCTACATCACTATCAACTGCACTACATAAGTACACACGTATTTGTTCGAGGTCCTACTTTAGGCTATGTAGGGTCAGGTATTTTGACGAATGCAGTACATCCCTGTTACCGCTGATTTCGGTGTGGGGGTAAACAGATGAGATTTGTGAGTTCGAGAAAACCAGAACAGCGGATCCAAACCGTCCAATTCCTGCCGCAACCTGCAAGGAAGTGCGAGACACCGGGGTTGATTCCGGCGATGCACCCTCCGATGCTCTTGTCAGTAACCAGTGGTGATTAAAGAAAGAGCTTAAGGTGAAAAAAGAGTGATTAACCTGGTCGCAGTGGTAGAAGGGAGGTATTTATAGTCGCCTGGGGAGTAATTAAGGGCCTGATTTCATGTGTAACTGCCAGGAGTAAAATCCTCAGTCTGTTTAGGAAACTAATCCCTGATTCCCGGTGAGAGTAAATCAGGCCCGTTGACTTGGTCAAATCAGTGGCCCTGATTTGTCTCTCGTTGATCTGGGTTTGCCTCGGGTCGGGATCCGTACCCAATTGGAGTGGATCCGTTTGTGGGTTATTAGATCTGTGAGAAGGAGATCCAATACCTGCTTTGGATTCATTTGTATGTGAAATTACCGTTTTACCCCCGAGCTTCAAGATTCGTGCCCAATCTGGACGGTTCCGATTTAACCCCATTTTTAGCCATATCACGAGCCCCCCACTCCTAAAGACTGAGTGTGATCAGCCTTTGAGGAGTAGTTCAACTGTTTTAGTGGCTAGTGGAGTTGTATCGGAGTCCAAATGGAGGATTTTGGATCTCGAAGGGGGTAGTGAGGTAATTTTTTGATGCCATGTGCTATTCTCTAGCCATATCGGGTATTTGACGGTTTTTATCTATTTTTTCGGACTATTTATTTAATTTTGCGATGTGTTGACTAATCGTTCGGGGGCCTTAACAGTACATTCTAGGCGATAATTGTTCGTTCAGGGGCTCAAAAATATACCCCCGAATTTTTAATTATTTTCTAGAATTTTTAGTTAATTTTTCCAAATTTTTAGCAATTTTTTCGCAATTTTTAAAAATAAAACGATTTAAATAAATAAAAAATGATTTTGAATACCGATTTAGGACGTGGCTCGATCTGGGCCGCTGATCATGGACGAGCACGAATTTTTGAGAGATCCATCGGTTGTTATCGCTCGGAAACTCTTTTCTCCGTTTGCGAGCTCGGGATGGCACTTGCTCGGCTGCCGACCGGAGGGACAGGGGTTCGGCAGGCCGAGCAACGTGGCTCGGCAGGCCGAGGGATGTGGCGCAATCTGAGCCGTCGGATGATGGTGCGCCTCCCAAGAAAATGCTATCTTGTCTTTTAGCGCACGTGGCGCAATCTGGACCGTCCATCATTAGAAGCATGAATTTCTGAGAGATCCAACAGTCGTAGTTGCTCGGTGGCTTTTTTCTCCGTTTGCAGGATCGGAAAGGCACTTGCTCGGCAGCCGACCGTAGGCATGGGGTTTCGGCAGCCGCCCGAAGGCATGGTGTTTCGGCAGCCGACCGAAGGTATGGTGTTTCGGCAGTCCGAGCGACGTGGCGCACTCTGAGCCGTTGGATGACGATGCGCATCTCAAGACGGGCACATTTCTCAAGAAAACACTATCTTGTCGTTTAGTGTTCTCGGCGAGATCTGAGCCGTCTGATCGAGATCTTGCACGAAAGTTGAGGAGAAAGTGAGTTTTCTCCGTTTGCAGGATCGGAAAGGCACTTGCTCGGCAGCCGACCGAAGGCATGGGGCTTCGGCAGTCCGAGCGACGTGGTGCAATCTGAGCCGTTGGATGACGACGCACATCTCAAGACGGGCACATTTCTCAAGAAAACACTATCTTATCGTTTAGTGTTCTCGGCGAGATCTGGGCCGTCTGATCGAGATCTTGCACTAAAGTTGAGGAGAAAGTGAGTTTTCTCCGTTTGCAGGATCGGAAAGGTACTTGCTCGGCGGCCGACCGAACGCATGGGGTTTCGGCAGTCCGAGCGACGTGGCGTACTCTGCTCCGTTGGATGACGACACACATCTCGAGACGGGCACATTTCTCAAGAAAACACTATCTTGTCGTCTAGTGTCCTCGGCGAGATCTGGGCCGTCTGATCGAGATCTTGCACGAAAGTTGAGGAGAAAGTGAGTTTTCTCCGTTTGCAGGGTCGGAAAGGCACTTGCTCGGCGGCCGACCGAACGCATGGGATTTCGGCAGTCCGAGCGACGTGGCGCAACGAGTTTCGAGACGGTTCTGTTCCCAAGGGCATTAATGGTGTCCCGGGATTTGTGTGGCGTTTCATCTTCCCGGGGTCATTAAGAATGGTGCGCCTCAATTAATGCGCGGCGTTTCAACTTCTGAGGGTCATAATGGCCGGGTCCTGGAGGGTAGCTTATAAGTACCCCATTCCCTTTGTCATTTTAATCGCAACAATGTTGAGTTTTAGCCCTCGGAGGCATCTGCTTCGGGTGGTTGCTCTTCTGAAGGACAGGTGGTCGTTCTTCCACCATGGTCTTCTCCTGACTCTGACGGCCCCGAAGTGGATGTCAGGGTCGGGGGGGATCATGGTGGATGAAATGATGATCAAAGTTCGGATTCGGGGGACCATGTGTCTCGGAAGGATAGGTGGTCGTTCTTCCACCATGATCTTCACCCGATTCTGACTGCTCCGATGTGGGTGTTAGGGTCGGGGAAGATCATGGTAGAAGAGGTGATGACCCAAGTCCGGATCCGAGAGAGGAGTTCGCATCGGAAGGACGGGTGGTCGTTCTTCCACCATGATCATCTCCCGATTCTAACTGCTCTGATGTGGATGTTAGGGTCGGGGAAGATCATGGTAGAAGAGGTGACGACCCAGGTCTAGATCCGAGGGACGAGTTTGCTTCGGGAGGACGGGTGGTCGTTCTTCCACCGTGATCTTCTCCCGATTCTGACTGCCCCGATGCGGGTGTTAGGATCGGGGAAGATCATGGTAGAAGAGGTGATGACCCATGTCCGGATCCGAGGGAGGAGTGTGTACCGGAAGGACGGGTGGTTGTTCTTCCACCATTATCTTCTCCCGATTCTGACTGCTCCGAGTGGGTGTCAGGGCCGGGGAAGATCATGGTAGAAGAGGTGATGACCCAAGTCTGGATCTGAGGGACTGCAGCAGCTTCAGGATGATGGGTCTCTTCCCATCTCTGTCTTCCTTCCGGGCTGACGGCCTCTGATGATTGTCAGCCCGAAGGAGTTAGAGATGGGGGGCGCGCCGATCTGCTTTTGACTAGGCCCCGTGGATCGGCGGAATACCGACCGAGACCTGGGGCCTGGGGGGGCACGCCGAGGGCGGTGCCTTAAAACTTTGAATTTAATTTTTTTCTGGTTTCTTCAGACAGAGGTAGGATGTCCGAGGTCACGGTTGTCCGAGCGACGTGGCGCAGTCTGAGTCGTCAGATGGCGTGTAGAATCTCGAGATGGGCTCAGTTCCCAAGAAAATGCTATCTTGTCGTCTAGCGTCGCTGGCGAGATCTGAGCCGTCTGATCGAGATCCTACACGAAAGTTGAGGGGAAAGTGGGTTTTCCCCGTTTGCAGACTCGGAATGGCACTTGCTCGGTTGCCGACCGGGACCTTTGCCGCTGGGCTCGGATAGCAAGTAACTCGGATTTAGATCCTGTCGTGCCGAGCTACTTGACTTGGGCCTTCGCGACGTTTCGAGAGTGGCCCAAAAGTCACGCCCTTACGTTTGGAAGTCCAAGGGACGTTCCTCTTTTACTATAAATCTTCACCCCCCCCTTAATCCAAGTCTCATTATTCACTTTTACTCTCTCTCTCTCTAGTTTTTACTTTCACCTTCGAAGTTTTTAGCTCCTTGGTGGCTGTGCTAGCTGTCGCGGCAGGCGTTCTTTGTCACCGGTCAGCTTTTCCGACCGTAGCTGTCACTTCAAGGTCAGTATCCTTCCCCTTTCTTTAGAAAATGGTTAAGATTACTTCCTCGGATGAGACCCCCGCCTCGGAGCAAGCCGTAGGCCGAGCGGGCAAAGGAAAGGAGGTAGTGGAGCCGACCGATCAGAGCGTTGTTCGGCCGGATAGACAGGGCGAGGTAGCCGAGCCACCTCAGGAGGTCGCGGTGGCGTCTCAGAAGGGTAAAGCAGTGGTCACGATCGTCGAAGCGCCAAAGACGGCGGGGGCGTTCGGTCGGCAACCCATTGTTCTGTCGAGCGTGGGAGGCGTTCGGGACTACGCCGAGGATATCTTGGAGAAGGTGACCCAAGGCACGGCCAAGTTAGTGGAGGAGAATGAATCGAGAGAGCTGTCCGAGGTGGACCATACCATCTCGTCTCTTACGGAGGCCGATCTCCATCTGATCCGAAAGGGGTTTCGGATTCCTGCCGACTACGGGCTACTCCTCCCCGGGCCGGGTTTCCGAGCCAATACGAAGTCTTCGACAGACGTGTGCGTCTTTCCTGTCGACTCCCTGGTCGCCGGGCTTCGCTTCCCCCTTTATCCGTTTATAGTTGATGTCTTGAATTGGTATGGTTTAAGCCCCGCTCAGCTGATGCCGAACACGTGGAGGCATGTCCTGGTGTTTGTTCTCCGGTGCCAAGAGGTCGGTGCCGTGCCGACCATGTTTCTCTTTCGGAGCCTCTACCGCCCATGCCAGCCAAACCGAAACGAACAGAGGTTCTATCTTTTCCCGCGGACGGGCGTGATGTTGATCGAGAACCCGGACTCGATCAAACATTGGAAGGAGAAGTATTTCATCATCCGAGCCCCCGCGCCATGGGCGATACCGATAGTTTAGGCGAAGGATGGCCTTCCCAAGCGAGCCAAGAAAGAGCCGGCGTTGAGTGATGAGGAAGCAGAGGTCCTCAAGAAGCTCCTTGCTCTGCCAGCGCTAAGCTGGAAAGATATTACCGAGGAGGCTCTGTTCCGAGGGGGTCTCAGTCCGATCGACCCTAGTACGCTTCTGGTATTTATACTCTTTGTTTAAAGTTCATGAAAATTTTTCTAAGTTTTTTCATTCGGCTTGTGCAGAGACGATGAAGATGGACTATAGGGCTTTGATGGCGAAGGCCAGGGCGGCGGAGCAGGAGACGAAGAAGAAGAGGCCTTCGGCGGGGCCTCAGGGCGGCCGAGCCCTGAAGATACCTTCGGTCGAGAAGACGAGCGACCCGAAGAAGGCTGTTGCCCCGGTGGCCGGCCCCGAGCAGGAAAAGTCTGCGGCTACCAACCCTCCAGTTTTCGGTGCGCCGGCACCAACGGTGGAGGGGGCTGCAGCCGGGTCGTCGAGCGGTGCGTTTGGCGTGAAAGAGTTGATGTCTCTCCCAGTCCCGCCCCTTACTGCCGAAGCGAAGAAGATCTTGACCGAGAGGCACAAGCAGATCTTCGTTCCTGACTGGCAGGTGATGAATGTCGACGGCTTCTTGGGCGACGGCAACATCTGCATGGAGGCGGTGAGGCACCTGCCGACCCCGAAGGATCGAGCGGCCTTAAAGGCCGGGCTAGCAGGAGATGCCACAATGCAGATCGCTCGGAACACCATGTCGGTAAGTGGACCGAACTCTTTCTCACTGAAACTTTTTCTGAGATTTTTCCAAGTCCCTGCGTTCGGACTTTGACAGTTTGCTCTCTTTTCAAACCCTCTGTCACTTCAACTACTTGCTCGAGGAGTTTGCGAGCAAGGAGCAGGAGTATGAGCGGGAGAGAACGGAGCGCGTCAAAGCCACGAAGTTGCTTGATGCTGAGCAGCTCCTCTTGTCGAAAAGGGCTGCCGAAGCGGCGGGGTTTGAGAAGCAGTTGGCCGACGCCATTCAGCTGTCGAAGGACACGGCAGCCAAGCTCGAGGCCTCGGAGAAGGAGAACGCCGAGCTGAGGGAGGAGCTGGCCAATGCTCGATCGGAGGCAGAGAGGGCTCGGAAGAGGGCCGAGAGGATCATGGTCAAGCACCGGTCCAAGGTGGCAAAGGCAAAGAAGGCTGTCCAGGAAGAGGCCGAGCTCCACATGTACAAGAACATGGAGGATGCCTACGGCCGAGCACTGCTCCACGTCGCTGCTCGGAATCTGGGTTTCGACACGTCTTCTTACCGTTTCTACGACCCCATGGAGGGGGAGGAGGAGGTACCCCTGGGGATGCTCGGCCCCGAGGGACAGACGGACGGTGTCGAAGGCCCGGGCGAGACCGGGGCCGAGGATGAAGAGGAGGATGACTCCGAGGAGGAGAGTGGGAGTGAGGACGAGGACGAAAGCGAAGGCGAGGACGAGGACAAGGCCGAGGGGTCGACGGACCCGAACGACAAAAAGGTCGACCCCTGACTCGGTTGCCTCTTTAGTCTTTTGTTGTTTTGTTTCTTTTTGTAAGCCTAACTGCGGACTGGCCACCGCTCTTGTAAAACTTTCTTCTCGGTTTTGAATAAAAACAGTTCGTTTGGCCAAAATTTATCCAAGTGTTGAGTCTCGGATTTTATGTTTGAATAGGCGTAGAATTCTCCAAGTGTTGGGTCTCGAATTTATCTCTGCTTTTCAGGTGAGGTTCGGTCTGATCACGGAGGTCGCACACCTTCGTAAGGAGCTGGCCAAAACGAAGGGCGAGCTCTCGAACAGCCGGCAGAGGCAGTTTCTCATGTTCTTGAAGCTGGAGGAGACGAAGGCGGCTGTGAGGGGGCACTGTCGCGAGCTGAAGCAACTGCGGAAGCAACCCCAAGCCCCTTGTCCCGAAGGTGAGGTCGAGCGGCTCCGTAGAGAGCTCGTCGTCGCCGAGCGGAAGAATGACGAGCTTTTGGCCGAGGTTCGACACTTGGAGTTAGCGGAGAAAGAACGCTCGGCGGCGGAAGGGAAGCTAACTTCCGAGCTGGAGAAGGCATCGTCCGAGCGCAAGAAGTTGTTGGCTGAGGTCGACAGGCTTAGGAGGATCACAATAGATAGGGGGATCGAGGTCACCCACTTCCGACGGCTCGCAACCGATGGTGCCAACGTCTCGGGCTCGTCAAGGCCTCCTCGCTCGAAGAAGTTGGCGAAGGACGACGCTTTGAGAGACAGAATCATCGAACTGGAGGAAGAGGTCGCATCACTCAAGCCCCTGCCAGAGAGGGCCAACGTCCGCAGTACATCGTGCACTCGCAAAGAGAGCGAGAGAGGGATTTCCTTTTATGAACTCGCGACATGTTTGCCTGTGGCTAGGCGGAGCCCTGCCGATGCTCAGAGTGGCATGGCCGTGTCGTCGAGCGGCGCCTCGGTCGGCGCCACAGTCAGGGTCAGTGGCGAAGGGGGGTCGCACTTCGTTGGTTTGGGATCGAGCTCGGAGGTTAGGCCTCGTCGTCCTCGTGTTTCCTTGAACCGAAGCGTTCCCCTTCCGAAGAAACCCTGATCGTGTCGTTTTGTGTTTCTTCTGATTGTTGCGAAACTTTGTTGTAGAGTCGGTCTTGTTGTATGTGGAGCTATTATATCTGAATACGAATCTGAAAGTTTGATTGGAAAATTCTTCAAGTGTTGGACTTCGGAAGTGTATTGAACTTTTGCTATTCGTTTTCCCTTCTTTTCAGCTCGTGGTGGCAGCCCAATACACTGATTCCAACGGCTCGGACGATGATGGTGGAGCCGAAGTAACCTCCGGGGTGACGAAGTCGCGCTCGATGAAGTGCCGAGAGCGGCTTCATGGTGTCGAGCTGGAGTTACGCCGAGCTGAGAGCGAGCGGGCCCACCTTCAGTCCGTCCTCGGTCAACGAGACACCGAGATCCAACGTCTGGAGAGTAGGATCGTCGAGGCGACCCCCGTTGGAGAGGACGAAGACTCGCAAACCGCTTTTAGCAACGCTCTTCGGGTTCGGTGTATTCGGCACAACCAGTCGAAAATATTAGCCGAGCGGGACGATTTGCTCTCTGAGATCCATCACCTGCAGACCGTGGAGGCGAGGCTTCGGAAGGATGCGGAGGAGCTATCGGCCGAAGTGGATGGACTGGCGACCGAATGGGTCAGCGAAGACATTTCTGTTTGAAGACCAAGTGTAGTGGGTCGGCGCTGTATTTTTCGTTTTCTAATACTTTGTAACCATGGAAAGATTGCTTTGTATTGTGCCCCGATCATTAATAAAATTTCTTTTGAGAATTAGCATCTCTTGTCGCTCTGCGTATTTATCTTGCTTGCAAGTGTGTTGGTCGGGCCGAGGTTTACGAGCCGAACACATAACACCGTCGGCAAGAATCTCAAGGCGAACCAGTTCCTATGGGAACGTTATCTTGTCGTTAGCGGCGCTGACAAGATCTGGGCCGTTGGATTTGGGCACGAATCTCAGGACGGCTCTGTTCCCAAGAAAATGCTATCTTGTCGTCTAGCGTCGCTGGCAAGATCCTGGCCGTCTGATTGGGATCCTACGCGAAAGTTGAGGAGAAAGTGAGTTTTCTCCGTTTGCAGGATCGGAATGGCACTTGCTCGGCACCCGACCGGAGGCACCGTGATCTGACCCTTCTTCTTGGGGCTTCCGTCTCCGTGACAGGATGGCTCGGGTTGTGGTGCCGAATAGTGCTTCGGTCTCCCTCTTCTTGCGAATTCGTGGGGTGAGCCGAGCTCTTTTCCATGGTGAAGTTCGGCGGTCATAGCGAATGTTCGACGGTTGTGGGAGCAATTCCGAATGGTGATCCACTCTCAACTCGCCGAGAAGCAAGATAGGGGAGTGGAATCGAACCAAGTGTTGGACTCCGGAACCATCGGTGTAGTTCGACGGTTGTGGGAGCAGTTCCGAACGGTGATCTACCTCTGGCTCGTCCGGGGGCGAGCCGAGGAGGTAAAGTCGAGCTGAGTGTTGGACTCCGAACCATCGGTGTAGTTCAACGGTTGTGGAAGCAGTTCCGAACGGCGATCTACCTATGGCTCGTCCGGGGGCGAGCCGAGGAGGTAAAGTCGAGCCGAGTGTTGGACTCCGAACCATCGGTGTAGTTCAACGGTTGTGGGAGTAGTTCCGAACGGGGATCTACCTCTGGCTCATCCGGGGGCGAGCCGAGGAGGTAAAGTCGAGCCGAGTGTTGGACTCCGAACCATCGGTGTAGTTCAACGGTTGTGGGAGCAGTTCCGAACGGCGATCTACCTCTGGCTCGTCCGGGGGCGAGCCGAGGAGGTAAAGTCGAGCCGAGTGTTGGACTCCGAACCATCGGTGTAGTTCAACGGTTGTGGGAGCAGTTCCGAACGGCGATCTACCTCTGGCTCGTCCGGGGGCGAGTCGAGGAGGTAAAGTTGAGCCGGACATTGGACTCCGAACCATTGGTTGAAATAAGATTAAAAACAAAAGATAAGGGCGGAGAGAGGCATGCAAATTTATAAGTATGAAAGAGCATTCTTCATTGATAATCGGCGGCAAACCGCTTTTACATATTACAACTTATGAAATAGATTACAAGTTAGAGGGGAGGAATGGCTCGATATCCTGTGATACTTAGAGTGGTGTCGGGGCGCTTTCTTGGTATTTCAGGAGGTGGTCGGCATTCCAGGTCCTCGGAATCTCTCGGCCCTCTAGATCTTCCAGACGATATGCTCCGGGCCGAACTACCCTTGTAATCTTGTACGGCCCTTCCCAGTTAGGAGCCAGCTTGCTCTTCTGATTGGGGAAGGATATGGCCAGTTTTCTCAAGACTAAATCCCCTTGCTTAAGGTTGGTGGGTCGGACCTTCTTGTTGTATGCCAACTCGACCCTTCTTCGGTAATTCTGCTGCCGAATTGACGCTCTTTCCCTCAGCTCATCTACCAGATCTAAGTCTGCCCTGAGGTCCCTGGCATTCTGTTCCTCACTGTAGGCTGCGAGGCAAGGGGAAGGTATTCCGACCTCGAGGGGTATCACCGCCTCGGACCCATAGGTGAGGTTGAAAGGGGACTCTCCTGTGGGGGTCCGCTTGCTCGTGCGGTAGTTCCATAAGACGTTGGGGAGTTGGTCGACCCATAAGCCCTTGGAACATTTGTCCAGCCTTTTCTTGATGCCTGCGAGGATCTGCCGATTAGCGTTTTCTGCTTGTCCATTCGACTGAGGGTGGGAGACGGACGAGAAGCGCTGCTGGATGGCAAGGTCGTCGCACAGAGCTCGGAATGCTGCGCCAGTGAACTGAGTCCCGTTGTCCGTCACGAGGACACGGGGGACGCCGAATCTGCAGATGATGTTCTTCCAGAAAAATTGAACCACCTTGTTCTCGGTTATAGTGGCGAGGGGCTCGGCCTCGACCCACTTCGAGAAGTAGTCGATGGCTACGACCAAGAACTTGAACTGACCCGGGGCCGGAGGGAAAGGCCCTAGTAAATCCATCCCCCACATTACGAAGGGGATAGGACTTGATAGGGAGGCGAGGTTGGCTTGAGGGAGGCGACGGATGCTGGAGTGTCTCTGGCAAGAGTTACATTGCCGAACGTGTCGCTCGGCATCTTGAAGGAGGGTCGGCCAGAAGTATCCATAATTCAAAGCTTTCCGAGCCAAGGACCTGGATCCTGAATGTGCTCCGCCGATGCCTTCGTGGAGCTCTTGTAGGGCATAGTCGGCCTGTTCTGGGGAGAGGCACCTTAGGTATGGTCGGTCGTCGATTTGAGAGAAGGAGCGTTTGTATAAGATACCCTCGATCAAGACATACCGCTCGGCCCGGGTTCTGACTCAGCGCGCTTCTTTGGGATCCTCGGGCAGGAGCCCGTCCCTTAAGAATTCCACCAACGGCTTCATCCAATTATCTTGCAACATGACCGGCAACGACTCCACCGAGCCGGATGTCTCGTCTTCTATGCTTGGCCTAGAGAGGACCTCGATCAGAACGGACTGTTCAAGACCTTGTAGGGAGGATGAGGCCAACTTGGAGAGGGCATCGGCCTGCGAATTCTCCTCACGAGGGACCCGTTGGATGAGCGCCTCTTCGAAACGGCTGATGAGGGCCCGGACCTTAGCGAGGTACTTCGCCATCCGCTCGTCCCGGGCCTCGTACTCGCCCAAGACTTGGTTCACGATAAGCTGGGAGTCGCTATGGATTCGGAGGCGCTGCGCCCCAGCACTTCGGGAAAGTCCGAGGCCTGCGATGAGTGCTTCGTACTCCGCCTCATTGTTTGAGGCCTTGAAGTTCATACGGATCGCATACTGGAGGACGAAGTCGTCAGGGCCGTTCAGGATGATACCGGCGCCGCTTCCTTCGTTACAGGAGGAGCCGTCCACGAAGACTGTCCAAATGGGGGGTCCATTCGGGACGTGGCTGACTTCAGGGATGGTGGACTCTACGATGAAGTCGGCGAGGGCCTGTGCTTTAATTGCTGTCCGAGGCTGGTAAGAGATGTCATGTTGGCTCAGCTCTATGGACCACTTCATTAGCCGGCCCAAGGTCTCAGGCTTGTGGAGGATCTGCTTTAGGGGTTGGTCGGTGAGGACAACGACTGAGTGGGATTGAAAGTACGGCCGGAGCTTCCTCGCCGCCATGACCAGGGCGTAGGCCATCTTCTCTATCTTCGAATAGCGGAGCTCAGCGTCCCGAAGCACCTTGCTCACGTAGTAGATGGGCCTTTGGGCCCGGTCCTCCTCTCTCACCAAAACAGCACTTAGGGTCTGCTCGGAAGCAGCCAAGTAGATGAAGAGGGTTTCCCCCGGGACAGGTTTGCTGAGCAGAGGGGGGTTTACCAAGTAGGCCTTCAGTTGGTCGAACGATTCCTGTTGTTGTTGGCCCCATTCAAAACCCTTAGCCACCCTGAGTGCCTTGAATAAGGGGAGGCACTTTTTCCCAGACTTCGAGAGGAACCGGCCGATAGCGGCGAGCCGACCCGTTAGCTTCTGCACCTCCCTGACGTTCCGGGGCGGGGCCATGTCCAATATGGCCTTGATCTTCTCGGGATTGGCTTCGATCCCTCGCTGGCTCACCATGAAGCCGAGGAACTTTCCCGAAGAGACCCCGAACGCACACTTGTTCGGGTTCAGCCGCATGCTGTGCCTCCTCAACACGCTGAATGCCTCCAGGAGGTCGGCCACGTGGTCAGTGCCTCGGATGCTCTTGACGAGCATGTCATCAACGTACACCTCCATGTTCCGGCCTATCTGGCTCTGGAAGACCTTGTTGACGAGGCGCTGGTAGGTGGCGCCCGCGTTCTTCAACCCGAACGGCATGACCCGGTAGCAGTAGAGGCCCTGATCGGTGATGAAGGAGGTCTTCGGGATGTCCGGAGGGAACATTCGGATCTGATTATAGCCGGAGAAGGCGTCCATGAAGCTGAGGAGCTCATGGCCCGAGGTGGCATCAATGAGGGTGTCGATGTTCGGAAGAGGGAACGGGTCCTTCGGACACGCCTTATTCAGGTCGGTGAAGTCGATGCATATTCTCCAAGAACCGTTAGACTTCTTGACCATTACAACATTGGAGAGCCACTCGGGGTAGTTTACCTCCTGTATGAACTTAGCCTTCAAAAGTTTATCCACCTCCTGCTTGATGGCCTGCTGTCGCTCGGGAGCGAATTTTCGTCTCTTCTGCTGAACCGGTTTGCACTCCGATTCGACACTTAGGCGGTGGACTAGCAACTCCTCGGAGATGCCGGGCATATCCGCGGCTGACCAAGCAAATAGGTCGCGGTTATCCCGGACTTGCTGATGAGGAATTTTCGGCTCGGGTCCTCGTCCAAGAAGAGCACTTCTTCTAACTCGTCCGCCGGCTCGGACGTGGGTCGGACTTTCGGCTCGGGGATTTCTAGTGTCTCGAGGGAGAGCACCGGTCCCCCAGTGGAAGTCATGTAGCACTTCCGAGCCGTCTCTTGGCTTCCCCTGACTTCCCCTACTCCCGACCGAGTGGGGAACTTCATTTTAAGGTGGTACGCTGAGGGGACAGCTTCCAGGGCAGCTAGGCCGGGTCGGCCTAGGATGACATTATATGCGGCCGGGACGTCGACAACCATAAAGTCCATCGGCTCGGTCCGGGTAGTAGGGGTCTTTGCAACAGTCACGTCTAGGGTTATCACTCCCTCGACAGTTACTGGGACCCCCGTGAACCCGTGGAGTGTGTAACCGGCCGGCTTGAGACGGTCCCGAGACAGCTGTAGCCCTCAGAAGGCCGAGAGGAAGAGGATGTTCACCGAGCTTCCGTTATCCACCAGGACCCTCTGCACCTTGAAGTTCGCCATGCGGAGGTCGATGACGAGGGCGTCACAGTGGGGAGTTCGGACCCCCTCGAGGTCTTCATCGGAGAAAGTCACCGGAACGCCGAGGCCTTTGGGAGGAGGGGCGCTGTGAACTGAGTTGACCTCTCGGACGAAGGCCTTCCGAGAGGAGTTGGAAGAGCCCCCCATAGGCCCTCCGTGGATGAGGTGCAGGACCCGTTCTTCCTCAAACTCGGGCATCTCCTCGCGCCGCTCGGAGCGCTTGTTAGCCCCCCGAGGCGGAGGAGTGCTGCGATCTGCCCGATCGTTTGCCTTTACAAATTTGGCCAGTTGCCCCCTCTGGATGAGGGCCTCTATTTCATTTTTCAACGCCCGACAGTCGTTGGTGTCATGGCCGTGGTCCCGGTGGTAGCGGCAAAATTTATCTTTGTTCCTCCTCTTAGCCGGGGTGTTCATCCTCGGAGCTGGAGGGATGACCCCCTCCTTCTCCACCTCCATCAGGATGGTGGACACATTGGTGGTGAGGGGAGTGAACTTCTCGAACCTGGGGGGAGGACGGCGCTGCCCGCCGTTGTCCTTCTGCATCTTCTTGGACCCCTCCTCCTCTGTCGCCTTCCTCTTTGATCCGGAGGCGGATCCTCCGAAACTCGGGAGGCACCCAGCCTCTTCCGCCCGAATGTACTTCTCGCACCTTAGGAGAAGATCGGCGAAGTTCTGCGGAGGCTTCTTGGCGAGGGATGAGCGGAGGTTGGAGTTGAGGACGTTCGACTGGAACGCAACGGTCGCCACTGACTGGTCTAGGGAGGCGATAGACCTGACCTCTGCGGTGAACCTCTTCACGTAGTCCCTCAGCTTATCCCCCCTTTCTTGCCGCAGGTTGAGTAGGGAGAGGCTCGTCTTCTCGGCTCGCCTGCTACTCACAAAGTGAGTTATGAACAACGTTTCGAACTGCTCGAACGAGAAGATGGAAGAGGGGGCGAGCCTAGAGTACCATTCCCGAGCCGACCCCCTGAGGGTGGCGGGGAAGGTCTTGCAGAGCATGGCGTCGGAAGCTTGATGGATCAGCATTAAGGTCTTGAAGCTTTCGACGTGATCAACTGGGTCGGACTCCCCTGAGTACGTTTCAAACTGCGGAGGTTTGAAACCCCTCGGTATGGGGGCCTCCATGATCGTCCGAGAGAAAGGGGGTCTGCTGGGCCGGACGGTCCCTGCTCTGGACTCCTCCTCTCTGTCCATGCGACCAATGCGCCTCTCCACCTCATGGAGACGGCGGTTGAGGGCATCGTCCCTCCGCTGGTAATCATACGATCTCCTGGACTCTTCTTCATAGGAAGGGGAACGGGGACTGCGGTGCCGGTAATCCTGGGATCAGCGGGGACTGTAGTGATGCTGCTGGCGACTGGGAGCCGGGAGAGGACTTCTGGATCGGTGGCGAGGACTGGGAACCCGCGGGGGTGTTGGGACCCTCTGGGCATTCTGGTTGTTGGGGCGAAGGTTGAGGGCCTGGAGCACGGTCTCCTGAAATTGTAGGAACTCGGCACGAGTGATAGGTGCCTCATTGTTCCTCGGATGATGCCGGTCCGCAGGGGAATGTGGCCTCCTCCTGCGTCGCTCGGGAGATGCCGCTCGGCCTCGTCGGTCCGGAGACCTCCTACCGTCTCGGCGGTGAGGAGATCGCTCACCATGATGCTGGCGGGAGGCTCCCTCTCGGGCCTGCCTTTCGTCTAGGTGGGTGCGAAGGTCCTCCTCTTTTTGGCGGTTCAGGACTGTGTTGCGGAGGTCGGGGTGATGAGAAGCCATTGAATCCGAGGATTCATTATGAATCGAGACATGGTCTGGGTTGAGGGGCTGCTTCTGCCTCCGACCATTATGGCCGGAAGGGCCATTGGGGGGTTGTTGTTTGGGAAGAGGAGGTTGGCCCTGCTGGATCGGGGGAGGAAGTTCGGGCTGTGGAGCAGGATTGGCAGGGACTTCCTCTGTCTGATCGGCAGGATTGGGTCCGCGGTTGGACCCTCTAGATCTGACCTTCTTTGGAGGCATGGTTGAAGCAGGGCTAGACGAAGAGACGGAGGCTGTTCGTGTGGTGTTTCCCACAGACGGCACCAATCTGTTACCGCTGATTTCGGTGTGGGGGTAAACAGATGAGATTTGTGAGTTCGAGAAAACCTGAACAGCGGATCCAAACCGTCCAATTCCTGCCGCAACCTGCAAGAAAGTGCGAGACACCGGGGTTGATTCCGGCGACGCACCCTCCGACGCTCTTGTCAGTAACCAGTGGTGATTAAAGAAAGAGCTTAAGGTGAAAAAAGAGTGATTAACCTGGTCGCAGTGGTAGAAGGGAGGTATTTATAGTCGCCTGGGGAGTAATTAAGGGCCTGATTTCCTGTGTAACTGCCAGGAGTAAAATCCTCAGTCTGTTTAGGAAACTAATCTCTGATTCCCGGTGAGAGTAAATCAGGCCCGTTGACTTGGTCAAATCAGTGACCCTGATTTGTCTCTCATTGATCTGGGTTCGCCTCGGGTCGGGACCCGTACCCAATTGGAGTGGATCCGTTTGTGGGTTATTGGATCTGTGAGAAGGAGATCCAATACCTGCTTTGGATTCATTTGTATGTGAAATTACCGTTTTACCCCCGAGCTTCAAGATTCGCGCCCAATCTGGACGGTTCCGATTTAACCCCATTTTTAGCCATATCAATCCCTAAGTTCTTATTTTGTCAAAATTAGGTGTGTGTTCATGCCAAAATTCATAAGGTATATTAGATAACTTAGAGTGTGGTAACATGTTAAAAAAGTTGTTAGCAGTTAATACAGCCTCACCCAAAAATACGAAGGTAACCCAGTAGTCAATAACATGGAATTCTACATTTCTGTGAGTGATCGGTTCTTTCTTTCGGCAATGCCGTTTGACCGTGGTGAGTATGGTGCTATAGTTTCAGGTATGGTTCCATGTGAGTTACAAAAATTTTCTGAATCTCATTGAGACATATTCTCTACCTCTATCTAATCTAAACCTTTTAATCTTAGCATCTAACTGATTTACGACACAAATTTTAAATTCTTTGAACTTTTCTAGTGCTTCACCTTTGATTTCAACAAATAAATGTGACAATATATAGAGTAATCATCTATACAAGTGATCTCCTTGTGTTAAAAAACTCTTGAAATCACATATGTCAGAATGAATCAACTCAAGAAGTTGTGTACTCCTGGAAACGTAACGAAAATGTTTTATAATTATGTTTAGTTGAACACACACTTCACATTTGTCACTTTTTATGGATGTGTTAACTAGCAAGTTAAAAGTTTTATCGATAGTAAGTATCTTAACATAGTTCACATGTCCCGACTTATTATGTCATGTATGTGGACTACATAATTTGGAACTAACAATATTGACTACTTCATCACTCTGTACATGCATTAATCAAATACGCACATCCAAAATATAAAAAAAATTAACAGATAAGTATAGCTTTACCACTCCCAGCCTATTATGTCATGTATGTGGACTACAAAATTTGGAACTAATAGTATTGACTACTTCATCACTCTGCACATGCCATTACTCAAATAAGCACAGCCAAAATAAAAAGAATTAACAGATAAGTATAGCTTTGCTACTAATCATAGTAACTACCACACAAGCATGATTTAGTAAGCTTATAGATATCATGTTCTTTGCTAAAGCATGTACATATTTAACATTACGCAAAATTAAGTTTTACATAATGAGAGGTTGAGATTAGCGGTTCCAGTCTAAAGTACCCTCACTGATTCTCCATTCGTCATTGACACAGACTCATTTGCACCTTTGAGATCAGTTAATAGGTCTTCATCATTGCATGCGTGGCATGTGGCTCCTGAATCCAACAACCAACTAGTATAGGTACTTGCCTTAACATCACTTCAACATCACAGACAAAGTTGGTGGGCTCAATTGTCCTCTCTAGTAAGTTCACATTTTCTATGTTGGGTTGTTCCTTTTTGGGTAACCTACACTTAAAGGCATGGTGACCCACTTCCTGCAATTGTAGCACTTTCCTTTCTTTTTAACAATCTTCTTCACGACCTCTAGCTTAGTTGGTTCACCCTTAGGATTAAACTTGTTTTTCTTTAACTTAGGAACACGTTTAGTACTGGTTAATATAGCAGAGAGTAATTTGTTAACCAATTCTAAATTCAACCTAGTTCTAGTCTCATCTTCAACCTTAATACAATGCTTAAGATGTGCAAGTTTAATCTGTTCAGGCAACCTATACATATCCTTTTTAAAAGAGAGTCACAAAGCAGGTAATTTGTAAAATTATAGCACCAACAAAAAACTCATCACACACAGTGATATTCTCATATTTTAGTTTTCCTACTAGGTTTTCTAGATATGTTACATGAAGGAGAATTGCTTTCTCCTCTTTGAAGTCAAACGCCATGAATTTATTCACCAAACGTGCCTTGGAGACTTTCTCCTCCTTCTTAAATTCATATAGGTTGTCCCATATCTCTTTAGAGCATCCACAGTGGGGTTTCTTACTTTTTGGCAAATTGAGAAGAATAGGAATGGAATTGAGAGAGGTGTCTGCAGTCATATTTGCCAAAAAAAAAAAAATAAGTGGGAAGGCCTCGGACGGGACATCATGTCCCGGCCGATCAATGATCAAACGGGACATGATGTCCCGTTGGAGGTGTTTCCCAATTTTTTTTTTGCAAAATTCGGCAAGGACGATACATCATGTATCGTCACGATACATCATGTATTGTCCGAGCCATTAAAAAAAAAAGCGACGAGACATCATGTATCGTCCTCTATATTTCTATATTCGCTGCGCGACTTCTCAAATATGAGAATCCACTGTAGATCGTTTGCTATTTTTTGAGAAAATAGCAAACGACTACAGAGCTCAATTCTCATATTATTCTCAAAATATGAGAATATGAGAATTATGAGAAACGACTGTGGATGCTCTTAGCTATCTTATACTTCATGTACGCATCTGCAAAATGATCTGATACGTTGTTCAGCATGAATTCTCCGCACAAATCCTCTTTTGTCACTCAAGTTGCATCATCCACATCCTCAACACAATCATTATAGGTTATTTGATGAGTATAGAATATTTTCATAAACTTCATCCTGTATTATGCTTTCCTCTTCCAAATGTTAAATTCAGAACTGCTAAATCCCTCTAGTTTAAGAACCTAGTGCGGACGATTTTGTTTTTCCATCTCAAAGTAATAAATAATAAATTCCAGAAAATAGAAGGTTTATTTCGAATAATTCTAATCATGTAATTTTAGAGAAGTAAGAGGGGTATTCTGTAATGCTGCTATAAAAAAATAAAACATGAATTTAATTAAATAAAATAGCACATATCTTAAAGTTTAGAGTGGACCGAATCTTGATGAAAATCAAAAGGTAGTTGCGGGTTGTGTTAGGTTTCAATGGCAAACACAGATTGAATACACGGCGGAAAAATTACAAAAAAATTTATTGAAACCTAGCCATGGATCCATGCGAAAACTATAAATCGTGTTTAGTAATTATACCTTATGGATGGATCTGATGTCTCCAAGATATGTTGATCACAACACTGCAATGTTGCTGTGCCTCTAAGGTATCCACACGAACGGATCAAAACCAAGCTTTCCTCATGCCGCGGTGCTAGCTGTGGGATGGGGCTGTTCCTCACGATCTCTCTCTCACAATTTTTGTGACGGTTAGAGTTTTCTCATGTAACTCTTTTTCACAGATATGTATTATATATATAGCTGAAGAAAATTAACCAAAAGAGAGTAATGAGGTTGTTGGGCTCACAATCTGACCTGGGTCAAATTCGTGTGTGGGCCTCTGATCTTTAGTCAGCCCATTTAATCTAACTAAATGTCCAACCGATGTCAGGTGTCCAAGTCTTACTTGGATTTCCAACTAAATTCATTTTATGAATTTAAATCCCAATTTCGATCCATTCTAAGTGTGTGACCCTATAGGTTCTCGTTACGTTGACAGTAATACTAAAATCATATTCTAGTATTACAAACAGTGAGCGATATCTAACAATACATCACTGTTACTCAAGTAATGGGAATATTAGTGACTAGACATAACCTATCTGTGACCAATGTTACCATGTAGTCTAGTCTCTTTGTTATGCCCCGCTTCCCAAAAATACGAAATGCAAGCACGTGACATGGCCCAGCGAATGACTTGCGTCATTCATAGGCTGTCATCAATTTAACTCAACAATATAAAACAGGAAGTAAAACAATCACGCATGCAATAAAAGAAGTAATCACATAAATAACAATACTTAAAATTTAAGCATAAAATAAATCCAACATCTGGAATTAACAAAAAAATATTCGGTTCGAAGCCCACAATACAAAGAATTATCAATGTTCAATTTATTAAAGTTCTCAAAATAAAGCAATAATTATTTAAACGGCGCAACAACACAAGTCTTTCACTATTGTTTCTCTACGAGTCCATCAGGCAAATCTCCTTGATTACTTGTAAGTTGTTCATCTAAAAGAGAGTGAAAATATGTTCTTAGAGCAAGTCGTGGATAGCAAGTAGAGAAATAGAGAACAATGACAATAACGGTATAACGATGAACCCTTTGTCCAGGTATCTTAATTGACCACAAGGCATAGAGTGTGTCACCCTTGTTTAGTTCAATCTTTTGTTTCTTGATATCCGAGTTGACTTACTAAAACAAATGAGCTCAATATCTCATATTGACTCATTTGAGTACGACCATGCATTTTGCAGTCTCACTCAATCAAGGGGTCCGTAGATATCACTCCTGTTATGTAAGAGTGACAAATCCTATCTAAGTCACTCACATCCCTCTGCATGATTTGCAGTATATCCAATAGTCGACTTTGTAATCACCTTATTATAGGCAACGTTTGACGACATTAAAATATATAACTTTTCATGTAGGGAACCGTAGTGACTTCAAGTCAAAAGACTACATACACCATGGTCACTGTGAGAACCGCTTATGACACTCACGTAACGATCCATGCAGCGTTCTCATGGTGGGTCAGTCCAGTACATTATTACTCTAATATGTACCCATGTGAAGACTTAATATCTCATATCCATGACCCGTGAGATATGGTCATCAGTCAACGCATATACTAGTCTCTATGCATTATTGTTGTCCTAATTCACAATAATACTTGGCTAGGGACATTTAAGAATAGTGTTCTGATTACAACCAATATGATCTCATAATCAAGTCATGCACTTGATATCCCATAGTATTGAACCTATATTCTAATGACTTTATTATGCTCATTTAATCACAATAAACAACACAATAAATGAAATATCTCATATATGAAATAAATGTCATAATGCAATGTAAACTAGTAATGTCAATACACAACTGGCCTCTAGGGCATACACCAACAGATTGGATCTGAATGAACATCAGTGTAGCCAAACAATTTGATGCTCGGGCCCGAACACACAACAACAAAACAAACCTAATGGAAGGGTCAAATTTGACTCAAGCGGCAGCAACACCAACATATAATGTCCTTAGGTTTACACGGAACATCAAACACACAACCAATTAGAACGCTTCTCATGGATCGGATCTGGATCAAGTCCAAAGGCACGAACACAGAACAAAAATCTCACAGCCAATGGGAGATCTTCGCAGATCATATCTGGATTTGGATCTTCCCGATTCGATCTTACACAGAGATTGCTAGAGAAAAGAGTGGAGGCAGCGGCGGCGACGATGGCGACGACGATGAAATCGTGACGAATGGTGATTTTGACGACATCGACGATTAGATTCCGAAGATTTCTCTCTTAATCTCAAAATTAAAATTCTATTATCTCAATATTGTTGATAATTATGAGAATAAGAACAAAAGAGAAATTAGGGAGATATTATACCATGATTATCAGAATTGGAATAATCACCGGTACTACCCCAAGACCAGTACATATGAGATAAGACTGGATTTTTGGTACTGGCCTTTATGCCCACTCAATCCGGTCCAATAACTAATAGATAACACGTGACACCACGAATTGCCTCATACAGTATTATACATGATAAAATTCTATATATATTGAGAATATACCTATATATCCAACAAAGATAACTATAGGGGTTACTTTCATTCATCATTAAAGACAAAATTACAAAATTACAAGTCGTGTCTCCCTAGAAAGAGGATATAATTTTTTATTTTTTTTTTCGAGTTAAAAACCAGAATTGTTACTATTTCTACAGCAATTCAATATCCATCGCGACAACATTGAAGTATGCAACACAACCACTTCCACGATGATTTCCTTCCTACTTCCAGTCTAGTCCCCACACTCCTCTCCACCATCTCTTTCCCTCTTTCACTTTCAAACACGTCATCTTCATCTATATCACAAGCAATGCTCTCACCCTCGTTTCCGTCTCAGCCCTTCTCCTCTCATGTTCCTCATCCTCGTCCTGTTAGGGTTTGTGGATCCAAATACATGATAATGAGGTCGGAGAAGATAGGCGAGAAGGAGAATCGAAGTGGGAGCAAGTCGCTACAGCAGAGTTGCGGTCGACTGCACCCCCCGACATATGACCAGTCGACCGTGCAGTTGACCGTCCCGCTCTCTGGTTCAACCTGCTGTCTTGAAGAAGTGGCCAGTCGACCGCGCAGTCGACCGACCCGCTCTCTGTTGGATTTCGTACAGTCGAGGACAGGACCAATCGACCGTCCTGACGCTGATTGATGAGCAGCTGAGATGGAAAGTTGTGAAATCCTATATATATTGTATTGTGTACGATTTTAGGGTTAAGTGAAAAGAAAATATAGATCTACCAGCCGTCATTAAGAGAGAGGGCGATAGAGAGAAACCCTACACCTTGGTGGTGAGTTTTTGAGAGATTTGTAAAACCTAATCTTCATTTTTCTAGTGGAAATCGCAGGAGTGCCTCTGTGCGGAGAAGTAGCCATTGTTTTGGTGAACCTCGATAAAAATCTTGTGTGTTGCTTTTGGTTGTTCTTTGTTCTCTTGTTTTGATTCTATAATTCTTGCATCTCGTCGTCTTTGTTGAGTTTATTCCGCAGTTAGAATTCAACAAAATGGTATCAGAACTACAGGTTGGTAGTCTTGATTGAGATGAGGGACAAGAGTAGAGTCAAGGAGTTTGATGGAACGGATTTCACAACGTGGAAGATCCAAATAATTGCGTATCTCTGACAGAAGGATCTAGATGATCCGTTGTTTGGTGTGAAGCCAGAAGGGGCGGAGGTCGATCTGGTTGCGTTGGCGGGCTGGAATGGATTGAATCAGAAAGCGCTTGGGCAGATTCAGTTGTCGCTGAGCAGGAAGGCGCTATTTCATATTGAGAAGACAAGAACCGCAAAGGAGGCAATGGAGATATTGACAGACATGTTTGAGAAGCCGAATGCAGCAAATCAGATCTTACATCTAAAGAGGTTGGTTAATTTGAAGTTGTCAGAAAGGGGTTTGGTTGATGTGCACATCAACAATTTATGTATGGTTTATAATCAAACAGAATCATCGGGTTTGAAGTTTGAGGAGAGGGCACAATCGTTGTTGTTACTATCCAGTCTTCCTGATAATTACGGTATAGTAGAGCAGACTATTACTAGCACTATGACTGATACGACAACCCTAAAGAATGTTATAAGCAGCATTATGAACGAGGATGCAAGGAGGAAAAGGCATGAAGAGACTTCGGTGTCATATCCTAGCAATACCGTGCTGTCAGTTGATAACTTTGGTAGAAGTAACAACAGAGGGAAGTCGCAAAGCAGGAATCACAGGTCCAAGTCAAGAACAGGACATTGCAAAGGTGAGTGTTGGTACTACAAGAAGCCAGGACACAAGAGAGACCAATGCGAGGAGTATAAGAAAGCACAAGCAGGGTCATAGGTAGCCAATGTGGTAAGTATTGAACCTCGTCTAGATGAACTGTGTTTATCAGCTGGATTTACGTTTTGCAAGATGATTGGTGTATAGACTCGGGTGCATCTTATCATTGTACTCCTATGAGGGATGTGTTTGAGGATTACATGACAAGTGATTTTGGTACAGTTTCAGTTGGTAATGGGCAGATATGTCCAGCTGTAGGTAGAGGCACTATGAGAGTGAAGACTCGCAATGGTGGGCAATTGGTCTTGTATGATACAATACATATTCCGAGCTTGAAGAAAAACTTGATCTCGATTAGCAAACTAGACAAAAAAGGATTCACGATAACTTGTGGGCATGGAGAATGGAATGTGACTACAAGTGCTAGGTTGGTGGCAAAAAAAAAGCGTGGTGACACGTTGTACTTACTCAGGGGAGGTGATTCAGGTGATATCATTGCTACAACATCAGTAGGTAGTTCCTCTTCAATTCTGTGGCATGTTAGGTTAGGGCACCTCAGTGAAAAGGGTGTTAAGCAGCTTTGTGCTAGAGATCTTTTGCCGGAGCTGAAGAAGGTTGAGATGGATTTTTGTGAGAATTGTGTGATGGGCAAACAGAAGACAGTTAGCTTTTAGTTGGGTGGGCGTGAGAAGAAGCTTGAGAAGTTAGAGTTGGTACATACAGATGTGGGGTCCAGCTCAGGAATTCTCTTATGGTGGTAAGAGATACTTCGTCACATTCATAGGTGATGCTACTAGAAAGGGTTGGGTTTATGCAATTCACAAGAAATCAGAAGTATTTGAGGCATTCAGAGCTTGGAAGGCCAGGGTTGAGAATGAGACGGGATGCAAGATTAAGGCAATAAAGTCAGACAATTGAGGTGAGTACACAAGCAAAGAGTTTGTTAACTATCTGGCTAAGGAAGGTATCAGAGGAACCAAGACAGTTTCTAAGACTCTACAGGAGAATGGTATAGCAGAAAGGATGAACCGCACGATATTTGAAAAGGCGAGATGCATGAGACATCATGTGGGTCTTCCTCGTCCATCTTTGGGCTGCTATAGTTGATACATTAGTGTACTTGATTAACCATTGCCCGTCTAGTGCCCTTGATGGGGCCATTCCAGAAGAACTATGGTCAGGTAAAACTATTAATTATTCGTATTTGAAAGTTTATGGTTGTATGACATATGCACTAATTGTCAGGGAAGAAAGAAAGAAGTCGGACTCTAAGTCCAGGAGGTGTGTGTTCATTGGCTACGGTGGCGATAGTATGGTTACAGGCTTTGGAATTTTGTGGATAACAAAGTCATTCACAGCAGGAATGTAGTGTTCAATGAGGAGGTTCTATACAAGGACAAACACACAGGTCAAGTTAGTACAACCACTTCAGAGTCAGATTGGAATTTAGACTCAGACTCAGATTCAGATTCTGAGGGCGGCCCTAGTGGTGGGGGTCCTACAGTGCAGCAGCAGGTATAGGTACCACAGGCAGTACAGGAGGCTCATGGTGAGCCTATTAGGAATGAGCAGGTTATCCAAGAAGAACAGGTACAGCCAGAACAGTTCGGGGAACCTGAACCAGTCAGTGAATCGGTACCCACGTTGAGGAGATCGACACGAGAGAAGAGGCCAACAAGGATATTTGATCCATCAGCCAGTGTTGTTCACGAGCATGTTCTGTACACGAATTCGGTGGAACCAGAGACTCATGAGGAGGCTTTGAAGGATGAGGCTCGAATTCAGTGGGAGTTAGCCATGAAGGACGAGATGAGCTCCTTTGAACAGAACCAAACTTGGGAGTTGACCAAGTAACCTGCAGGAAAGTGCGCTATTATGAACAAATGGGTTTTCAGAGTCAGAAATGAGGCAGATGGCAGTAAGGGGTACAAGGCGAGGCTTGTGGTGAAAGGATTCTCTCAAAGAGAAGGTATCGATTATAGTGAGATCTTTACACCGGTTGTGAAGATGGCTTCTATTAGGGTTTTGCTCAGTATTGTGGCAGTAGAAGACTTGCACTTAGAGCAGTTGGATGTGAAGACAGCATTTCTCCATGGTGATGTCGAAGAAGAGCTGTATATGAAACGACCCACAGGTTTTGAAGCTAAAGAAAAGGAAGACATGGTGTGTCGATTGAAGAAGAGTGTTTATGGGCTCAAATAAGCACCATGGCAATGGTACTTGAAGTTTGATTGCTTCATGAGAGGAAAAGGTTTCGATAGATGCGAAACAGATCATTGTGTGTATGTTCGTAGATATGAAGACAATGATATAGTTTCCTTGGCGTTGTATGTGGACGACATGCTGTTAGCAGGTTCATGTATGGAGAAGATCAAGGAAGTGAAAAAGACACTAGCTTCGGAGTTTTCAATGAAGGACTTGGGTGAAGCAAAGTAAATCCTCGGCATGAAGATCAGTAGAGACAGGAGTAGTAAGAAGCTTTGGTTATCACAAGCGGACTATGTGAAAAAGGTATTGAGGAGATTCAATATGGATGGCGCGAGGCCAGTCACTTGTCCCTTGGCTGCTCACTTCAAGTTATCAATAAACTTGTGTCCTAAAACGGAAGCGGAGATGGAGGAAATGGCTGCTATTCCTTATGCCTCAGCCATTGAGAGTTTGATGTATGCGATGGTGTCTACAAGACCGGATATCGTACAAGCAGTGGGAGGTGTCAGCCGTTACATGAATAATCCAGGTAAACAACATTGGGATGCAGTAAGGTGGATTCTTAGATATCTAGCAGGTACTTCAGATCACTCTCTTTGTTTTGGGGGAGATTCGTTGCATATACATGGTTATGTAGATGTGGATTTTTTGGGTGATCGTGATGGTTGCAGAAGTACTACGGGGTATGTAATTACAGTTGGTGGAACAACTGTTAGTTGGGCTTCGCAGTTACAAAAGGTTGTAGCGCAGTCAACCACGGAGTCAGAGTATATGGCATTTACGAAAGCGACGAAAGACATGTTGTGGATTTCGGAGCTTATGAAACAGTTGGGCAGGAAGCAATCCATAGGTGAACTATGGTGTGATAGTCTAAGTGCAGTTTTCTTGGCGAAAAACTCGACATATCACTCTAGGACTCGGCACATTCAAACGAGTTATCATTTTGTCAGAATGGCAGTTGAGAAGAAATGGTTGAAGCTAACTAAGATTCTTGGTACTAAGAATTCGGTGGACATGCTCACTAAGGTGGTGGATAGCAAGAAACATCAGTTTTGCTATACCGCTATCGGATTGTCTCCAGGTTAATTGTTGAAGAGACTCGCAGAGGTACATGCCTAGACTAGGCCAATGGAAGAATGAAGAACAGGTTAGAGACTTTGTATATGTCTCCAAGTGGGAGATTGTTGGGGTTTGTGGATCCAAATACACGATAATGAGGTTGGAGAAGATAGGCGAGAAGGAGAGTCGAAGTGGGAGCAAGTGGTTACAACAGAGTTGCGGTCGACCACGCGGTCGACCGCACCCCCCGACCGACGACCGGTCGACCGCGCAGTCGACCGTCCCGCTCTCTGGTTCAACCTGCAGTCTTGAAGAAGTGACCGGTCGACCGCGCAGTCGACCGATCCGCTCTCTGTTGGATTTCGTGTAGTCGAGGAAAGGACCAGTCGACCGTCCTAGAGTTGCGGTCGACCGTCCCGACGCTGATTGATGAGCGGCTGAGATGAAACGTTGTGGAATCCTATATATATTGTATTGTGTACGATTTTAGGGTTAAGTAAAAAGAAAATAAAGATATACCAGCCGTCATTAAGAGAGAGGGAGATAGAGAGAAACCTTACACCTTAGTGGTGAGTTCTTGAGAGATTTGTAAAACCTAATCTTTATTTTTCTTGTGGAAATCGCAGGAGTGCCTCTGCGTGGGGAAGTAGCTATTGTTTGTGTGAATCTCGATAAAAATCTTGTGTGTTCTTGTGTTTTGCTTTTGGTTGTTGTTTATTCTCTTGTTTTGATTCTATAGTTCTTACATCTCGTCGTCGTTGTTGAGTGTATTCCACTGTTAGAATTCAACACATCCTTCTGTCGCAATCTACAAATTCCTTAACACCCCCATCACTCTCTCATTTAGAGTATAGTTTTGGAGAACCTATTTTAATACAAAAGTAGAATATATATAGCTAATTTCTATTTGGTTGTTGAGGAATCAGGAATGTAACAACCTCCATTTGTGCTAAAAGGATAATTTAGATTAAACTTTAGGTAATACCCACAAGTTTAGGTAAAATATGATCCACACCAACCAAAACAAATATAAATATGCAAGTCATCTCGACCGACCTCTTCATCCAAACAAGGCTTCGTGCCCTCAAAAGAAAATATAAAACAGAGCAAGGGCTTATAGTATATTGGGCTTTTAGATTGAACCGGCCCGTTAACCCACGAACCCATTTCCTCCTGAAACCCTAATCCCCAACCTTCACTATATATTCCCATCCACTTCGTTCCCACCCCTCGTTTAGCGCCGCCTTCTCCCTCCTCCCTCTTCAAAACGCTAACCCTACCTCTAACCCCCCCTACCCCCAATTATCTCCATTTCGCAATGGCGGATGCTCCTCCCTCCGGTGGTGATCGTGGCTCCTTCGGGAGAGGCTTCGGGCGTGGTCGTGGCGATCGCGGGCGCGGCGGCCGCCGGGGTCGTCGGGACGACGGCAAAACCTCTGGCGAGTGGGTCCCCGTCACGAAGCTCGGCCGCCTCGTCAAAGACTCCAAAATCTCCTCCCTTGAACAAATCTACCTCCACTCGCTCGCCGTCAAGGAGTACCAGATCATCGACCTCCTCTGCCCCGGCCTCAAAGACGAGGTCATGAAGATCATGCCTGTTCAGAAGCAGACCCGCGCCGGTCAACGCACCCGCTTCAAAGCGTTTGTCGTCGTCGGCGATAACAACGGGCACGTGGGGTTGGGGGTGAAGTGCTCGAAGGAAGTGGCGACAGCGATTAGGGGAGCGATTATTCTAGCGAAGCTGTCGGTGGTGCCGGTGAGGAGAGGGTATTGGGGGAACAAGATTGGGCAGGTGCATACTGTGCCGTGTAAGGTGACCGGGAAGTGTGGGTCAGTGACGGTGAGGATGGTGCCGGCACCGAAGGGTGCGGGGATTGTGGCGGCGAGAGTGCCAAAGAAGGTGTTGCAGTTTGCGGGGATTGAGGATGTGTTTACCAGCTCTAGGGGGAGTACGAAGACTCTTGGTAACTTCGTCAAGGTATTACATCTTTAGATCTTGAAATGCATTTTATGATTCTGTGTATACTTTAGAGATGTGTAGTGGATAAAGTTTGAATTCTTGTTTATGGATTTGTTTTGGTGGGATTTTGACTTGTGTTGTAAAGTGGTTTTATTTGTCTTGGGCTGACATTAGGTCTGTTCTTGGTTCAGTTGTTTCGGGGTTTGGTTTTTTCGGAATTGATCGTTTTGGATCTTACATAATTTAATTGTGTCAAATGGCTAGAAATGTATTGATGGACTAGTTTTCCACCATGTTATCTAACTGATTTGCGTTTATATTTTTAGTTTAGAGTTTATCGAGTGACTTGGTTTGAAGGTTTTGTCGACAAATTAGAATTTATGTGCAGGTTTGTTATGTGGGATTTTTGCTCGGGTTGGTGTTCTTAGTTTTGCAATTTGTCATCTAGAAGGCTGGAGGCTTTCAGTTTTGGGTTATAACTCGCGTAGTTAGCATGTTTTATCATGTAGATTAATTACTTGTTCAATGGTTTTAGCCTGCATTCTAGAAGTTTCTAGCTATGTTGGCAAAAAGTATGTGCATGAGATGAGTGCAGTGACAATATGTATGGTGTGAATTATATGCTGATGGAGAATTAGGATATTGCAGGACTAGAATAGGAGATCAGCTAAACTTGAGTATTTATTGAAGAAGTGAGGTAACCCATATTGTTGAAGAAGCACATCGAGGTTACAAAGAATAGGAAATATTAGAGTACATGAGTCGTCCATTTGACAAAACAGTTTGATATTTTTTTTCCTCGTGCTTTATTATCGATTCCGATCTCACTAATCAAAACCATTAGAAAAAACAATTATCGTAACTCTCTTTGAGCTATCGGAGTAATCTCTGTTCTTACAAGAGCATTCTACCTAATTTAAAATACTCTTGTGGAATTATTTGTCAAATTTTTTTTAGCAGCCATGAATATTGTATAACCACTGGATTAGATAAAATTATTCCAGTGCATTCCTTGTCTCAAGGAGATGAAAGATTCGATGGTTGAGAATTTGATGTAGGTGATTTGTTTTTGACTTTTGTCGAAGAGTGTTGGTTTGGAGGATCTAAGAATATATTAGGTGAAGAAGACTGGTTATGGGGCTGACTATTATTCTTTATAATATATAAATAGTTCTGATTGCCGTGTGTTACTACTGGTTAATTTTACCGATTTAATGTCTCGAAGTACAAATGATTATTTACCATAACCATAAGGAGATATTTATGAACATGTTCAAAATCTCGAACATAATAACATTTCCAGTGTTAGGTTTGTATATTTAGACTGTTGTGGTAGGGTTGACTTGGGTCGACCCGCGACCCGTCCGCTTCGACCCGAACCGGATTGATCCGGTCCGGCTTCGGGTCCAACCTGCAAAATTTTGTGGGTCAACCCGAGTCGGATTTTTACTAAAAGAAACCTGCTTGACCCAGCCCAAATAACTCAGATCTGCTTCAAACCCGACTCGTGACCCGCCAGATTTATTGATTTTTTGAAATATTTTTCTGTAAAATATTACAGAAAATATATTTATATATATGTACATATACAGCACTGCAAAATATTACATAACATATATTTTGCAAATATATGTACATATATTGCAAGATATATGTATATACTAGGTTTGCCCGTTGACACGTGTCTACGACATGTCTTCGGAATGGTACACCTGGTTTGGTTATATAAAATAGTTTTAGAGGTCCAACAAATTAATTGAAGTAGGAAACATATTATATGAGATAGCAGCATATCTACCTTTAAGCTCAACCATTGCCTTCTTGATCATTAGCTTGAACTTATCTTGAATGCATATAGTTTGTTAGAAACACTGTATAGAGTTTTTTTTAATTTCAGCATCACTTTTAGATGCTTGTAATAGTTATGCAAGAACATGATCATATACGTTTTATAAAGCTTACTCTAATTACATAACCACTATGAGCATGTCTAAATACAGTGGTAATTCAAGTGTAGATGTGAAGGTATCTACAATACCAATAATCTAAACATTTATTTGTCTGAGACTCAGTTTGCAATTGAAATAACTCTTATTATTATTTCAACCAAAATGAAATACATGAAGTTCTCAAAACTCTAATCCAAGCTAATTATTTCTTTTATCTCCACTTTGTCTCCCCATTGCACCTTTATAAAAAAATTTAAAATGGGTCAATAACAAATTTACTTTAGCTGTCTTTCTTGAGCGGAGAGTTTGCACCCTTCACTGGTAAACTTCAGTCATCCCAATCTTATATATCCAAATATACACTAAAAGTTCTTATATGTTATGTTATCCATTGTTTCTAATAGCCAGTGAAGGGAATACTTCATGATAGTATATTCTCTTGTAGTTACGAAATGAATGTTGCATATTTACCAAGTTATTTTAAGTTGCTGATCAGCTTACCTATATTCTATGGTTTGGAAGCCCAAATTGAGGCAACCAAATAATTCATCTCTCACTTGTGTACACCTTAAATCAAAACCAATAAAAAACTCATCAAATAAATAACCAAATTAAATTTTTTTAAACACAAAAATAAAACAATCATACCTCTCTGAACTTAGAATCCATGCACACACGAAATTCGAGTCAGCAAAAAACCGAGTAATCCCCTGCACACAAAATTAAAAATTAGAATGAGAATTCGGTTAATGAGATGAAATTAGAGAGTCGCCGCATCGCATGTAGAGACGCTCGATTCAGTGGAGGGGAGTTGCCGATATGGAGTCGCTTGATGTTCACGCTCGATTTGGTGCAGGGGAGTCGCTGATACGGAATTAGCAGCGGATCAGATGTCGACGATGACCTTTTGATTGTGGTTGGACATTGGATTTGGATTTGCTTTGAGATTCACGCTTGAGAGGACGATGGAAGCTTCGCCAATGGAATGGAAGCGAAGACAATGATTTTAGGTATTTGTAGTTGGCGGCTTAAAAATCCTAGGGGAGAGAAATTGGAGTTCTCTGGTTCGGGGAATAGAGAAAGCAAACTGAATAGGAGAGAGAGAGAAAGAGAGAGAGAGATAATTAAATAAATAAAGGAGTTGTTTTGGGGGGATTTGAATTTGAGTTTGGGGGGGGGGGAGAACTTTGGGGGATGTCTTTTGGGAGCTTAGATCCGGACCATTGATTTTCTTACTATCAAAGGAGAGCCACTTGATAACTTTTCTTTGTGTTTTATTATATAGATATGTATATATGCATATAAATATAAATAGTCTAAAATATTTTAAAATTTTATTAATTGATTACTACCCACTACTCAATTAGACAATACTCACCTAACTATTTATAGCCAACCCCACATCCTCACCTTTCTCATCTCACCAATGTGGAGACTGAAGTTTTCAAAGTTTAAAATCCAAATACATTTAGTCCCACATTGGTGAGATGAGGCAAGTGAGGATGTGGAATTGGCTATAAATAGCTAGGGTGTGGTAGGGTAACTTAGTAGTGGTAGTGAGCAATTAATTTTTCATTCACAACCATTTGATATAAAATTTGAAATATTAACCAACTTTAAAAAAAGGCCAACCCGCGACCCGTGCTTGCCCGAACCGGGTTTGACTCGTGGGTGTTCGCGGGTTGACCGCGTCGAGATTTAACATTCCCAATTATGCCTGGCCCAAATCGGGTATTGACCGAACTCGATCCGAGCCCACCCGAATAACGGGTCGAGCCGAGCGGGATCAACCCGAACGATCTGATTGCCACCCCTATGTTGTAGCATGTAGATTGATTACTTGCACAATGCTTTCAGCTTGAATTTTATAAGTTTTGCATCATAATGGCAAGAAATATATCCATTAGATGAATGTAATGGAAATGCGTGTTATCATTGATACACTGATGGAGAATTAGGTGATCGGTGAAAGTACAATAGTGAGGTAAACTTGTCTATTTATTAAAATAGTGAGGTAACCTAGATTTTTTGGTGTACAACACAACATCTTAATGGTCTTGTTTTGTTCAGTTGTTACCTTTGCCACTTAGTTTTAGAAGCCTATAACTTGAGGTTTTTTTATGTGGTGAATCTGCCGCTTCTTCGCTGTCAATTTTTTTTCCAGACATTGGAGTAACTGTTAGCAATTGATCATCGTCGAGCTATCATCAAACATCAAATTTGATTGTTTATCTTTAACTGTTTGTTAGAACTACATTAAGAGTAGATACTGCCACTTGTTTGGACTGTAATTTTTTCTATATCACCAAAATAATGTATTTTTCTTTTACTCGAGTAGATCTAAATACGTATATGTACTAGGTTTGCCTGTTGACACGTGCCTACGGCACGTCTTCGGAACGGTGCACCTTGTTTGATCATAAAAAATAGTTTTGGATGTCCAGCAAATTAATTGAAGTAGCAAAGATAGAGCAAAAAAACATATTATATGTTTTTTTTGATTTTTTGAATTATTTTTAAAGTTTTTAAAGTTTTTAAATTTTTTAATATTTTAAAATTTAAAAAAAATTATTTTCTTAATTTTTTTAATAGAAGAGAGAGGGAGAGAGAGAAATATTTTTAAAATATATATAGGAGTTGTTTTAGGTGGGAGATTTGAATTTGAGTTTTGGGGGAAACTTTTGGGGGGAAAATATGTTTTGTAAGGTTAGATCTGGGCCTTTGATTTTTGGGGGGATTGAAGGAGAGCCACTTGATAGCTTTCTTTGTGTTTTATTATATAGATATTAGTTATATGCAAAATAATCTGTCAGCATATTCTATAGATGGTAACAAATGTGAATGAGATAGGAAAAATATATGCTCAACATGTATATAGGGCCTATAGGAAGATAATTGTACACTTTTTAGTGATCTACAAGGATACTTTTATCCCCTCCTTTTCCTTTATCCCTGCAAGATGCTTAATATCAATTTGGTTACATTCGTTTCTAGCTGTCTCATATTTGAACTCATTAGTCACAACATGAAACCTATACATCGAAACCATAGTACATTGTTTTTCTTGTCATAGCATATTTGTGGTTTCTCTCAAGTATTGTTTATAAATCAATTATGTTCTGTTCCACCAATTAAAGATTTATCTTATCATGCATTAAGGCATCTCATCCAAAATATTACCCCCATATACATGTGAAATGAACTTAGATTTGTACATGTCACATGGCTTGTAATCTCATTATCAGTAGCATTATACCATTTCAACCTGGTTATGCTGAAACACTCTCCATGCAAAGTGGATATTTTTTGGGTTCAAACCCCAGCTATGACATGTTGTACAAGAAGGGAAAAATGTAAGTGTGCCTTTTGTATGACTTGCAGAACCAACTTCCGTTGCAATGTCGTTATTTCTTAATGCACTGTCCTTGCTTATATCTCAATAATGTTGGCATGCCCTTTCATATTGCATGTTCTGTTTGTTTCACTCACCATATCAACTTCCTCGGTAGCTGGAATCTACTCCATTTTCAAAACTTCTCCACAATTTGAATTCCAGTATTCCTAATTTATGTTGAATTAACAGTGGGCTAGTAGCTCTTGTTTTAGGCTCACAATGTCCCCTGTTTTGTAATCTGAAAAGCGAATTCCAGATCGTTTACTCTTGAGCACAATATATATGCCCAGAAAACCAGTTTCTTGCATAGCCAGTAAACTGGTGACATGAATTAATGAATTGTATCTTCAGATGTTTGTTAAAAAGGGGAAGTTCATATTTTGGGTAAGGGTTGATATTGGAATATATTATACTGCAATGCTTACTTACAACACGATTTTGTTTATATGTAGGCCACATTCGATTGCTTGATGAAAACATACGGGTTTTTGACTCCTGACTTCTGGACTGAGACCCGCTTCTACAAGTCCCCGTACCAGGAGTATACTGATTTGCTTGCTAGGCCGTTTACTGCTACCAAGATTCCCCTCCCTGAAGATGTTGAGAAGGCCGAAGCTTAATATTTCGAGGATATTTAGTTTTGTTGGTTAGGATTTTGGCTTTTCCTCGCAATGGATGCTCATTTTTTTTCTCTCTGATATTGTTAAAGCTACTAGGTCCCCGAACATGATTAGATGAGATGGTTTTTGGATTTTGTACTATTGCTGGTTTAGTTACATATTTCCATTAAAGATTGAATGCTCTAGATGTTATATGAGAAAATTTTGCCATATTTTTGAAGTATTGAAGGTTGATTCAGTAAAAAAAGGTACTGTTGATTTGCTTTCGCAAACAATGGTTTCTTTTTGGATATGAATGGTACATTAATGACTTATTATATGTAGATGAATCTTTTGTGCATGCTTTGTGAAAAGAAATCATATACCTAGCTGGTGTTGCATTGATCTCTGATTTTTCTCCCAAAATCACCCACCTTTTGAAAATATTTACCAAACTGACCCACTTTTGAAAATATTTTCCAAATTAACAGAATGCAATCTCAGATTGCTAGTTTGGTGAAATCATCCTTGCTGAATGAGATAGAGTTTAGTGTTAAAGAGGTTCTCCACAACATACTAGAAAATTGGAAGGAAAAATTGTAACGCCCGAATTCCAAACATAGGTAATTTGTAGCAAATACAAGATCTTTTATTTCAATTTTGTACAAATTTACATGCAATTTAAAACTCTTTATTTACAACATGTTTTTTACACAGCATAGTGAAATTAAATGATTACACTACAATCTACAATAATGAAAATTATCAGTTTTGAAACAACTCATCATAGTGACTTCAAATCCATACCAAGTTCAATCATGCATATGGGAAACTGTGGGCACGTTAGTTGCATACAATTGACGCAAGGCTATAATACAACGATTCTTTAATTTAGCAAATACAAACTTGAATGCAAACAAGAAAAGTGACTATCCTAGTTGTGTCAGTGTATGTTGCTGCTGATTTCGGTGTGGGAGCAAACAGATGATTTGTGAATTCTGAAGGAAACAGTAAAAACGAATCTGTTGACTTCTTGCTGGCGCTTGATTGTTTCTCGCCGCTGCCGTTGACCTGCAAAAAGTTTGAAACACAGGGATGGATCCCGACGACGAACTCTCCGATGCTCAAGTCAGTAATCAGGAAGATTATGAAAGAGCGCTTTGTAGAAAAAATATTGATTACCTTCTTTATGGTGGGGGAGAGGGGTATTTATAGTCGCCTTTAGAGACAGCTTAGAGATAATCATTTATCTCTATGTCCCGGTATTTTTGGATAAGGAAGAGAGTTTAAATCGTTTTCATAATAAAAGAGACGGTTTAAACTGTCTCTTATAGATAACCACGAATTTGAATTACTCTCTAGATATCCTGGGCTGGTTAATGACAGGCCACCACCCATACCCAATAGGATAGATCCGTTTTTGGGTTATTGGGCTTGAAAAAAGATCCAATCCCCATTTCGAACCCGTTAGTAGTGGAAATTACCTTTTTACCCCTAAGGGCTTCAAGATTCGTGCCCGATTTGAACAATCCCGATTTAATCCTATTTTTAGCCATATCACGAGCCCCCCATTCCCGAAGACTGAGTTCAGCACGCTTTGAGGGTAGTTTTCTTGTTTTAATGACGTACATGATTGTATCAGAGTTCTCGGGTGTGTTAGAATCTCACACTGGGTTTAGTGATGCCTCATTTCAGCTTGTATGAAACTCAGATTTGGTTATAGAATTCTCTGATTTTTTGATGATTTTTTCCGATTTTTCAACTATTTTCCGAATTATTTATTCAATTTGCGAAGTAACAATTAATTTCCGAAAAAAATCTTAATTAAATGTTCTAATTAACAATTATTTTTGAGAAAAGTAAAAAACATTTTATGAATTTATATTATTTTTAGCACTTTTATTTTTTTTTTCTTTGAATTTTTAATCACTTTTTTGAATTTTTAAATAATTAATTTGATTTAATAAATAGAAAAATTGATTTAATCATATGAATTTCGATGTGGCAAGATCTGGACTGTTGATCATATCAACGCACGCTTTTTGAAGCGATCTGACGGCTGGCTGTGTTTGACCAGTCAACGACTTAACGCTCCCATGGAGGTCGGTGACAAGAGCGCTCGGCTCTATTGTCGACCCCATTTACACCTCGGCGTGCTGATGCGTGACAAGATTTGGATTGTTGATCATATCAATGCACGCTTTTTGAAGCAATCAGATGGCTTGCGACGTTTGACCAGTCAATTGTTTAATGCTCAGATGGAGGTCAGTGACAAGAGCGCTCGGTGCCATTGCCGACCTCTATCGACCCCTCGGCGAGCTGACGGGTGGCGAGTTTGACCGTTGACCGTTTGACTAGTCAACGCCATTTCTCTGTTCGCATCATCGGTGCCAAGAGCGCTCGGCGAGAGCTGCCAAGGTCCAGGGAGACTTCGAGAGAGCAACATGTGGAGATTTTGACCGTTGATCGTTGACCAGTCAACGCCATTTCTCCATTCACGGCGTAGGTGCCAAGAGCGCTCGGCGGGAGCTGCTGAGGTCCAGGGAGGCTTCAAGAGAGCGACATGTAGAGATTTTGACCGTTGATCGTTGACCAGTCAACGCCATTTCTCCATTCATGGCGTCGGTGCCAAGAGCGCTCGGCAAGAGCTGCTGAGATCTAAGGAGTTTTCGAGGAAGCGACACGTGGAGATTTTGACCGTTGACTAGTCAACGCCATTTCTCCATTCACGGCGTCGGTGCGAAGAGCGCTCGGCTGGGGCTGTCGAAGTCCAGGGAGTCTTCGAGAGAGCGACACGTGGTGATTTTGACCGTTGACCGTTGACCAGTCAACGACCTTTGGGTTATCCAACTTTTTGTTGTCTTGTGCTAAATGGGCCAGACTTTTTTGTTTTGGGAGCCTTTTAACCTTGGGGAGCGTTCCAACTACCCCCTCTCTCTATAAAACTCCTTCCCCCAACTCATTTGCTCATTCTCTAAATTTTTACTCAGGCGACTTTCACCTTCTTGTGAGAGCTTCCGGTGAAGATTTTCTACCTCTGGTGATTTTTCCGTCCGTAGCAGTTAAATCAAGGTAACTCATAGATAATTTTATTTACTTTAGAGAATGTCTAGGGTCACTTCGGGTCAAGAGACCTCCCCCATCGTCGACGACGAGCCGACCTTCAGTCAAGCTCCTATAGCCGATAAGGGTAAGGCCGTAGTAATGGCTTCTTTGGTGGTGGTGGATACCATTATCGAGAGAGAACGAAGAATGGGGGAGTGCGACAGACTGCCCGGACCCCTAACAGGGATTCACTGCGTTAGGGAACTACCGGACGACTTGGCCGAGCACATCATATACGGCCAAACTCGGGACTTTGAGGAGAACACGGCTCGGGATACCTCAGAGGTCGACGACACCATTTCCATTTTGAACGAAGAAGGTTTAAAGTCAATTTAGGAGTGTTTTATGATCCCGAAAGAATTTAATCTGATGCTGCCTGGGCCCGGGGTGAGGGCCAACTCGCTGATGCCAGTGGACATGTGCTTTTGGCCTGTTGACGCCTTCTTAGCAGGCGCTCGGCTTCCGCTCTATCCCTTCATCGCCGAAGTATTGCGGTGGTACTGAATCAGCCCCGTCCAATATATGTCGAACATGTGGAGGCATGTCAACGGGTACGTCCTCCATTGTCAAGCAGGGAACATCGAGCCCCGACTGAGTGTGCTGCGGACTTTGTATCGGATCCATCAACAGCATAAGCCGGAGTTCAGGTTTTATCAGTCTCCGAGGCACGGGGTAAAGCTCGTCAACAACCCCGACTCGATAAAAAATTGGAGGGATAAGTTCTTTCTCATCCGAAGTCGAAAGCCATGGAACATTCCGACCGCTTGGGTCGAAGAGGTTTTGAGGTGGGTGAAGGAGGGCCCCGTTTTGAGCTCTGAGGAGACCAAGATGGCCCAAACGCTCCTTGATCGGCCAAAGTTTGACTGGAAGGACCTGACGGAGGAGGCACTTTACAGGGGGGTCTTAGCCTGATCAACCATAGTACGCTTTTTGTTCTTTTTAGCTTAATTTCTTATGCTCAAGACTTAGCCAAATTTTACTTGTTCTTATCTTCGGCGTATTCTCTTTTCTGCAGAATCAATGGACTACGAGGCGCTACTCGCGAAGCGTGGAGTCTTGGGCGCCAGGGCCCCTGCTGGTAAGAAGAGAAAGAGGACTGTCAAGAAGATCTCTTCTCTGAAGCCGAAGGCGGTAGCTGTCACAGAGGTCTCGCAGCCGACGCCTTCCGCTTTGTTGTTTGCTTTCGTCGATGCGGGGAATTTCCCACTGTCGGAAGCCCTGGCACTAGAGGTTCCCCCTCTCACTGCCGAAGCTGAGGTGTTTCTGATCAAGGAGCACAAGAAGATCTTCGTTCCTGATTGGCAAGTCAAGAAGCTCGACGGATTCCTTGGCGACTCGATCGCTTGTATGCAGGCGGTTCGCCATCTCGCCATGCCGAAGGACATGGCTACTATGGAGGCGGGGGCCATTGGTGACGACGCGCTCGAAATCGCTCGAGCTACCATGTCGGTAAGTTTTCTACTCTCTTTAGGGAATTTTTTTTGTTTGGCTAAGTGTTGGTGTTTTTCTAGCTCGAATGCCTGAGTTTCTTCTTCTCCCGCAGATCACTTGCAACTTCGGCCATTTGGTGTAGCAAATGGCCGAACAAGATAAGGAGCTGAAGCTCGAGAGCGATAGAGCTCGGGCTGATAAGGCTAGGATCGCGAAAGACCTCGAGCAATCGAGGATAGAAGCCGAGATGAAGTGCTCAAAGGTTGAGCACCTCGAGGCTATTGTTGCCAAACTGGAGGCGGACAATGCCAAGCTGGCGAAGGAGAGGGAGAAGGCGATCGCTGCAGCAAAGATATTCGCGGCGAAGGAGGCCAAAGCCCAATCGATGGAGAAGGCCCAGGGGTTCTTGCTCGTGAATATGGTGAAGGCCTACGCCCACGGCCAAACCAACATCAAGGCAAAATTTCCTGACTTCGATTGTACTGGGTCCAGTTCCCGGCTTTGACGACGTCATCGAGGTTGGTGGAGAAGAGGGCGGCGAAGAGGATGAAGAAGAGGATGGAGAGGAAGGGGATGAGGGGAGCGAGGCAGAGGTAGACGCACCTCAAGGGTCTTTGCCCTTAGTGATCGTCATCGAGGCACAAGTGGCCAACAGAACGGTCGAGGTCGAGCACTCTGCGGTCGTGGATCCTTCAAAAGAGGTCGGCCCTTGACTCCATTATAAATTTTATTCCCCCCCCCCCCCCCCCCCATTTTTTAGTCTAAGTCTCTTGTATCCATGCCTCAAAGTGGACTTGCCACCGCTTTTGTATCTTTACTTCAGTAATGAGAAAACTTTTTTAGGCACAGTTATCATGTATGGCAGCGAGACTTAGAGCTATCTTACAACTTCTGATACTTGAACTTAGAACTGTCTTGTGGCTCCACTTAGACTTAGAACTATCTTGTAGCTCATCTTGGACTCAGAATTATCTTGTAGCTCTACTTGAACTTAGAACTATCTTGTAGCTCTGCTTGAACTTAGAGTGATTTACGCTTCTTTCTTTGGTTGGCAGATCCATGTACACCACATGCAACTTTCTCAGGGTAGTGTGACATTGCAGCTTCGTACCAAGCTCCGTATTACCGAGTTAGGACTCGCTCAGTCTTGGGAGAGGCTTTACAAAGCGGAGGTGGAACTTGGCCATCTGAGGAGGGTCTTGACTCGCCGAGACGTCGAGACGAGGCGTGATGAAGAGATTCTTCAAGAAGTGCCCCCCGTGGGTGAGGATGTATGTCCTTCAATGGCTGCCGGCAAAGCTTTGAAACTTAAATTCCTTCGTCATTCCCTATTTGCGGTGACATCTGAAAGGGACGAGTTGAAAAATGTGGGGCTTAAGAAGAGTTTAGAGGCGGCTCATCTTCGGAGGACTATCTTTGAGCTCTCGCAGGGGGGTAGTACGGGCGGGGTGCCTCGTTTGAAGTTTAGAGTGACAGATGAATTCCTCAAAGAGCGGCTCGTCAAGTTAGAGGCGGAGAACCTTCATTTAAAGCGGCTCTCCGAAGGAGGCAATGTTAGGAGCACTTCATGCTCTCGTGAAGAGTGCGCTCAGGGCAAATCCTTCAGCAAGCTGGCTCTTCGCTTGCCAGAAACATCAAGGAATCCTGATGATCCTCAGAGTGGCGTGGCCGGTTTGTCGAGCGGGGCATTGGTTGGGGGGGCCGCTTAGCCTATGGGTCCCGATGGTACACTCGGCTCACGGGTCTAGAGATTTCTCCAGAAGGACTGAGAGAACGGCATGGTGCTTGTCGACCACGTGTATCACTGAACAGGAGCGCCCATCTTCCTATAAAGAGTTAGGGTGTCTCTTTGGAGTTTTGTAGGGGTTTTGGTCCAAATAAGACTTGTAATCCCAATTTCTTGTTGTGAAATAAGATATTCTTAGTACTTAAGCGATGTTTATAGTGGTTGTTCCTTTCTGACCTTGTAATCAGTTTTGTTCGGAATAAAAAACCCACCAAGTATTTAAGTGCTACTTCCTCTTGCCGAACAACTGGGATGTTGCGAGTTTTGTTTAGTAGTTTTCAACAGTTGTAGGAGCAATTCAGAATGGCGAGCTGCTTTGCACTTGCTCGTTTGCGAGTGGCTAAAGCAGCGTCGAACCAAGTGTTGGACTCCGAAGTTTTCGTTTAAGAGTTTCAACATTTGTGGGAGCAATTCCGAATGGCGAGCTGCTTTGCACTTGCTCGTTTGCAAGTGGCTAAAGCAGTGTCGAACCAAGTGTTGGACTCCGAACTTTTCGTTTAAGAGTTTCAACAGATGTGGAAGCAATTTCGAATGGCGAGCTGCTTTGCACTTTCTCGTTTATAAGTGGCTAAAGCGGCGTCGAACCAAGTGTTGGACTCCGAACTTGTCATTTAAGAGTTTCAACAGTTGTAGGAGCAATTTCAAATGGCGAGCTGCTTTGCACTTGCTAGTTTGCAAGTGGCTACAGCAGTGTCGAACCAAGTATTGGACTCCAAACTTGTTGTTTGAGGGTTTTCGTACTTAGAGTGTACGTTTTAAGGCGAGTTAATCAAGTTTTTGACAACATCTTTTCGGAAAAAGTAGGCTGCTTTTACAAAAGAGAACTAAGTGGCTGCTTCTAAGTTGCAAGCCTTTATTACATAGAAAATATGACTAAGTGAAACGAAAAACATTGAGAAATTCTTTAGGAAGTAGTTGCTTCGAGCAGTGTCTGAACACCCTCTTGGTACTTCATCAGGTGCTCCGCTTCCAAGTTCTCGGTAGCTCCCGACCCCTCGGATCTACAAGTCGGTAAGTTCCTGGACGAACCACTTTGGAGATCCCGTATGGTCCTTCCTAATTCGGAGAGAGTTTGCCCATGTTGCGAGGATATGAGACTGCTAGTTTCCGAAAAACTAGATCTCCTTCTTTTAGATTGGTAGGGTGTACTTTCTGATTGTAGAACTTTTCGACTCGCTGTTTGTACGTCTGTTGTCATATAAATGAGCCTTTGCGGATTTCTTCTATGAGATCAAGATTGCCACTAAGACTGTTTGAGTTTTGTTCTTCGTCGAACGCGATCAGGCAAGGAGAGGGTTGGCCAACTTCAAGAGGAATAACAACTTCGGAGCCGTAGGTGAGGTTGAAGGGAGATTCTCCTGTAGGGGTTCTCTAAGTGGTCCTGTAGGACCATAGCACATTTGGGAGCTGCTCGACCCACAAGCCCTTGGATGCTCCATCGAGCCTTCGGCCGAGGCCCGTTAAGATTTGCTTATTTGTGTTTTCCGCTTGACCGTTGGTTTGCGGGTGGGAGACAGAAGAGAATCTCTATTGAATGCCCATGTCGGCGCAAAACTGCTGAAAGGTTGCCCCTGTGAATTGTGTTCCATTATCAGTAACTATGATTCAGGGGATACCAAATCGGCAAATGATGTTTCTCCATAGAAACTGCTGGACCTTGTTCTCAGTAACCGTAGCAAGTGGCTCAGCTTCAACCCACTTAGTAAAATAGTCGATTGCTACTATGAAAAATTTCCTTTGCTCGGTAGCCCGTGGGAAGGGTCCGAGGAGATCCATCCCCCACATAGCGAAGGGGATTTGGATGGATAAGGAACGAAGCTCGGCTTGGGGCGCCCGTTTGATGGACGCAAACTTTTAACAAGAAGTGCAGTGGCGGACATGTTGCTGAGCATCTCTGATGAGTGTGGGCCAATAGTAGCCATGATTGATCTTTCGGACGAAGGATCTCGCTCCAATATGGGCACCACCAATCCTTTTACGGAATTCCTTAAGGGCGTACTGGGCCTCTTCAGGGGATAAGCACCGAAGATATGGTCGACCATCAACTGGGGTATACGAGAGTTTGTACAAGACCCCTTCGATGATAGTGTAACGTTCTGCCATTGTTTGAATTTTTCTTGCTTCTTTCTGATCTGCTGGAAGTATGCCCCCCTCGAGGAATTCGAACAATGGTTTCATCCAGTTCTCCCCGGGTGGTGGGGGAGGAATCATCATGAGTTCATAATGTTCTTCCTCGATGTTGGGACAGAGGAGAGCTTCAATAAGGACAGTATGATCGAGTCCTTCAAGAGACGAAGAGGCTAACTTGGACAGGGCATCTGCTTGCCCATTCTCCTCTCGTGGCATGTGGATAACTTCGGACCCTTGAAACGTGCTTAGAAGATGCTTGACCCGGGCAAAATATTTTACCATCTGATCGTCTCTAGCCTCGTATTCCCCGAGGACCTGGTTAACTACTAGTTGAGAGTCGCTGTACACTTTTACACGGAGTGCCCCTGCTTTTCGGGTTAAGAGCAAGCCATCTATTAGGGCCTCGTACTCAGCTTCGTTGTTGGAGTCTTGAAAGTTTATATGGAGAGAGTACTGGAGGATGAAGTCATCAGGTCCCATTAGAATAACACCTGCCCCCGCTTCCCTCGAGGCATGAGTATCCGTCGACCTAGACGCTCTGGAATGGGGGGTCTCTATCTTCCTCAAGAGGGTCCGGAATTGTGCTCTCCATTAAGAACTCCGCAAGGGCTTGGGCTTTGATGGCTGTTTGCGGCTGGTAACTTATGTCATGTTGGCTCAGCTCAATAGACCATTTCATTAGTCTTCCCGAGCTCTCCAGTTTGTGCAATATCTGCTTCAGTGGTTGATCGGTGAGAATGGTGATGGAGTGGGCTTGGAAGTAAGGTCGGAGTTTGCGAGCGGCCATTATCAGAGTGTAAGCCATCTTCTCCACTTTTGAGTAGCGGAGTTCGGCGTGATGGAGGACTTTACTAGCGTAATAGATGAGTTTTTGTGCTTTATTCTCTTCTCTTACAAGAAATGCACTTAGAGTCTGTTCTGAAGTGGTAAGATAGAGGTAGAGTAGTTCTCCTGGCTCGGACTTGCTCGATAACGGGGGGTTAACTGGATAGGCTTTGAGCTGTTCAAAGGATTCTTGCTACGGTTGTCTCCATTCAAAACTTTTAGCTCCTCGAAGAGCCTTGAAAAAAGGAAGGCTTTTCTCTTCTGAATTAGAGAGGAAATGTCCGATGGCTGCGAGGTGACCCATGAGCCTCTGAACTTCTTTAGTACTGGAGGGAGGTGGCATATCAAGAATAGCTCGGATCTTCTCGGGGTTGGTTTTTATCCCCTTGTGGCTAACCATGAAGCCCAGGAATTTGCCTAACGATACTCCGAAAGCACATTTGGATGGATTGAGTCGCATCTTGTGCCTCCGCAGAACGTCGAAGGCTTCCTGGAGGTCGTGGGCGTGGTCCGCTTGGGTGAGGATCTTCACCGGCATGTCATCTACGTAAACCTCCATATTTCTACCGTTCTGCTCTTAGAATACCTTATTGACAAGGTGCTGGTAGGTAGCTCCAGCATTCTTCAGCCCGGAGGGGCATGACTCGGTAACAATACAGGCCTTGGTCGGTCACGATAGAGGTCTTCGGGATATCAGGAGGGAACATTCTGATTTGGTTATATCCGGAGTAAGCATCCATGAAACTAAGGAGCTGGTAACCGGATGTGATGTGGCGTCAATAAGAGCGTCGATGCTAGGGAGAGAGAACAGATCTTTCAGGCAGGCTTTGTTCAAATCCGTGAAGTCAATACACATCCTCCACTTTCCATTAGCGTTCTTTACCATTACTACGTTGGTGAGCCACTCGGGATAGTTGACTTCTTGGATGAAGCGAGCCACGAGGAGTTTATCCACCTCCTATCTAATGGCTACCTAGCGATCAGGAGCAAACTTACGACGCTTTTGTTGGACGGATTTAGCTTTGGAATTGACGCTGAGACGGTGGGTGATGAGGTCTTCCGAAATACCAGGCATGTCAGCTATTGTGCACGCAAATAGGTCTTTGCTGTCTCTGATGCACTCGATGATCTGTTTCTTGACTATTTGTAGGAGGACTCTACTCATTCAGAAGGTCTTGGAAGGGTCTTCTTCGGAAAACAGGACCTCCTCCAACTCGTCGACTGGTTCCGAGATAGTCTGGCGGACCATCTGAGGGACCTCTAACGAGTCGAGGAGAGAACTATCCCTCTTATAGCCGTAGTATAGCACCTTCGGGCCGTCTCCTGATTTCCTTTGACTTCTCTTACCCCAACAGGGGTCGGGAACTTCATTTTCATGTGGCAAGCGGAGGGGACAACACGCAGTGCAGCTAGGCATGGTCTGCCAAGAATGGCATTGTATGCAGCTTTCACATCTACCACCATGAAGTCCATTATTTCTGTTCGGCTTGTTGGGGGTCTTCCTGCGGTCACATCCAGGGTGAGCACCCCTTCGATCGAAACCAGGTCCCCTGAGAATCCGTTAAGAGTGTATCCTGCTGGTTTGAGGCAGTCTCGGGATAGGTCAAGACCTTGGAATGCTTCTAAGAAGAGGATGTTAACAGAGCTCCCGTTATCTACAAGAATCCATCGTACCTCATGATTGGCCATTTGAAGGCTGATTACAAGTGCATTGCAATGGGGCATTCCAACGCCTTCCAAGTCTTTATTAGAGAAGGTAACTGGGAAACCAAAACTCTTTGGGGGGGGGGGGAGTTTTCTACGGAGTTGACCTCCCGGACGAAGGATTTGCGGGAGGAGTTAGACTCTTCCCCCATCGGCCCTCCGTGTATAGAGTGCAGAATTTCCCTTGGCTCGAAGTCTTGGGATTCCGCTGGCCTCTCGGTTCGCTTATTGGCCACCCGGGGCGGTGGAGGATCAGCTCTATCCTTTCTCACATACTTGGCAAGTTTTCCTCGCTGGATGAGGGCCTCGATTTCGTTCTTCAGGGTTCGGTAATCATCTGTGTCATGGCCATGGTCCCTGTGGAAGTGGCACCACTTGTCTCTGTTCCTCTTCTTGCCAGGTGTATTCATTTTCGGAGGAGGTTGGAGCAAACCCTCTTTGCCGACCTCCATGAGAATAGCCGAAACACTGGCATTTAGAGGAGTAAACTTTTCAAAGCGGGGAGGAGGGTGGTGCTGGCCGATGTTGTCCTTCTGGAATTTCTTAAAACCTTCTTCTTCTGGACCCTTCCGCTTGATCTTGGAGGGGCTCCTTCTGGTCCTGAGGTTGGAGGGCTTCTTCTGCCCGAACATATTTCTTACTTCTTAACAAGAGCTCCGAGAAGTCCCGAGGGGGCTTCTTGGTGAGTGATGCTTTCAGTTCGGCATGATTGATGTTATGTCAGAATGCTGCTGAGGCCACCGACTGATCGAGAGAGGAAATAGACCGGGCCTCGGCTATGAAGCGCCTGACATAGCCCCTTAGGCGCTTTCCCTTCCTCTGGCTGAGGGCCAATTGGGATGGACTCGTCTTCTCTGTTCTGCGGCTACTGACGAAGTGGGCGAGGAAGAGTTCTTAAAACTGGTCGAATGAAAAGATCGAACTAGGAGATAGGCGGAAATACCACTCCCTCGCCGGTCCCTTCAATGTCTCTGGGAAGATTTTGCAAAGAAGCGCATCTTAGGCCTGGTGAATCATCATGAAAATTTTGAAACTCTCGATATGATCGGCTGGGTCTGTCTCCTCATTGTATGACTCGAAGTGAGGAGGCTTGAAGGTCTCAGAGACTGGGGCTTCCATGATGGCCCTGGAGAAGGGAGGCTTGCTCGGGCAGAAATTCCTCGACCGTTGTTCTTCTTCCATGTCGAGTTTGCTAAGGCTCCTCTCCATCTCGTGGAGACGGCGGTCTCTAGGTGCGGCTCGAATTATTGGGGTAAGACTTCTCTGCTGGCGGCGTAGAGGGGACTCCCTTCGGCTCCTCAGGGATAGGGTTCTTCTAGGTCCTGGCCTACGGGGGGACTGTACTCTTGGGGCCCGTTGGTGCTCGGGGTGAGGTACTCCCTCAAGGGCTCGCCTCTCATTCAAGAGAGTTCAGAGGTCTACCCCTTGCTGACGGTTAACTATTACTTGATGGAGGTCCGGCCCCGGAGGACTTTGAGAGGCCATGGAATCGGTTGAGGGATTGTGGACTTAGCTGTGGTCGTGGTGGGAATGTTGTCCCTGACGGCTTTAACGGGAGCCCCCCGAGGCAGCCCCTCTGGACCTCGGAGGAGGCTGTTGAGGCTGCGGTTGTTGAACTTGTTGGTCGGGTTGAGGAGGAAGATCATGGAGTTACGGAGGAGGAGGAAGAGGAGTGACTCTTCGGTTGGATGCCGCTTCCTTCCCTTTTCTTTTTGGAGACATGGCTCAGAAACTACCTTTACCGGCGATGTGTGACTGGATTGCTTTTTCTGTTCCCACAAACGACATCAATCTGTTGCCGCTGATTTCGGTGTGGGAGCAAACAGATGATTTGTGAATTCTTACGGAATCAGTAAAAGCGAACCTGTTGACTTCTTGCCGGTGCTTGACTGTTTCTCATCGCTGCCATTGACCTGCGAAAGTTCGAAACACCATGATGGATCCCTCTGATGAACCCTCCGACGCTCAAGTCAGTAATCACGAAGATTATGAAAGAGCATTTTGTGGAAAAAATATTGATTACCTTCTTTATGGTGGGGGGAGGGGTATTTGTAGTCGCCTTTAGAGACAGTTTAAAGATAATCATTTATCTCTATGTCCCGGTATTTTTGGATAAGGAAGAGAGTTTAAATCTTTCATGATAAGAGAGACAGTTTAAACTGCCTCTTATAGATAATTACAAATTTGAATTACTCTCTAAATATTCTGGGCTGGTTTGTGACAGGCCACCACCCATACCCAATAGGACAGATCCGTTTTTGGATTATTGGGCTTGAAAAATAACCCAATCCCCATTTCGGGCCCGTTTGTAGTGGAAATTGCCTATTTACCCCTAAGGGCTTCAAGATTCGTGCCCGATTTGAACGGCCCCGATTTAATCCTATTTTTAGCAATATCAGTGTATGATATGACTTAATGCCTAATGCAGACATTTACACTACGATGACACTAATACGTACTTGTTCGGATTTTATGCATCACATACTACATAGGTCCGATAGCAAGCACTTACGTACTCCACATTATAGGGTTCAATCCCTCGCCATGTAACCTACTACTATGACTACTACGAGATTTAGATACTTAGCAAGTATTGGTTCTCGCCCCGGAATACTAGAGATCAATCTCACTCCACGGATCATTCTGTGGCCTATTTCATGCATCGTCCCAGAATACTGGGGATTGTCCCACTCCGCGAGTCATCCTGGAACCCTCATTGCACAAATATCCCTTGAGCGTCACTCTCGCCCCGAAATACTGGAGATCAATCCCACTCCGCGGATCATTCTGGTGCCTACTTCATCCCTCGTCCCGAAATACTGAGGATTGTCTCACTCCGCGAGTCATCCTAGAGTCCATAACTCACGTTTGCTCTTGTTTCATTATATCTCCAACTAGTGTCTGCCCTTAAGTTTAAATTATACTTATTAAGACCTAGAGCTAGCTTACCCATCGGGCTTAAACCAACACACTAAGAATGTTAGCCTACACTAGCTACTTCTCAAAGAGAAAGTTAACCCACACTGGCTACTTCTCAAAGACAAAGAACCCACACTGACTACTTCTCAAAGAGAAAGTTAACCCACACTGGTTACTTCTCAAATTTTATTTATCACAACTACTGACATTCTGGGTCTCACTTAGCCTCTAGAATCTACACATTTCATGTGCACAACAATCTGGGTTTTTCATACCCTCTTTATTCATATTTTGAAATTTCATTCATTCACATATCTAATTATTTCCTTGTTCACACAACTCAGTTATTTGCATAACTAGTTTCATAGTCTTATCCAATAATTTCAAATCAAACATTCTCTATGTGAAAATAGATGGCTTATTCACCCCCTTCTAATAGGATTCTCAATAAAGTCATAATTACATTCAATGGATTCTCTTTCTAAACAATATAATGTTCACTTCCAATTTTATTCTTTAACAAACCCAAATTAAATCTAGCTTGAGTTATCCAAATGATATAATTTTTAGAATACCTCTAGTCAAAATGATCAAAATATCATTCTTACTCAAAATGTAAATTAGTATTTATTTAGTTCCAAACTCCATTTTTGTATTCAACTCAATCCCCACATTTTCTCATTAACTCACATATTAAACATCATAATACAACCCTTGAAAAGATAATTAAATGCCTCTTAATTCCTCGTAAGGTACATCTTACTAACATTCCAATTTTAAATCCAATTCATACATTGTAAAAGTTTTAGGACAACTAGTTAAACGACATCGACCCCATGTTATTGAAAACAAAATCACATAAATTCCAATACTACTCCAAAAATAGAGTTCTTAGTTTCATAGGAAACATAAATGAGTCTATTACAACTTTGTAGTTAAGATCATCTAAAATCATCCTCAATTGCTTCGTCTAAATTCATTTACTAAACAGTAGATTCTAAATCCGAAAACTGCAGCTCATGCTACTTGAAAAAATCATAGAAAATTATATACTTCATTAAACTTTATGTTCTTTAGATCAAATTAAAGGTATACAAGTATACTATAACTTTGTAGTTATAAGTTTTCCCAAAATATCGTGTCTATAACCTTGAATTCTTCGAAATCTATAGTAGCGTCGAAATGTTTTACAGACTGCCATTGTTTAAACTTGTAAAATTCATTATAAATTCAATTCTTCATGGAAAATTGATTTTTTAGACTCTAAAGAAATGTTAATGAGTCTAATTCAAGTTCTTAGTTGTGACCTTCCTCAAAATACTTCATCCAAGATGCTGAAATGATCAAAATTCGAAATGTGTACAAATTTTCAGCAACTAACCAACTGCCAACCAGTCCTAAGTTCAAATTTTTATTAAAGGGAAAATAAAAAAGTACCCCCCCAACGTTTGGGCATAATACAATATGCCCATATAACATTTGAAAAAGTATATTTAACACATTCCTCCGTCAACTTAACCTCATCCGTTAAGTTAGAATTATTGAATTACCTTTTTACCCTTATCCTTTCATAATCAAATCTTTTCTTATTTTTCCTCTTTCTTCATTCTATTTCTTCATTCTTATCAGTTATTTCATCAGAAAATCTGGCATCTTTGGGGGATTTGATGATCGATCATTATTTTCTAAGTAAGAGTACTTGCAATTGTATATTTCTGATGGCCATTGAAACAGCATACATGAGCATTAATTTAGTGCATGATATTGTTTTTAAGTATTAATGTTTCCATATTTGAGCTTGAGGCATGTTTGTTGCATATACCACTAGACTAGGTAAGCTGATATTGGATTTCACTATTTCTTTTGTATCGCCATAATATTTTCAAAATGCTCGATGACCTGTGAACAATATTTTGAAAATACTACTGCAGTTAGAACAATATTTTGCTACAGTATAATGCTGAGTTATTCAATTTTTCTTTTCCAAACTCGATAAGAAGTTGTAATTGAGATGAATTTACTATATAAACTATGTTACGCATATTTGATTAGTTTTCATGAAACTCTCACTCTTCAGCATCATCTTCATTATCGTAAGTCCCCACCCACCACATGAACTCAAAAAAGAAACTCCTTGAAATAAAAAAGGGAACCCGCATGAACTCAAAAGGAATGAAGAAAAAGAATGAAGAAAGAGGAAAAAAAAGGAAGAGATTTGATTATGAAAGAATAAGGTTAAAAAGGTAATTCAATAATTCAAACTTAACGGATGTGGTTAAGTTAACGGTGGAATGGGCTAAATGCAAATTTTCGAACGTTATATGGCCATATTGTGTTAAGCCCAGACGGGGGGGGGGGGGGGGGTACTTTGTTTTTTGCCCTTTATTAAATAGTAAACGACAACAATTTATTATGAAATTTTAAGGAGATGTTCTTGACATACACGAGATGCTCCAATAAAACTTATAGCTCTAGATTCCATCTAGTTTAATAGTTATGATTTTTTGAAGTGCAACTAAAACTTAAAACAGAACCTTATGAAAATGCCCCCAAATCAATCATATCATAATTTCATACCTTCAATCAACATCAAATAATCTAAACATGAATACTCAGCCTATATAAGTTATCATGCATCTAACAATTCACACATATCTAGCATTCTACTAATAAAACTATATTAGAAATTAAAGAGACACCCACCTAAATGAAGAATTTTTCCATAGAAACTCATAACAAAAAGGAACTCCTAAAGAAGCCCCCAAGCCTCCTCGAAATCCACGCCCAAGAGAAACCAATAGTGATCATTTTGGTCAGCAAGGTAAGATGTGTTGGATATATGGGTATATTCTCTATATATAAATATTACATGTGCATATGAGTAACACGTGTATTGAACGTACAATTGATTGGATATTGGAATGCGGGTTTATGGGCTTACAACCCGATACCCAAACCAGTATTTATTCCATAAATACTGGCTTGTGATAGCAATCCAGGTATTCCAATCTTGATACTTAGGGTGAATATCTCAAGAAACTTAGTTCTAGATATTAACCCTGATTCCTCTTTAATTATTTTTCATAGAAACTTAACAATCTTGAGATAATTTGTGAGATTAATTAAGAGGGTTGTTGGATCTTGTCGGAGCCGTCGAAGCCGCCGTCACCGACCAACGCCATCGCCACCGCACGTGGTCGGTGTCGTCGCACCCCGCAGCCGTTCGCCGTCTATCATCGCCCTTCATTCGAGGCCGTCAACCAGCAGTCGAGGCGTCGACCAGCAGACGAATCGAATCTGATTCCTTCTGATTCCAACTGCGCCGCCCTCATCCTCATCTGACCGGCCGCAGTTTTACGGCACTGCTCTCCCTCAGTCGTCGTGCCCTGTCGACCTCCTCCTCTCTTCTCTGACCTGTCAGATCCGAACCCGATCTCACAGCAGATCCGAAATCAATCCACTTTGCTTTTCATCAGACCTGGGTACTCATCTAACTTTAAGATTTGTGCAATTTATCTAATCTATTTACTCTGTTATTAGTTGGCAGATTTACAGATAACTCCTCTTCTTTCTCTAAATTAATTGTGTGGTAAAAATTCAGAACATACTCTCAAACTTTAGGAATTTATTGTTTATTCCTTGAGATGGAAAAACATGACCGTCTGTATGAGGTTCCTAAACCAGAGGCTTTTAGTAGTTCTGAATTCAATAGCTAGAAGAGGAAAACACAGTGTTGAATGAAATTTATGAAGATTTTCTATACCTGTCAAACAACCTATGATGAGTGTACTGAAGATGTGGATGATGCCACTTGGATAAGAGACGAGGACTTGTGGAGGGAGTTCCTATTCAATGGTATATCAGATCGGTTAGCAATGTTTACATGAAATACGAAACATCTAAAGAAATATGGGATAATCCGCTGGATGAATTCAAAAAGGAGGAGAAGGTCTCCAAGACTCACTTGGTTGATAAGTTCATGAGTTTTGAATTCAGAGAGGAGAAATCCATTCTCCCTCAGGTAACTGATCTTGAAAACTTAGTAGCTAAATTGAAAACTGAAGATATCACTGTGTGTGTGTTTTTCTTACTGGAGCAATAATTTTTAAATTACCTGCATCATGGCTTACATTTAAGACTGAAATGTATAGACTACCAGAATAAATTAAGCTTGCACAACTCAAACGATGTATTAAAGTTGAGGATGAGACTAGAACTAGGATCAATTTGGAATTGGCTAAGAAACAACTTTCTCATGCTAATGTGTTAACCAATACTAAATATGTTCCTAAGTTTAAGAAGAACAAGCTTAACAATAAGGGTGAACTGTCTACGTTGGAAGTCACTAAAAAGATTGTCAAAAAGAAAGGAAAGTGCTACAACTGTAGAAAGTGGGGTCACCATGCCACCGAATGTAAGCTACCCAAAAGAGAACAACCTAACAATGAAAAGGTGAACTTGTTAGAGGGTAACACTGAACCCACCAATTTTCTATGTATTGTTGGTGACGATAAGGTCAATGCCTCTGCTATTTGGTTGTTGGACTCGGGGGCTACATGCCATGCTTGCAATAATAAGAACCTGATAACTGATCTCAAAGATGCAAACGAGTCCGTCTCTATGGCGAATGGAGAATCAGTCAAGTGCTCCAGGTTGGAACTGTAAAGCTCAGTCTTTCATCTGGTAAAAATTTAATTTTGCGTAATGTTAAATTTGTTCCTGCTTTAGCAAAGAATTTAATTTCTATTAGCTTACTGAATCATGCTGGCATGGTAGTTTCATTGATAAGTGGTAGAGCTATTTTATTTGTTAACTAATACTACTTTAGTTGTGCTTACTTAGTCAATGTTATGTATAGACTTAGTTTAGTAAATGAAGTGATTAATGCTGTTAGTTCAAAACTGTATAGTCGTTATACTTGGCACAACAGATTGGGACATATGAACTATATTAAATTACTTGCTGTTGCTAAAACTTATAATCTGCCAATTGATACATCCTTAAGATATGACAAATGCGAAGTGTGTGCTCAGACAAATATCACTAGAAAACCCTTTAATTCTGTTTCTAGGAGTACACAACTTTTTGAACTAGTTCATTCTGACATCTGCGACTTTAAAAATTTTGTGATGCAAGGAGGTCGGAAGTATGTAATCACTTTTATAGATGATTATTCTATATATTTTCATATTTATTTGTTAAAAACTAAGGATGAAGCACTTAATAAATTCAAAAAATTTAAAGATCGTGTTGAAAATTAGTTAAATGCTAAAATAAAAAGGTTCATATCTGATAGAGGTGGGGAATATGTATCAATAGGTTTTAAAGATTTTTTCACTTCACATGGCATAATCTCTGAAACAACAACACCCTACTCACCACAGTAAAACGGTATAGCCGAAAGAAAGAATCGAATACTCACAGAAATGTTGAATTCTATATTATTGACTGCTAGATTGCCTTCGAGTTTTTGGGGAGAGGATGCATTGACTGCTAATAATATTCTTAATATGTGGTAACACCTTATGAGTTATGGCATAAACACACACCGAGTTTTGATAAAGTAAAATTATGGGGTTGTATTGCTTTTGTTAGAATACCCGACCCTAGAAGGCCTAAAGTAGGACCTCGTACAAATACTTGTGTGTATCTAGGAAGTGCAGTTGATAGTGTGGCATACAGATTTTATGACCTATCTCTCAATAAGATAATTGAATCTAGAGATGCAGAATTCTTTAAAGATGTGTTCATCAAAGACAAAGGTATAACACTATCTGGCCACACAGACTTAGTCAATGATTGACAAACAGAATCTAGACCTAGCATAACTAACACTAAAATTTCAAATGAAATTGAGCCAAGAAGAATCTCCACCAGAGATAAGACACCTAGAACCTATGGTGATGATTTTGTAACTTATGCACTGTTGGCTGATCCACCTAGTGTAAAGGAAGCCCTTCGGTCTAGGGATGATTTACTTTGGAATAGACTATTGATGATGAGATGGATTCTTTATTACAAAATAAAACTTGGAAATTAGTTGATCTGCCAAAAGGGGCTAAAACCATAGGAAACAAGTGAGTTTTGAAGAAGAAACTTAATCCGGATGGATCTGTAGCAAAGTATAAAGCACGACTAGTAGCTAAAGTGTTAGGGATTTCTACCGAAAATCCCTCTTAGGATCTTGTTGAGTTATTCGATGCAATCAACACAAACTACCAAGCACATATGAGATCATACCAAACACACCAAAGCACACACAAATTTGTCTCGGTTGGGGCTTTCGTCTTAATCCGGGGGAGAAGAAACCCAAGATGTTATTCAACTAGAGAAGATACAAGAATATTACAATTCTCACCACGACCCTTTCTCAAGCCTCACCAACAAGTACTAGTTGTTTACAATTAGAGAATCACTCAATCTCCCATTCAATGAAGTACTCTATCTTGGCTCTGAATGGAGGCCAATAACAACAATATATAGAGATCTAGAGAAAACCTAGTTTGATATCTTGATACAATAGCCTTTGGATATTCCTGAAAAGATAACCCTACGATAAGAACCGTCAGATCTGACTTGAAGAGCAAGTTGGGCTTCTCACGAATCACCATGATCCGACCCAAATAATCCATCAGCGCCGCGCGCAGTCGACCGCACCACAAGGTCGGTCGACCGTCCCCCTCTCGGGAACTTCTGCAAAGTTGGGCGGTCGACCGCAATTCATGCTACTACTGCTGCTGACTGTTTCCCTTGCTTCCACTCCATCTCTCATCATCTCGATTCCTCCATCGTCTAATCATTTTCTTATCCAACATAGTATGCAAGACATAAACCCAACATAAAGGTTATACTCAACAAAGTGGGGTAGATTATTTTGTTGTTTACTCACTTGTTTGTCATATTGCTACAATAAGGATTCTTTTTGCCATTGTATCCATTGAAAATTTTGTTATTCACCAAATGGATGTTAAAATTGCTTTCCTAAATGGAGATCTAAATGAAGAAATCTATATGAATCAACCTGAAGGTTTTGTTCTTAAAGGTTTAGAGAACAAAGTGTGCAAATTGGTAAAATCTTTGTATGGATTAAAACAAGCACCCAAATTATGGCATGAAAAATTTGATACAACAATAAAGAGATTAGGTTTTGAATCTAGTAATTCTGATAAATGCCTTTATTTTCGTGACCTATCAAATAAAATTGCTATAATTTGCTTGTATGTTGATGACATGCTTGTTGTTGGAAGCGACCTCTCAACTGTAGTTGAAGTTAAAACAATGTTATCCAAAGAATTTAGCATGACGGACCTAGGTGTTGTGGACACTATATTAGGTATGAGAGTGAGTTTTGGTAGGCAAGGAATTTTCCTTAGTCAATCTCACTATATCAATAATGTGTTACAAAAGTGGGGATACAGTGATTACAAAAGGTTTAAACACATTATGATTATAAAAATAAGTTGACACCTAACGATGGTGCAACAATGAGACAGTTGGATTATTCCAAACTAATTGGAAGTCTCATGTATACAATGATCTGCACCAGACCAAACATAGCTTTTGCGGTAGGCATGCTTAGCAGATTCACTAGTAATCCCAGTAAGTCACATTGGAAATTTGGAATGCCATTAAGAGGCTAATGGGTTACTTAAGTGGTGCTCAAGAGTTGGCTTTGTGCTACTCTGGACATCCTTCAGTTTTGGAAGGATATTCTAACGCATCGTGGTGCACAGAATTTGGTAAAAGTTGATCCAGTAATGGTTATGTGTTTACACTAGGAGGAGCAGCTGTGTCATGGAAATCTAAAAAGCAACCAGACATTGCATTCTCATCTATGGAGTCTGAACTCTTTGCGCTATCCTGTGTTGGTGAAGAAGCGGAATGGATGAGAGACCTGTTGCTAGATATTCCATTGAGAAGGTTTAAAGTAACCACTCTTAGCTTGTTTTGCGACAACCAAGCTACAAAAACTGTAGCATCTAATACTCTTTACAATGGTGAGAGACGAACTGTCGGTCTTAGACAAGCAAAGTTGAACTATCTCATTAAGCAAGGAATTATTATTCTCATTGATGTGAGATCCAAACAGAATATGGCTGATGCCCTCACTAAGGGACTACAAAGAGGTCTAATTATCAAAACTGTGGGGAAAATGGGGTTAAGAGCTACTGAGTCATAAAGACCTTAACACCCTAGTAATTTTGATAATTAGAACCCATAACATCCATAGAGAAGTTCAAACTTTAGCATCAATTTGACAGTCAACATGTTTTAGATAATTTTGATGATTCCACATAAATTTCACAAATATATAATGTCATTCTAATTTTGATGGTATTATATATCTAGAGAATTTACTTAGAATAGTCATATTATTCCAATACGAAACATGAAAACTTTTCGATGTGTTTCTGATGATTAAAATGTCTTTAAATATCATTCCAATTTTGATGATATATCTTTTATGGATACATGTTTCATTCCAATTTTGATGATTCAGTGTTAAACCATGATTGAAATAGCAGTCTTGTCATTCCAATATGGAACATAGTATGATTCTTATGTAGAAACTATAAAAGTTCATGTACTTTATTTGTTAAAGATACTTGATTGTGATGCTTGTGTTAAAATCTTGCTAGCTAACTTGAATTGTACTAGGTTCTTTTGTTTGAACTAGATACTTTTATGCAATTTGTTTGAATTCAAAGAGAAATGAGTGATAAAATTCTTTTTTGCAATGTTGAGAAATAGGTGCTAGCAAAGATAATGAAGATGGAATCCTAGATCTCGATTTTGAAGATGATGATTTGTTCGATATGGAGGAGTAATCTTGAAGCAGCATGCAAGAATTTTCTATTGTTGATCACTTGCTTGATAAGAACTTCTCTTGAGTTTAAGACCGCATTTTAAGCTTAAAACTCTTTAATTATGTTTGAAGTTATTTGCTTTGTTTAGTTTTGAGACTATGATTTGTTTTATCTATTAGTTTAGTCTTTGTGAAGTATTCTGAATTGGATATGGTTTGGAACTATTTAATTATATTGGTTTAGTCTTGATTGAATTATTCAGCTTTATAATTATATTGGTTCTTATGAAACTATACTTTTATGATGTTTTTCTTATATTATGGAGTGCTATCAGCCAGACAATTTTATACTGAACCGATGAGATAATTCTGTATTTTATATAATGAGAATATAGGAGGAGATTGTTGGATATATGGGTATATTCTTTATATATAAATATTACATGTGCATATGAGTAACACGTGTATTGAATGTACAATTGATTGGATATTGGAACGCGGATTTATGGGCTTACAACTCGATACCCAAACTAGCATTTATTCCATAAATACTGGCTTGTGATAGCAGTCTAGGTATTTCATTCTTGATACCTAGGGTGAATATCTCAAGCAACTTAAATCTAGATATTAACCCTAATTCCTCTTTAATTATTTCTCATAGAAATTTAACAAGATGAACATTTTTTTTTTTTTTTGTTTGTTCATGAATGGTTAAGGGTGGGTTGTTTATAAGATTAATTAATTTAGGGGGTATTTAATCTTAACCACTAATTCTAATCAGCTACCAACTAATCAAATAACCACCCACTCACTCAACTCACCCTTCCTACTCACTCCCGGCCAGCCATCAAGAAGGAGAGAAAGCACGTGCACATGCGTGCTACGTGTGTGTACACAATTTATTAATAGTTTTTATTTAAATTAAATGCATATGTTATAATATGTAATATGTATTTAATAGAACTAGTTTAATTTAATTATAATTAGAGTTTTCATACACCAATAAAAATAAACACACACACACTTCATAAATTTTATTTTGAAAGAGAGCACAACCAACACGTGTACTGCAAATGCGTGCGTCACACGTAAAACTAAATATTCGAGTACGAAATAGATTTGATCAATGGAGAAATGTTTATAAATAATCGAGATACAATGTATGAAAAATACATTTCATTTATTCTATATATACAACAATGTAATCCACACGTACATAGAAAACACGTGCATCACACGTATAAAATTTATATTTGAGTCAGGAGAATATTGAATTTCAATTTAAAAAATGAATTCGAACAAGTTATAAAAATAAACAATTGAAATACATAGAAATATTACACGTAACGGTGGAATATACGTAATTGGCACGTGTATTGAAAACACGTGCAATGAACGTAAAAACACAAAAAGATTAGGATTTATATTTGAGTTGACTCAAAATAGGATAAAAAGAATTGTGAGATGATGAAAAATATATAATTAATCGAAATACACAAATGCATAGGATATTTATATTAAAATACGTTACGAATATTACCCGTAATAGTACAAAATACATGTACTTAACACACGTGGAGCAAAATTGTCGTAACTCAAATTTGCGGGGTGTTACAAAAATACCAAATAAGAATTTTCAAATAGTGATCGTGTTTGTACCACACTTGCTATTTGAGATAGCGAGCCTGACTTTAATTTTTTATTTTTTTTAAAACACAGTCACTTTCTCGCGTCTCTTCAATCATCTCTCCCTATCCTCTATCCACCCTCACTCCCAACTCCGAACCCAAAAATCTAGGATTCAAGTTTGATCTCTCACCCAAAAATACCCTCCAAAATCTATTCCAATTCACTTCATCTCTTACAACCCTCTCTCCTCCCACTCTCAAAACCCTAAACCCATCATCCAAGATCTCCATATTTGGAGATTTTGGGAAGGGTCAAGAGGATTGCGACAGAAGTGGGTTCATTCATCTCATCCTCATTCTATATATCCAAAGCACACATCTATCGTACGGTATGTCTTCATTCGTTTGCTTTTGGATTTTGGGTTAATTTTGAGTGTGAGTTTGTTTGATTGTAATGTTGACAAATGGTGTTATTGGATTTGGAATTTTTGGATTGGTGTAGTTGGAATTGGGTTGTCAAAGTGTGATTTGTGGGATGATCTAGCATGTTCATTGAATTATTGCTAATGTACATTGTTAGAACGTTAGTATGTAATGTTGATAAAAACCATTGTCGGATCAATGGGTTATTGGACAAAGTTTGTGGGATCAATAAATTGTTGTTAAATATTGAATTATTCATAATGAGTTGTGTTTGTGTTTTGATAGTGGTTGCTAATCGGGTTTGTGTTTCAAAGTATTGAATTGTTAGGTAATATTAATTTTTGAAGTATTGAATTATACTAGACTGAAATACAATCTCTGTAACCCCCGTTTCCACCTATACATATCTTTTTTTTGTATTTTCTGTGTTTGGATTCTTTATAAAATTTTCTGTTTTCTTAAATTCATTTTGTTTTAAATTTATTTTGGATCTCCTATTAAAGTCCATTTCAATTCATTAATTGCATTTATCATTATTTTCAAATATATATATATATATATATATATATATATATATATATATATATAATCCTATTTTGTTATATGATGTTATTATTATTATGATTATTATTATTATATTATTATTATTTCTTTGACTGTTCATTAATTTGTGAGCACCCATAGATTTTTAATCCATCTTTTATTATTTTATTTATTTATATGAAGCTCATTAAGTTAACCCAAGGTTCAATTTTAAACCACTTTACATATGATTTTGGATTTATTATTTTCAAAACGCAAACCCAAATTCTACTTCATTTTATTTTATTACTAATTAGTATTTTGATTTAATGCATAGAAATCCTATTCAATTCTATGATTTTATTTGTTGTCTTACTAGATTATTTTATTACTGAGTGAAGCCCAAACATACTCCATTCTATATGTATTTCAGTATATATATATATATATATATATATATATATATATATATATATATATATAATCCTATACCCAAAACCGTTAACCCAATATCCCATTCTATTTACTTATTTTAAACCCAAACTCATTCTTATTGGATTCTAACCCATAAACCCATTAACCCGTAACCCATGAACCCAACATCCTTAACTCCTATATATATTAATTAACCTAACCCTAATTAATTAATCCTAATCTAATTTTCCCCTATATACAGCCGCCCCTACCCTTCTTCTCTCTTCTTCTCCTTTTCGTTCTGCTTTCGAAACCCAACTGACGCCCCCATGCTGCTCCTCTCCACCATTGTCGTCTCCATCCGTGACTACCTCGCTGCCTGCACTCCTCGACCTCTGCCATAGCTTCTCACCGCCAGCAACGAGCCCCTCCGTCCCAACACCCCGATCATCTTCATCTTCACCGCAACCACCACCGAGCCCTTATCCTCCTCATCCTCCCCGTCGCTCCGCACCACCGCACCCTCCTCGTCGAGCCCCTTCACTACCGGCACCCTCCACCTCGACAACCCCGAGTGCCATTGCTGCCCTCTCCATCCTCCCACTGCTGAACACCGCTTGCAACCCCACTGTCGACCCCCGCTCATCCAGTCGCCAACGATCTCACCTGCAGTGCCTCCGTCGTGACTGCCCCCCAGTCATCCCGTGCCTTCTCCCTCGACCACCAGTCACTAGCATCATCATCGACCATTGCAGCCAGCAACCACCACAGCACTCCACCATCGACCCCGCCCTGCCGTCGACTGCTGCTCATGCTGCCTGTAATACCCCGTAATTTCTAAAAGGATATTATATTATATATGTATATGTATATATATATATACTAGATTTGCCCATGGGCACGTGCCTACGGTACGTCTTCGGAATGATACAGCATATGATAGTCTTGTAAACAGTAAAATAACAATTATGTAGCTAAAGTTTGAATAATAAAACAATAATTAGTTGTAAATAAAAGTCCATGTTTCCATTAGTATATGTTGAAAAATAATTATAAATGGGGGTGTAAAATCCAACTTCTTAGAACGTGTGGAAAATGATGAAATTTAACCATTGATGAGATATTTGCTATTTTCAATGTAACATTAGCAATAAAAAAATGCATAAAAAATTTGAAAATATAAAAACTTGAAATCTGAAAATATAAATTTCTGAGTAAATAGAGAGAGAATGAGAGATAGAGAGAGAGAGAGAGAGAAATAAATAAATAAATAAATAAATAAATAAAGAGTTTTTTTGGGGGGGGTCTGAATTTGAGTTTTGGGGGGAAATTTTTGGGCGGGAAAATATGTTTTGAGATATTAGATCTGGACCATTGATTTCAACCCTATTAAAGGGGAGCCACTTGATAGCTTTCTTTGTGTTTTATTTGATATATATATATATATATATATATATATATATATATATATATATATATAAAGTAAGTGAGAGAGAGGGGGGGCACGGTTGAAGAACAACGGAAAGGCTGTGTTGTTAAAGATGACGTCAGCAGACCTGGGGCCCACCCGGATGAGAAGAAGGCAGCGCCAGCTGCTTACCTTGATGACGTGGACAGCAAGGGCCCACGGGGAGGGGCTTTGTGTGTGTGTCACGTGAATCGAAGAGGAGAAAGAATAAATAGTCCCATATCGGGATTGATACTAGATTAAATAATAATAAATAATAATGCCTATGATCAAGAGTCACCTAATTGGTTAACCACATTTTGAAAGGCAACCTGTGATGGGCAATTGTACTATATATATTAATTTGTCGTCTAAAAATAATAAAAATTATTTAAGTATTGGGGCGGGGCGTTACACTGCCTGCCTCCATCGCCGCGCCAGCGACTGCCACTTGTTCTCACTGCACTGAAGCCATTGTCGTCGTCTCTTATGTTGCCGCAGTCTCTTTGCTGCTGTGCTTGCAGCACGTTGTTGTTGCTATCTCTCTTACTGTTGTCGTAGCCATTCGTTGCCCTGTCTCCACCACTGGTCAGCGCCACCTCGAGGCCACATCCCGACTGCCCTGCCCGTCAACTCGCTACTGTTGTGTTCGCCTATTGTCGCTGCCCGCCGATCACTGCCTGTTCTCACTGCACCCAAAGCCGGCGTCGTTGCTTGTGTTGCCACTGTCTTTTGCTATTGTTGTTGTATCGCTGTCTTTTGCCGTGACGTCTGTGTTGTTGCCGCGTCGTGCACGGTCGGGATTTCGTCCCGTTATTCTTCATTAATATTCGGAATAATCGTCAATAAGGCAAGTTTCCTCTTGAACTAGTTTATTTTTATTGTTCAAGAATTTTCTTTGATTCCCGCAAGTTGTTCCTTTTTCATCTATCATATTTTATTTGTTTGATACCCTTCAAAGAGACTATTACGGATTGGTAGTCCTTTTTTCGTGCCATTCCCTTGATTCGAACCCAAGCCTTGTTATACATAGTCACATGCATACACGACACGAATACTTAGATTAGAAACATGTATATAGACATTGATGAATGAATGCTTTTCGATTAATATGATGATCATGCTATGTCGATAATAATTTGTCTCATTAATAGTAGAATTCCACCCTAAATATTGAGTTTGATTTCCTGTTAATTATTGCTTTGACATTATATGCTTTCTTGTTTCTTTTGTTGTCTTTTAATAATAATAATCTAGCTGCTGGCATGCTGTCTATTCTATATTGCACTGAGTTTTTGACCCAGTTGCTTTTATAATTTAATAGAACCTTGTAAATAAAATTTATAGCTCTTTGAATCTATTTTTCATTACTTTTTACGGATCTAAATTTTGATTTATAAACTGTAAGTTATTATATTTTTAACAGTGCTAGGTTTTCAATTTCCAGATTTCCGTCTAGAGTTACACCGATATGATTTTTTTTTTTAAAATAAATTGCTAACAACAGAATCTGAACTTGAAATTTTATATGTTGTTACTAGACATGACTAAGAGTCACATTATTATTTTTATAAGATTATTTGATAATATTCTAGACCTTTTATAAATATGAAAACTGTCGGATCCTGTATGTAAGGCAAATAACACTAGAGGGGGGGGGGGGGGGGAGGGGGGAATAGTGTTATGTACAAAATAAAAAATAATTTAAACTTGTGGCAACTATTAAGTCGAATGGAAAGCAAAACCAGTCGACTGAAATGCCAGAAAAAAGAGAGTTAATCAACTAAAGAACAACGAGTCTGTTAAGTCGACTTAATAAAGGAACTGGTCGACTGATCAAACACATACTTACAATAAAGTGCAACGAAATTAAAATTGCAAGTTAGAGAAATCAAACCACAGAGAATCAACAATGCTAACATGGCGATATATCCTGGTTCGGTCCTCCCAACCTACGTCAGTCCCCAAGCAACACACTTGAGATTTTCCACTATTCTTGAAAAAATACAAGAATACCCTACGATCTTTGGCAACAACTATGCCAAACCCGTAGACCTCTCTCACCACTAGAGAGAGCAAGGCCCCACTCTACAACCTAGAGTGAACACTGACTCTACACCAAGAGCCCTTCTCTCCAATCGAGAGGACCACTCTCACAGCCCGAGAGTGAAACAACAAAAAAGTAGAAGATTACAACACCTAAAGCCTTGATTTTTGAGTGTGCTTTTTGTATAAAGGCTATAGATTAACTTTTAATCGCAGTCTTGAACGTAATCGTTGTTATGCAAGACTGAAATTAAAGAACCAAGTCTAAAGAATGAGAGTACTTGAAAGTTTTAAGTTCTTTTTCACAAATAAAAGCAAAGACTTGATAAAAGCATTGGGCAACCTTTTCCAAGTTCATTCTGAACTCTATTTATAGAGTAAGAACTCCAAGGACGTTGGAAAACGGTTCACCAACTACCAACAAACGGCAGAAAAAATTTGAGTATGAAAATCAATTTTTAAACTTCAGAAAACAGTCAAAACAGCTCCAACAGTCGATTGGGTTGCCAAGGGAGTCGACTGGTCAGAGCTTGAGTAAGTTCAGTTTGTTTTGTACTTAAACAGTCGACTACTTATCGAATTAAGTCGACTGGTACTTTGACAGCTGAACTTATACAAGCTTGAATTTGACATTTTAATTTTTAATAATCTTTATTCTAATCCCAGGGGATGTGTGAGTGTGTGCATCAAGACTATTACAAGATTTCTAAGACATATAAAAAAATACAATAAATTTACAAGACACTCTTTTGAGCTGATCACTTTGAGAATCTTTGAAGCTCTGAATAACCCTTGTCTTGTATCTTGATCTTGAGTCTTGAAAAAGCTTTCTTGTCTTGTAGCTTGATCTTTAATCTTGAAAGCGTTAAGTATGCACTGTAAGAGATATGTAAAATAGAATATATGTGTATCGTGTTGTAGTCATCAAAATCAAGAATCTTTACTTCCTGAACACTAGTTCAGTAAAGAACCCAATTTTTGACTTAGCTAATGTATTTTCAATATGTCGTGTAAATATGCGTTGGAACCGGCAAAGATTCTACTTTCCAGAATCTCTGACAGAACCTGATTTTCTTTCCTGTAGAAAAGGAAAATTTGATTTTTGTACAGCAACATGCCAACATCTTGCTGTCCAGAATGTGTGTTTTTGTGTTTTTTTGTAAATCTATGTCTGACTTTACATATAGTGAATAGAATTAGTTATATCATGCATTGCATAGTCTTTCCATCTCCTTGACATCAGTTCAATACTTTTGTACCCATTGCATGTCCACATTTATGTGTAATAAATTATTAACAAGCCGGGGTAAATAGGGGTCGACTTAGTAGTGAACAATCGGAGACTGTACTCGAAATGGGCCCCTTGTTCTCGATTGTTTATTTTCATGGATTGTGGATAAATTCTCGTTATGGATCGTGGATTGTGGATTGTCGTTATTGTTATCGTGCCGAGTACATGATCTGTTGAGTTCACCACTATAGTCTAAACGATCACTGTTTGCATGCACCGAACCGTGGTATGAGACACAGTATTACGTGCATTAGATAGGATAATAAAAGACTAATAAACCTACGATTAACACTTGCATTCTTGATCATGATTATTGTTATTGACCTTGTATCACTGATTTCAATCACTGTTTATTGCATCATAAACTCTAGACCTTTGATCTTATTATCAACTTTTGTTATTGTCATTGATCTTTGATTTTGATCTAGTTTATTAATTCTTGATATACCATATTTTCCTTGCTTCTTTGTTTCTACTATTTGTTGTCCGTAACTTACTCTAATGGACAATTTTTTCCTACCTCTACTTGATGAGTTTACAGGTACAAAAGAAAATATGACTCAAGGACTTGGTGGGCAAACTTTCTGAAGAATGAAGCTGAACCTTTAGACTGCTATAGCTACTTCCTATTACTTGTTTATTTTATTGCTATTTATCATACTCTGTATTCCGGACTTGTGTGTCCCGAAGTTTAATTTTTCCCAGATGTTGGATATTATTTGGTGAATTTATTTTATGATTATTTTTTAGTTTATTCATTGTTTATGTGGTTATTCTTTTTTGCGTGGTTGTGATCTTTTGTATATTGTTGAGTTAATCTATTACAGCTATGGATGATGTTCTTATCATTTGCTAGGCCTTTGTTACGTGCTCGTGTTCTCGTATTCTGGGAAGCGGGGCGTGACAATCTCAATTGTAGTGTACACTACATTATTACTTATGACACGAACGCGGGGCAATCTTCAACAAGGATCGAGTAGTAGATCACAAGTTTGTATTATTTATTTAATAAGATTATGAATACGTTGTTTGGGTAGTATTTAACAAATATCGAATAAATTTTGAAGAACACGTCTAATGAAGGAGTACCCCCAAGTAACCGAGGCGGGGAACCACAATCTTGTACGGACGATCTCCGGTTAGTAGTGGTCACGGTAGTGGAACCGGGCGTACAAATGTAAGATGAAGTTTTTTTTTCTTTGATCATTTTGATTTAGCTTCAATAAAATGATATATTGTTAAATTAATGTTTTTTTTTTTTTTTTGTTGAGTATGTCTTACCTAATCCATCTTCTTCCCAGATTGAGCCAGGCCCGTCTTCATCATCTTATGTTCCACCTGAAGGTCCCGGTCTTCTCGACCCAAGACTCTTGACCTTGCAAACGCAACATTGTTCACAATCTGTACGGGACGAAGAATCAAAGGAGTGTACTTTTCGGGGCCACACCATCTTTCCTATGCATCCACGAATTTATGAGCTATTATAGGATTGAGGCTTGTACGATATTGGTTTGATGAGTTCAATTAAGGCCAATCGACATTTCCTAACCACTCTTCTCGAGAGACTTTTCACTTGCCGGTAGGGGAGATGACCGTCACGCTACAGGATGTTGCGATCATCACAAGTCTTCCGATTAATGGACTTGCCGTCACTGGGACGATGGAATTCGATCCAGAGTTTCTATTCTAGAATACCTCGGTGTACGGGCAGATCCTAGGGTAGTAATTGGGAAATCCATTCGACTGAAATGGTTTAAGGATACTTTCAACGACAGGTTGAATGATGATTCGAACGGGTACGAAGTCGAGTGCATACATAATGCCATTGTTTGGAGGGACCAGACTCATACTTATCTGCCACGCCCCGCTTCCCAAAATAAGGGAATACGAGCCCGTGACGAAGGCTCCAGCGAATGATATTAACATCATCCATAAGCTGTACCAGTCTTAACTCAACAACATGGAAAAGAATAACCACAACCATGCAGGAAAAACATAATCACATAACAAAGATACTAAGATAAAGCATGCAGTAGTCCAAAATAATAACCAACAACTGAAAATAAACAACTTTGGATCAACAAAGCCCAGAACAGAAGGTTCGACAAGGTAACAATACGAATATTAAAATTAACATGGAATAAATAGTTTATTGCAAGGCAAGCTCCTGCTCCAATCCTAGAAGAACTGCTCACCAGTACCTTCTGGCAATTCTCCTTGTGCACCTGTAGTTTGATCAACTAGAGTTGAGGAAAAATGTCCGTTAGAGCAAGTACGGACAACAAGTAGTGAAAACAAAGAGTAAAGGAACATGGTATATGAAGGAATATAAGGCAAGAACAAAATCAAAAGCAATAACAATGTCGACAAACGATTTTCAATAACAATAGTCGATAAACAATGTCGATGTCAATAGTCATGATCAATTGTACAAGTGTCAACTTAGGTTTATTAGCATTTTATTATCCTATCTAATACACATACTACTATGTCCCATACCACAGGTTCGGTGCATGCAAACAGTGTTTGTTTTAGACCATAGCATGTACTCGGCATAACAAGATAACATGATAACAAGATAACAGGATAACATGATAAAAAGATAACAAGCATTTCTCCACCTTCTATGTCAATAGTCCATGTAAACACGAAGGGCCCTACCGAGTACAGTTTCCGAGATTATCCACTACTAAGTCAACCCTTACTGTTCCGGCTTGTTAATATTTTATTATGTCAATCATGATCATGCAAATGTGTATAAGAGTATCAAGGTGATTATAAGGATGCAGCAAAATGATGTGGTGCGTGATTTAAATTTGATTCTCATTCATCAGATGCAAGGTTAACACATTTACATGCGATACTACGAAAGTGCATGTTCTGGACAACAAGACGTTGCTGTACAAAAGTGAACCTTTCCACTGCTACAGGAAAGTAAATTAGGTTCCGTCAGGGATTCTAGAAACTAGACTCCCTGACGGTTCCAATGCATATACACATAATATATAAAAACTACAGCAACTGGGTTCAATTACTCATTCTTTACAGATTTTATGTTCAGCCATAATTTTTGAAGTTATGTTTACATGCATGAATCAGGTCTGAAAGCTCATCAAATAAATCTAAGAAAATTAAGGGTGATTCCCTAGCATTTCTAGTCTCAGCAAGATAAATTTCATATTATTAAATTACTGATAACATGTTCTGTCACGCCCCGCTTCCCAAAATACGGAATACGAGCACGTAACAAAAGCCCAGCGAATAATTATTATCATCCTTAAGCTGTTTCAAGAAATCTTTGCAACACATCACAGAATTTATCAGAGTCGGAAGCAAAAGGTGGAACCAACATGCAACATTGAAATAAATTCACCAACAGAAATTTACTTGAAATTAAATACCATTGTCTCAAATAAAACAGAGTCTGGAAAAATAAATATCCTGGGTCACATCGCCCAAATACAAGATAATATCCAAGTCTCAAAATACAAGAATAATCTAAGTCTCACGAATACAAATATTGTTCTAGCACTACAAGAAATAATAATAATAAGCAGAATCTTCAGCATCTAAAACCTTACCTCACCAATACCTTCAAGAATCTGTCCTCCAAAATCTGCAATACAACGAATGCAGGAAAGAGGAACAGAGAAAACACAAGTACCCGTCAATTGCAGGTCGCGGGTCACAAATAGAGTAGGATACAAGCACATGGAATGGGGAAAACTAACTAGTACATGGTATAGGTATGATGTCAACCTAGGCAAACTAGCATGATAAAAGTGTCAAGTGTACACGGCATAAATCAAGTGTCAAGCAAACAAGTATCCAATAACATGCATCAAGTGTCAAGTGTCGTGTAATCATGTATCATGTATCACGTTTCATATTTCAGGTATCATGTAGTCAAGTATCAAGCATGCACGTATCATGTCAAGTATCTTATTCAAGTATCATGTTCGAGTATTAAGTTCAAGTCTTGTGTGATTACTATCTAGGTAGCACGACATGCCGCCCACACCACATGGTTGCTACAACACCACAGTTTCGCTTTAGATTTCATAGTGGACCATAGAGGGCAGCACACTCAGGAACAAGTCAAGTAACATGTATCAAGCACGAGTCACGTAAACGTGAACAGGTGGCAACAAGTATCAAGCACGAGTCATGTAGTCATGAACAGGTGGCAACAAGTATCAAGCACGAGTCATGTAGTCATGAACAGGTGGCAACAAGTATGGGAAACACGGGCCCCTTTCCGAGTACACGATTCTGAATTATCCACTAATGGATCTTTCCCTTAAACCCCGGCTTGATTACTTTTATTATTGTTATCCAATGGACATGAATGTGTTCGAAATAGTGTCAAATAAACATGGTATGATCAGGTTTAGGTTCAGGTTAACAAATCAGCATGCATGGATGATATACGTTCACATATACGAGTAAAATAGTCTAGGTTCAAAATCAGGACAGCAAGACCAAGCAGTACTAAAACAGTGATTCTAAGAGCTACATACATGCAAATCAAGACCGGTCAATGGATCTGGAAACTAGACATCCACACGAATCCAAGGAGTATAATAAAGTCACATACTAGTTCACAACAACTCAGGTCAAAACTGAATTGAACACAGATTTTAGGTTCAGCCAGAAAACAGGGGAACGACTTCAAACACATGAAAACAGCATGAAAACATATCAAATAATTCCACGAAAAATCTGGAGTATTCCCCTATAGTTATAGACTCAAAATAACAAGTTTCATAATATTACAGTAAGTATAGATAAGCCATCAAAATAAGAAGCAACACGAAAACATAGTTTTGACGAATCTGGAATTCTCAACACTTCTGTACGAAAATTAGGATATTTCGCAATCAGCGAATCAAAATCCAATTCCACCAAAACGCCATGAAAATATATAGATTTTTCCAACTTTCATATCTCACAAATAATTTTCATAAAACATAAGGAATTAGGGTGAAAACTGGGTTCTATACTGAACAGCACGTATATTACAGCACAAGGTGACTTTAGAAAAGAACATGAAACACTACTTAAAACTCATCTTTAAAATACAACAAAAATCTAGGTAGTCTCTAGTATCATAAGAAAACACTGAGCAAAATATTATATCAAGATATTATGTATAGCCTAGTTCTTGAAAATAAATTCTTAACAATTTTACACAAAACGAAATCTAGAAATCTATCAACACACCTGTACCAAAACTATCATATCTCAGTCATACGAACTCCAAATCAGGTAAAACCAGTGGGGTTTGAAAATAGACAAAATATCTACAATTCACTTTTAATTTTGAAGGTCAAATTTGGACTGTAGACTGGGTGAAAACAGTAAACAACACAGGACAAACTGCATATACAGATTTCACACCTCTTCTTAAAAACGTCATAACTTTCATAATATTGGACCAAACTCAACCAAATCTGAAATACAAACTAACAAACATCTAAACATAATGTTTTAGGGGTTTTAACATGTCCAAACCTATTATTTTTTTACATGGGCAATCAATCAAACACATAGCATGTAATTTATCACATATACGAACAAAATCAAGTTTTGGGTAAACCTAGATTATCAACCTATCAATTTTCATGTCATAAGTCATCTATGGCCAATTCTATCACAATAGAGACAAACCCACCAATAAAAATACAATTTTTGGTCGTCTCTAGACCCAACTACTCTAGGTGTGAACTTTTTGACTTGTATCAACCTAATGAAATTTTGAACAAGTTACTTGCCTCTTAATGACGATGAACGCGAAGAAATAAGTCCTAGCCACGAAATCCACGAGCGAACTCCTTCCAACGCGAATCCAAGCGAACCCACGAACCAAAAACGCCCTACGATCGAACTCCTTGATGCGACGAATGAAGGGGAAATTACCCACTTCAAAGAACACAAGGGAGAGGGTTTTGTGATGATTTTAATGGTGGTGGTGCTGTTTTGGATGGTGGCCGGCCACAAGGAGGAAAGGGGAGGGTTTGAAGGGTTGTATGGAGAAGGAAGGAATATGGTGGAGTAGGGTTTATGTATGGATGACTGGCTTTGGGAGAAGTGGGGGCTCGGTTTGGATGCTAGGAGGCAGGCCGGGAGTGCACAAACAAGAGGAGCCGGGATTATGGAGAGGAAAAGAGAGAAAAAGGATTAGGGTTAGGGTTTATTAGGATTAGGGGGTTATATATATGGGTTAATTGTGGGTTAATGGGTAGTGGGTATCAATATGTAGTAATAGGTATACAAATGGGTAATGGGTATTGGGTAGGTTTCAAATGGGAATACAATTTATAGAGAATTTTATGGCTCCTAAAAATTTCCTTAAGGGTCAAAAATCATAATTTTGGTAAATCACCACCAAAAATCCATCACATCACCAAAATGGAAAATAAAAATGAACGAGGCCAAGAAAATAAGAAAAAGAATCCAAAATGGTGAAATGAACAAAAACGGCGAACAAACGACACAAGGAGCTCAAATGAAAAGAAAAGGAATATATATTGAAAATAAATCCAATATACGGATCCAAATAATACAAGAGATATAAAAAGACACAAAAATGAAAAATACACTCCTGTTACCGCTGAATCTGGTGTGGGGGTAAACAGATGAGATTTGTGAGTTCGTGGAAAAACCTGAATAGCGGATCCAAGCCTGTTCGTCGGAATTGGGCTGCTGATTCCTGCCGCTCACCTGCAAGGAAGTGCGATACACAGGGGTTGATTCCGGCGACGCACCCTCCGACGCTCTTGTCAGTAACCAGTGATGATTAAGAAAGAGCTTAAGTTGTCAAAAGAGTGATTACCTGGTAACAGTGGTAGGTAGGAGGTATTTATAGCTGCCATGGCTGATTAGGGACCTGATTTCCTGTGATACCGTTAGGAGTAAAATCCTCATAATTAGTTTAGGAAACTGATTCCTGATTTCCGGTGAGAGGATAACTGCAAATCAGGCCCGTTGATTTAGTCAAATCAGTGACCCTGATTTCCTCTTGCTGGTCTGGGTTTGTCTTGGGTCGGGACCCGTACCCAGCTGGAGTGGATCCGTTTTGCGGGTTATTGGATCTGTGAAGGGGAGTTCCAGTGCCCGCTTCGGGCCCATCTATATGCGAAATTACCGTTTTACCCCTGAGCTTCAAGATTCGTTCCCAATCTGGACGGTTCCGATTTAACCCCATTTTTAGCCATATCACGAGCCCCCCACTCCTAAAGACTGAGTGTGATCAACCTTTGAGGAGTAGTTCAACTGTTTCAGTGGCTAGTGGAGTTGTATCGGAGTCCGAATGGAGGGTTTTAAATCTCGAAGGGGGTAGTGAGGTGATTTTTGAAGCTGTAGGCTGTTCCGAAGCCTTGTTGAATATTCGATGGTTTTTATCTATTTTTCGGATTATTTATTTAATTTTGCGATGTGTTAACCAGTCGTTCGGGGGCCTTAACAGTACATTCTAGGCAATAATTGTTCGTTCAGGGGCTCAAAAATATTTCCCCGAATTTATAATTATTTTCTAAAATTTTTAGTTAATTTTCCCGAATTTTTAGCAATTTTTTCGCAATTTTTAAATAAATAAAACGATTAAAATAAATAAAAACTGATTTTTAATACCTATTTATGGCGTGGCTTGATCTGGGCCTTTGATCTCGTGCGAGCGCGAATATCTGAAAGATCTGGCGGTTGTAGTCACTCGGTAGTCATTTTCTCGCTTTTGGAGCTCGGATGGGCACTTGCTCGGTTAGCCGACCGGGGGTATAAGGGTTCGGCTGTCCGAGCGACGTGGCGCGATCTGAGCCGTTGGATGGTGGCGCGAATCTCGAGATGGGCTCAGTTCCCAAGAAAATGCTATCTTGTCGTCTAGCGCACGTGGCACGATCTGGACCGTCCATCATCAGAAGCCGAATTTCTGGAAGATCCAACGGTCGTGGTCGCTCGGCGGCTTTTTTCTCTGTTTTGGAGCTCAGATGGGCACTTGCTCGGTTGGCCGACCGGACGTTTACGGGTTTGGCTGTCCGAGCGACGTGGCGCAATCTGAGCCGTTGGATGATGGCACGAATCTCGAGACGGCTCAGCTCCCAAGAAAACGCTATCTTGTCGTTTAGCGACGCTGGCTAGATCTGGGCCGTCGGATCGAGATCCTACACGAAAGTTGAGGAGAAAGTGGATTTTCTCCGTTTTGGGGCTCGGATGGGAACTTGCTCGGTTAGCCGACCGGAGGTCTAAGGGTTCGGCTGTTCGAGCGGCATGGCGCGATCTGAGCCGTTGGATGATGGTACGAATCTCGAGATGGGCCCACTTTCCAAGAAAACGCTATCTTGTCATCTAGCGATGCTGGCAAGATCTGAGCCGTTGGATGGTGGCATGAATCTCGAGACGGGACCAATTCCCAAGAAAACGCTATCGTGTCATTTAGCGACGCTGGAAAGATCTGGGCCGTCTGATCGAGATCTTACACGAATGTTGAGGAGAAAGTGAATTTTCTCCGTTTTGGGGCTCGGATGGGCACTTGCTCGGTTAGCCGACTGGGCCCTTTGATGTTGGGGTCGGATCGTACGTCGCTCGGTTAGCCGACCGGGAGTCCGAGGGTTAATGGGTCGGCAAGGGCGATGGCGAGCCGTTGGGCCTTCGTGAGAAGGCCGAGCTGAGCTACAGGCTGCCCTCAGGGAGCATTAATGCCGCTCCAGGATTTGTGCGGCGTTCCAACTTCCTGGGTAATTAAGATGGCATCCTCTAATTAATGCGTGGCGCTTCAGCTTCCTAGGCGTGACCGCTGGGCTTCCGTCGCTTGGCCTCCCGAGGGTCAACGTTCGTAGTACATCGTGTACTCGCGAAGAGAGCGAGAGAGGGATTACCTTCTACAAACTTGCGACTCGTTTGCCTGCGGCGAGGTGGAGTCCTGCTGACGCTCAGAGTAGTGTAGCTGTCTCGTCTAGCGGTGCCTCGGTCGGTGCCACAGTTGGAGTTAGCGGCGAAGGGGGATCTCGCTTCGCTGGTTTGGAATCAAGCTCGGAGGTTAGGCGTCGCCGCCCCTGCGTTTCCTTGAACCAAAGCGTACCCCTTCCGAAGAGGCACTAAACAAGTTGTCTTATGTTCCTTTAAGTTATTGTAAAACTCTGTTGTAGCGTCGGTCTAGTTGTATGTAGAGCTACTTTATTTGAATAAAAGTCTGAAAGTTTGTTTTGAAAATTCTTGAAGTGTCGGACTTCGGCAATGTTTGAAATTTTGTTGTTCGTCTCTTCCTCTTTTCAGCTCGTGGTGGTAGCTCAAGACGCCGACCCCAATCGCTCGGATGACCATGCTCGAACCGAGGCTGGCTCGGGGGTGACGAGGTTGTGCTCGGCGAGGTGCCGAGAGCGGCTCTATGAAGTCGAGCTGGGATTGCGCCGAGCTGAAAGCGAGCGGGACCACCTTCAGCTCATCCTAGGTCAGCGAGACGTCGAGATCTGGCGTCTGGAGAGCAGGATTGCCGAGATGACCCCTATAGGAGAGGACGAAGATTCGCCGACCGCCTTTAGCAACGCCCTTCGGATCCAATGTGTTCGGCACAATTTGTCGAAAATAATAGCCGAAAGGGACGATCTGCTATCTGAGATCCGTCACTTGCAGACTGTAGAGGCGGAGCTTCGGACGGAGGGAGAGGGACTGGCGGCCGAGGTTGCCAAACTGACGACCGAACGGGACATTGATGATTTTTTTTAAAAGCCAAGTGTAGTAGGTCGGCATTGTAACTTTTGTTCTTTAAGGCCTTGTAACCTTGTTGTATGGAAGAGTCGCTTTGTACCGTGTCTCAATTATTAATGATATTTCTTTCTCGAACTTGCATGTCCTTTGTAGCTTTGTGTAGTCGTTTCGTTTGTGACTGTGTTCATCGCGCCGAGGTCCCTAAGCCGGCCTCTTGCTCGTTCGCAGTTCGGCGACAAGAGCGTTCGGCCAGTGGTGCCGAGCAGCGCTTCGGTCTCCTATTCTTGCGAAGTTGCGAGATGAGTCGAGCCTTACCCAATGGTGGGCTCGCCGACCATCGCGAGAGTTGAACGGTCGTGGGAGCAATTCCGAATGGCGACCCACTCCTAGTTTGCTTAGAAGCGATCTTGCGGAGTAGAATCGAGCCAAGTGTTGGACTCCGGAACCATCGTTAGAGTTCAACGGTCGTGGGAGCAATTCCGAATGGCGACCCACTCCTAACCCGCTTAGAAGCGAGCTCGCGGAGTAGAGTCGAGCCAAGTGTTGGACTCCGGAACCATTGTTAGAATTTAACGGTCGTGGGAGCAATTCCGAATGGCGACCCACTCTTAGCCCGCTTAGAAGCGAGCTTGCGGAGTAGAATCGAGCCAAGTGTTGGACTCCAGAATCATTGTTAGAGTTCAACGGTCGTAGGAGCAATTCCGAATGGCGACCCACTCTTAGCCCGCTTAGAAGCGAGCTTGCGGAGTAGAATCGAGCCAAGTGTTGGACTCCGGAACCATCGTTAGAGTTCAACGGTCGTGGGAGCAATTCCGAATGGCGACCCACTCCTAGCCCGCTTAGAAGCGAGCTTGCGGAGTAGAGTCGAGCCAAGTGTTGGACTCCGGAACCATCGTTAGGATTGTTCAACAGTTGTGGGAGCAAAACTGAACGGCGAACTACTTCTAGCTCGCTTAAGAGCGAGCTTGCGAAGTAGAGTCGAGCCGGATATTGGACTCCGAACCATTGATTGAGTAAAGAATAAAGACGGAGAGATACGAGCAATTTTATATGTACAAAAAAGCATTCTTTATTGATAACTAACGGCGAGCCGTTTTTACATATGACAACTTAAGAGAGGAATTACAAGTTAGAGGAGAGGAACGGTTCGACACCCAAGGATACTCAGAGAGGCGCCGGGGCGCTTTCTTGGTATTTTAAAAGGTGGTCGGCATTCTAGGTCCTCGGAATCTCCCTGCCTTCAAGGTCTTCTAGACGATAAGCTCCGGGCCGAACTACTTTTGCGATCTTGTAAGGTCCTTCCCAATTCAGAGCCAGCTTGATCTTCTGATTGGGGAAGGAGATGGCTAGTTTTCTGAGGACCAAGTCCCCCTCCTTGAGATCGGTGGGTCGGACTCTCTTGTTGTACGCCAACTCGATCCTCTTCCGGTAGTTCTGTTGGCGTATTGATGCTCTTTCCCTCAGCTCGTCCACTAGGTCTAAGTTCGCCTGAAGGTCTCTGGCGTTCTGTTCCTCGTTGTAGGCTGCGAGGCGAGGAGAAGGTATTCCGACTTCGAGAGGTATCACTGCCTCGGACCCATAGGTGAGGTTGAACAGGGACTCTCCTGTGGGGGTCCGTTTGTTGGTGCGGTAGTTCCACAACACGTTGGGGAGTTGGTCGACCCATAAGCCTTTAGAACATTTGTCCAGTCTCTTCTTGATACCAGAGAGGATCTACCGGTTAGCGTTCTCTGCCTAGCCATTCGACTGTGGGTGGGAGACGGAGGAGAAGCGCTGTTGGATGGCAAGGTCTTCACATAGAGCTCGGAACGCGGCCCCAGTAAACTGAGTTCCGTTGTCTTTTACGAGGACACGGGGGACGCCGAATCGGCAGATGACGTTCTTCCAAAAGAATTGAAGTACCTTGTTCTCGGTGATAGTAGCTAGGGGCTCGGCCTCAATCCATTTCGAAAAGTAGTCGATGGCTACGACCAAGAACTTGAACTGGCCTGGAGCTGGAGGGAATGGCCCTAGTAAATCCATCCCCCACATTGCGAAGGGGATAGGACTTGATAGGGAGGCGAGGTTAGCTTGGGGGAGGCGACGAATGTTGGAATGTCTCTGACAAGAGCCACATTGCCGAACGTGTCGCTCGGCGTCTTGGAGGAGAGTCGGCCAGAAGTATCCGTAATTCAGAGCTTTCCGAGCTAAGGACCTAGACCCTGAATGTGCCCCGCCGATGCCTTCGTGGAGCTCCTGTAAGGCATAGTCAGCTTGTTCCGGGGAAAGGCATCTCAGGTATGGTCGGCCGTCTATCTGCGAGAAGGAGCGCTTGTACAAGATCCCCTCGACCAGGACGTACCGCTCGGCCCTGGTTCTTACTCGGCGTGCTTCCTTGGGGTCCTCGGGGAGGAGTCCGTCCCTTAGGAATTCCACTAACGGTTTCATCCAGTTATCTTGCAGTAGGATCGGCAATGACTCCACTGAGTCGGGGGTCTCGTCTTCTATGCTCGGTTTCAAGAGGACCTCGATCAAGACGGTCAGCTCGAGACCTTGGAGGGAGGATGAGGCCAACTTGGAGAGGGCATCGGCTTGTGAATTCTCTTCTCGAGGGATTCGTTGGATGAGTGCCTCTTCGAACCGGGCCATGAGGGTTCGGACTTTGGCGAGGTACTTCGCCATCCGTTCGTCTCGAGCCTCATAATCGCCCAGGACTTGGTTCACAACCAGCTGAGAGTCACTATGGATTTGGAGGCACTGTGCCCCGGCACTTCGGGCAAGTCCGAGGCTAGCGATTAGTGCCTCATACTCTGCTTCGTTGTTTGAGGCCTTGAAATTCATGCGGAGGGCATACTGGAGGACGAAGTCATCTGGGCCTGTCAGGATGATACCGGCGCCGCTTCCCTCGTTGCAGGAGGAACCGTCCACAAAAACCGTTCAAATAGGGGTTCCGTTCGGGACATGGCTGACTTCGGGAATGGTGGTCTCGACGATGAAGTCCGCGAGGGCTTGAGCTTTGATCGCAGTCCGGGGCTGGTAGGAGATGTCGTGTTGGCTCAGCTCGATGGACCATTTCATAAGCCGGCCTGAGGTTTCCGGCTTGTGGAGGACCTGCTTCAGCGGTTGGTCGGTGAGGACCACAACCGAGTGGGACTGAAAGTATGGACGGAGCTTCCTTGCCGCCATAACCAGGGCGCAGGCCATCTTTTCTATCTTCGGGTAGCGGAGCTCGATGTCCCGAAGGACCTTGCTCACATAGTAAATGGGCCTCTGAGCCCGGTATTCTACCCTCACCAAGACGGCACTTAGGGTCTGCTCGGAAGCAGCTAAGTAGATGAAGAGGGTTTCCCCTGGAACGGGCTTGCTGAGCAGGGGAGGATTGACCAAGTTGGCTTTCAGCTATTTAAACGAATCCTGTTGCAGTTCGCCCCATTCAAAACCCTTGGCCTCCCTGAGAGCCTTGAAGAAAGGGAGGCACTTTTCCCCAGACTTCGAAAGGAATTGCCCAATAGCGGCGAGTCGACCCGTAAGCTTCTGCACTTCCTTGACGTTCCGGGGTGGGGCCATGTCTAGTATGGCTTTAATTTTTTCAGGATTTGCTTCGATCCCTCGCTGGCTGACCATGAAGCCGAGGAACTTTCCTGACGAGACCTCGAATGCACACTTGTTCAGATTAAGCCTCATGTTGTGCCTTCTCAGTACGCCGAACGCCTCCTGGAGGTCGGCCACGTGGTCGGTACCTCGGATGCTCTTCAAGAGCATGTCATCGACGTATACTTCCATGTTGCGGCCTATTTGGCTTTGGAAGACTTTATTGATGAGGCGCTGGTAGGTGGCTCCAGCATTCTTCAATCCGAACGGCATAACTCTATAACAGTAAAGGCCCTGGTCGGTAATGAAGGAAGTCTTCGAAATGTCCGGGGGGAACATTCGGATCTGGTTGTAGCCGGAGAAGGCGTCCATGAAGCTGAGGAGCTCATGACCCGAGGTGGCATCAATGAGGGTGTCGATATTCGGGAGAGGGAACGGATCCTTCGGACACGCCTTATTCAAGTCTGTGAAGTCGATGCATATCCTCCAAGAACCATTGGACTTCTTAACCATGACGACATTGGAGAGCCACTCGGGGTAGTTCACCTCCTGTATGAACCGAGCTTTTAGGAGCTTGTCCACCTCCTCCTTGATGGCTTGTTGTCGCTCGGGAGCGAATTTACGCCTCTTCTGCTAAACCGGTCTGCACCCCGGTTCGACGCTGAGGCGGTGCACTAGAAGCTCCTCGGAAATCCCGGACATATCTGCGGCGGACCAAGCAAATAGGTCGCGGTTCTTCCGGATGCACTGCACCAAGTCGGAACATAGGGCAGTCGGCAGGGACTTGCTGATGAGGAACTTTCGACTCGGGTCCTCGTCCGAGAAGAGCACTTCTTCCAATTCGTCTGCCGGCTCGGATGTGGGTCGGACGTTTGGCTCAGGGATCTCTAAAGTCTCGAGGGAGAGCACCGGACCCCCAGTGGAAGTCATGTAGCACTTCCGAGCCGTCTCTTGGCTGCCCCTGACTTCTCCCACTCCCGCCCGGGTGGGGAACTTCATCTTGAGGTGGTACGCCGAAGGAACAGCTTCTCGGGCAGCTAGGCCAGGTCGGCCCAAGATGACATTGTATGCAGCCGGGACATCGACGACCATAAAGTCCATCGGCTCTGTCCGGGTGGTAGGGGTCTTCCCAACAGTTACGTCCAGGGTGATAACCCCTTCGACAGTTACTGGTACCCCTGTGAACCCGTGGAGCGTGTAGCCGGCCGGTTTGAGGCGATCCCGGGATAGTTGCAGCCCTCAGAAGGCCTAGAGGAAGAGGATGTTCACGGAGCTCCCGTTGTCTACCAGGATCCTCTGCACTTTGAAGTTCGCCATGCGGAGGTCGATAACAAGTGCGTCGCAGTGGGGAGTTCGGACCCCCTCGAGGTCTTCATCAGAGAAGGTTACTGGAACGCCGAGGCCTTTGGGGGGAGGGGCGCCGTGAACTGAATTGACCTCTCGGACGAAGGCCTTCCGAGAGGACTTGGAAGAGCCCCCCATGGGGCCTCCGTGGATAAGGTGCAGAACACGTTCTTCCTCGAACTCGTGGGTTTCATCGCGTCGCTCGGAGCGTTTGTTAGTCCCCCGAGGTGGAGGAGTGGTGCGATCTTCCCGATTATTTGTTCGTACAAACTTAGCCAACTGCCCCCTCTGGATGAGGGCCTCTATTTCGTTCTTCAGCGCCTGGTAGTCGTTGGTGTCGTGGCCATGATCCCAGTGGTAACGGCACCACTTCTCCTTGTTCCTCTTCTTGGCCGGGGTGTTCATCCTCGGAGCGGGAGGTATAACTCCCTCCTTTTCGACTTCCATCAGGATGGTGGAGACGTTTGTAGTGAGGGGAGTAAATTTCTCGAACCTAGGAGGAGGATGGCGCTGACCGCTATTATCCTTCTGTAGCTTCTTGGCCCCTTCCTCTTCCGTTGTCTTTCTCTTTGACCCGGAAGAAGATCCTCCGAAACCCGGGAGGCACTCGGCCTCCTCCGCCCGAATATATTTCTCGCATCTAAGGAGAAGGTCGGCGAAGTTGTGCGGGGGCTTTTTGGCGAGGGACGACCGAAGGTTAGAGTTGAGGACGTTGGATTGGAATGCGACAGTCGCCACAGACTGGTCGAGGGAGGCGATGGACCTGACCTCCGCAGTAAATCTCCTCACATAGTCCCTCAACTTTTCTCCCCTCTCCTGTCGGAGGTGGAGTAGAGAGAGGTTGGTCTTCTCCGTTCGTCTGCTGCTCACAAAGTGGGTTATGAAGAGCGTTTCGAACTGCTCAAAAGAGAAGATGGAAGAGGGAGCGAGCCGGGAGTACCATTCCCAAGCCGAACCCTTGAGAGTGGCGGGGAAGGTTTTGCAAAGCATGGCATCGGAAGCTTGGTGGATTAGCATCAAGGTCTTGAAGCTTTCGACATGATCAACAGGGTCCGACTCCCCCGAGTACATTTCAAACTGCGGAGGCTTGAAATCCCTCGGGATATGAGCCTCCATGATAGTCCGAGAGAAGGGGGTCTGCTGGGGCGGACGGTCCTTCCTCTCGACTCCTCCTCCTTGTCCATTCGACCGATGCGCCTCTCCATCTTGTGGAGACGACGGTAGAGGGCATCGTCCCTCCGGTGGTAGTCAAACGATCCCCTGGACTCGTCTTCATAGGAAGGGGAGCGGGGACTACGGCGTCGATAGTCCTGGGATCGGCGAGGACTATGATGGTGTTGCTGGTGACTAGGAGCCGGGGGAGGACTTATGGATCGGTGGCGAGGACTTGGGACCCATGGGGGTGTTGGAACCCTTTGGGCATTATTGTTGTTGGGGCGAAGGTTGAGAGCCTGCAACATCATTGCCTGGAATTGTTGGAACTCGGCACGAGTGATGGGTGCCTCATCGTTCCTCGGATGATGTCGACCAGCAGGGGAATGTGGCCTCCTCCTATGACGCTCGGGAGATTCCCCCCGTCCTCTTCGGTCCGGAGACCTCCTGCCATCTCGGCAATGAGGAGATCGCTCACCTTGATGTTGGCGGGAGACTCCCTCTCGGGCCCGCTTCTCATCTAGGCGGTTGCGAAGGTCCTCATCCTTCTGCCGATTTAGAACGGTGTTGCTGAGGTCGGAAGCTCGGGGATTATGGGAGGCCATAGAATCCGAGGAGGCATTGTGTACTGAGACATGGTCTGGGTGGAGAGGTTGCTTCTGCCTCCGCTGGTTCTGACCAGTGGGACCATTAGGGGGTTGTTGATTCAGAAGAGGGGGCTGGCCCTATTGGAAATGGTCTTGGACCGGGGGAGGAAGTTGTTCGGGCTACGGAGCAGGATGCACGGGGACTTCCTCTTGTTGATCGGTGGGGTTGGGTCCACGATTGGACCCCCTTAGACCTGACCTTTCTGGGAGGCATGGCTGGAGAAGAGCTAGTCGACGGGAAGGAGGCGGGGGCTATTCGTATGGTTTCCCATAGACGGTGTCAATCTGTTACCGCTGAATCTGGTGTGGGGGTAAACAGATGAGATTTGTGAGTTCGTGAAAAAACCTGAATTACGAATCCAAGCCTGTTCGTCGGAATTGGGCTGCTGATTCCTGCCGCTCACCTGCAAGGAAGTGCGATACACCGGGGTTGATTCCGACGACGCACCCTCCGACGCTCTTGTCAGTAACCAGTGATGATTAAGAAAGAGCTTAAGTTGTCAAAAGAGTGATTACCTGGTAACAGTGGTAGGTAGGAGGTATTTATAGCCGCCATGGGAGTCTGATTAGGGACCTGATTTCCTGTGATACCGTTAGGAGTAAAATCCTCATAATTAGTTTAGGAAACTGATCCCTGATTTCCGGTGAGAGGATAACGCATATCAGGCCCGTTGATTTAGTCAAATCAGTGACCCTGATTTCCTTTTGCTGGTCTGGGTTTGTCTTGGGTCGGGACCCGTACCCAGCTGGAGTGGATCCGTTTCGCGGGTTATTGGATCTGTGAAGGGGAGATCCAGTGCCCGCTTCGGGCCCATCTATATGCGAAATTACCGTTTTACCCCTGAGCTTCAAGATTCGTTCCCAATCTGGACGGTTCCGATTTAACCCCATTTTTAGCCATATCAAATCCAAAATACATAAAATGAAAAACAGGGGTTACATGTTCAAATTAAATTGCAAGGCAGGGTGATACAGTGAGATTGTGAATCTGGAAATCCTAGACCCAGCAGTACTAAAACAACAATATCTTACAGTTTATAACTCGGAATTCATATTCAGCAAGTTTTAATTGATTCTGATTATAGCTAGGTCGATTACCCTATTCTTTCCTTCTTAAAGGTTCTGGCAGCAGTCTAGAGTCAAATCTCTACGTGTAGAATCGAGGTGTAAATTCAATACAAAAACCTATAAAATTAGAAAATGAACATTAAGCATGTCTATTAATTTTTTGGAGAATTGTATATCATTATTCTACTTTTAATACTGTGTTTCTATTAGAAGTTGTGTCGATATTCCACTAAACTGCAAATCTGGAACTACCGACCAGCAGTGACAAAAAGTGTAATATCTAACAGCTCACATATCGGAATCTAGATCCGTAAAGTGTACTGAAAACTAGATTCATCAAGATACAATTTATTTTTATATGGTTCTAGCTAATTTTAATAGTAACAGTGTCGAAATCTCAGTACAACATAGCACAGACAGTAGGAAATGATGAAATGTAATCATATGCAATTGTCATAGTGAACAATCTACATGCTCCTATATCATGGAATGCACTAACATTATATGTAGCAATTTAAGATGAATTTTTGTAGTACACAAGTCAAATTATCATGTTACGATTCAAGTCTTAAGATCACAATCGATCATCAGACATTCAAATCACAATACATTTCTTATATGCAAGTTTCTAGTCAAATTATTCATGTCGTGTGTGCATGCAAGCTTGGTTTGAATCAACAGATGTTGGCACGAAGTCAAGGATACTTTGGGTTAGCTCGTGTAAACCCTCGATATCCTCAACAGAAGGTATACAATATCATAATATGATAATCAAAAGAGAACTACTTGTGGAGATCAATAATCTTGAACTAGAATAACAAACGAGTTCAAGTAGACTTGCTTTTGAATGATGATAAACCCGAATAATCGAATAACGGGATTAGGATCCCAGGGTGGCACATGCGCACTACGTGCACCAAACACAACAGCAACAAGTAGCGGGGGCGGCAACCAACAGCAAGACGACGATAGTGAGCAGGCGGCAACGGCAGCGAGGGGGGTTAGCGGCATCGGTTCTGAGTGCAGCAAGAGGAGCAGCAAGAACGGCGACAACAACGACAGCGAGGGAAGGCACTGGCATTCGGTGGTCGATGGTGTGCGGTGCTCGGGGTCGACGACGGTCGACTGTGGGGTGGTCGTCGAGATAGAGACGACGGGGCTTGGGTCACGTGGTTGTAGACGATTGGGGCATACGAGGGCACTTTGGTGGTCGGAGCGTCGGAATGACAAGGAGGAAGGTTGTCGACAGTTATGGAGGCGACAATGGCGAGATGGTGGAGGATGGGTGCGGCAAAGGAGATGGAGGGCAGCGAGGATGAGGGCGAAGGTCGAGGACGGTGGGTGTGGTCAACAGGTGAAGGCAGACGGACGAGGAAGATGAGGAGTCTCGGGGTGCTTGGGTTTCAACAGAGAAGAAAGAGAGAAGGGAGATGAATGGCTTTGGTTGTATTGAATAGGAGAGAGAGAGAGAGAGAGAGAGAGTTATTTAATGATATAAATAATGGGAGTGAAACATGGGTAGTTAGGAGATACGGGGGATTACAATGAAAAAATATGGGGTTGACTGTTAGGGAGAAATTGGGTTTGTGGGTTTGGGTAAATGGGTAGACTTGGATCCAATAAGAGAAAGAGCTCGGGTTGGGCTAGGATAACAATATGGGCTTGGAGTTGAATTGGGCTGGCAATATAGAATAACAAGGATAATAATAATAATAGTAATACAAGAATAATAAATTGCAACAGAAGGCTCACAACAAGCCCATGACTCAAAAATACATTAAAATAGAAAGAGCAACACAAAATACTAGAAAATCCGTACAACCGGAAACAGGGGTTACATTATCCCAATGGAAGACGGTTCCTAGATTTGTTGTATTACTGATAGAAGATAAGAAAACTTAGTATATGCTTCTTCAAAGGAACCGAACAACCTCTCAATAGCCTTTTATTTTGCAATCCAAGCTTTCCTATACGAAATCTGATAATTGTATTGTAGCTTGACTTATTCAATAATAGCCTTCAGTGTTATTCCTATCTCAGCTTTAACAACATTCATAATCAGATTGCAGACAAGTTTAGCATCAACTTTATAGTGGTCTTGATTCAACGTGGGATTCAGACATTTATGCAGCCCTACTATTTTCTTCACAACAAACTTTGTCCTACCTTTTGGAACGATTGCACATAATCTCCACGGGCAACTTCCCTCACTTACGACTGGGGGAAATTGTACCATCTCCTCAAGGGTACGTTTCCTATGTGCCAATTTACATTTCACGGTATATAGAGTAGGGGTAGATTTCAGTGTGACAAATTTCCGATGTTTCTTGATGGAGTATAGCTTCACCGTCAACTGGATTTTTTTTTACTTTGAAACTCATTCTCGATGTACAATTCGTCTACGTTAGATTGACCGGACGACTCTTGTGGAAATTGATGTACTCTCGCACTTTGTGTCATCTCCTCGGTAACATTAGCATTAGCATAACCATCATTAACTTTCCCCTCATTTATATTAACAACTGCATGTTCATCTTCTTCCACTTCGTCATCATTTTCTAAACTCTCATTAACTTCATTGTCCGTTTCTTCGTCTTCTTCATCATCTTCTAATAAATCGTTGTTAACGATAACATTTTCAAATATTTCAAAATATTGTCATTTTAAACATAATCATGAACCAAACTAGGTTGACGTGGCAACTCAGTTTCTGTAGGATCTGAACTAGTTGTATTTGTGAACGTGTCTTCTTGTGGGGACGGTGAGATTGCATGTGATTCATGTCCTGGGTTAGAAGTCATCTCATGTGTCATCACTTCACGTACGAAGCTTGAACTAGGATTAACATGTGGCTGAGCATTATTAATTTGGTTCAGCTGAATATATAATTCCAATGCAGACCAACTATAATTGAGTTCAAGTGTCCTAGCAATCATGAACTTTAGAGCGTTATCATTAGATACGGGCACTGTCATAAAATATTGACCTTCTCTTTTTTTCGCCGCATAGCGAGCTAAAATTTTGACACTCCATTGATCTCTATCCCAATTAGTAACTTCATAAATTTTATCGACTAGTTTTGCCATTGTAATAGTACAAGGTGCCCAAATTATTTCAGGATCAACGACACTATAACGAGAACCTAGCTTTGTGTTACGAATTATTTCACAACCAAAATAGAACAAAATAGGAATATCATAATCCATACATATACATATTTAAAAAAAATACGAGTCATTATCTAATCACAAACTAAACCTACCCAAGTGTACATGAGAATGTGTTATACAAATAATACCTTCAAAACAATGATTGGTAAGATTGAGCAATTGTGAACTCAGATAAGTGGGGGTAGAGAATGTGGATGAGACGAATGCACTTGATTCCATTTCTATCCTCTTGACCATACCCGAAATCTCCAAATATGGAGATCTTGGATGATGGGTTTAGGGTTTTGAGAGTGGAAGGACAGAGGATTGTAAGAGATGAAGTTAGCCCTGAGGTTTATAGGCCCGTATAAGATATTGAAAAGGATCAGGAAAACTGCTTACCGGTTTGAATTACCGGAAGAGTTATCTCAGGTGCACAATGTCTTTCATGTGTCTATGCTGAGAGGTTATATTCCAGATCCAAGTCATCATTTGCCTGAAGTGCCGAAAGGTTTGCAGTTGGATCTGAATTACATCGAGTCTCCTGTCGAGATTGTTGATCGTCGAGAGAAAGTCTTGAGGAATAAGACGATACCGATGGTCAAAGTAGTCTGGAGAAACCATTTGGTTGAAGAGGCTACTTGGGAGTCTGAGGAGAGGATGTTGAAGGACTATCCTGAGCTTTTTGCTTGATTTGTATCTTTGTATTCTTTCTTGTGCTTGTTGTAAGTGTTTGTTTTTTTTTTCTCGCTCTTGACTGTAGTTCCGGGGACGGAACTATTCTAAGGAGGGAGTGTTGTAATGCCCCGATTTTCATTTATGAAAATTATTTAATTTTGCACGTAGTGTGCACATGCAATATTTTGGTAATATTAAATGTTATGATTATTTTCTTCATGATGAGTATTTGTATATATATATGTGCTCTTTAATTATTTTTAAGTAAAGGCCATTTTTCAAACAAACATAAGCCTTTCTTTTTAAAGCTCAAATTGAATTTATTTATTTTCTTGTTATAAACTATTATTTTGGCCCATAAACTAAAGCCCATGAGCTATTTTTATTTTTAATACAACTTGTAATGTAGAACACATTTTAAAGATTATTTTTATGTAAAATTTAATGTACAACTTTTGTTAAATGGGACAAATGCATGCACGTGCATTGCACGTACACGTGCAAATTGCACCATACATGCATGGCCGGTTTTTAGCTTTAGGAGGGAAAAAGGAAATTTTCAAGTGGAGTCATGGGTGGTGGTTACTTGATCATGGTTGGTTATTGTAACTCCTCCTTGAATCCTAGCCCTTTGTTTCTAACTCCTAGTTTAATCCTAGCCTTCCATTTACCCAAATTTTTAGTATAAATACCCCCCCTAGCCTAGTTATTTTTGTGCTAATTAATTCTCCAAGTCCTATAGTATAGAATACATTATTAGTAGTTTAGTAAGTGAGTTAAAAGATTGAGAGTTGTGTGGGGAGTTTGTGCTTGCATCAACAAGAGGAAGGCTGGCAATAAGGGAGTGCTCGGGTTTGGCATCTTGGAGCTCGTGTGCGCATCGACAAGGAGGAGGATCGCTCTCTTGGCAAGGACATTTGTTTAGGGGGTGTTGCTAATTGTACTTCTCTCCAATCAAGGTGGGTAATTTTCCGTATTTCTAATTAGAAAGCATGTTAGAATTAAAATGAAATGATGATGCATGAAAAAGATTAATAGGAGTACATTTTAATTGGCAAATTGGCCTATTAGTTGATTGGAATGTTGATATATAACTTGTATGTGATTCCATCATTAAACTTAAGTTGTGTGTAAATAAATTATAGCCATGGATTGCCTAAAGAAAAATTTATTGTTAGCATCAAAGACTATGCAAATGTTAGTAGGCAAAAAATATTGTTTCATGCGCTTGCACGTACTTTTGTGATAATGTTGCATTGAATGATTTAAAATATAATTTGTGGGTTGTGGGGTGAATAAAAACAGATTATTAATATAGAGATTGTTGATGTTAAAATTTGATAAGAAATGTCGAAAAAGAAATATATTAGTAGTAGCTTGTAATTCGAATTAAGTGTATGAAAAATATGTGTTAATTATTGAAAAAATTATTTTTAATATACTGGAGTATAAATTATGATGGGAATAGTCAATCTGGAAATTTACAGTAAGTTTAGTAAGAGTAAAATCAAATGAGTGCTTCTTGAACATCGAAATGTTTTACTAAACAGAGAGAATTGATTTAATTGGAATTCGAGTTGCACTATGACAACCTGAGCTTATAGCTCAAGTGGTCGGGATGCTCTTAATTGCTACAGTGTGCGGGTTCAGTACAGGTCGATGGTTCGAGTCCTGTGAACAACACATTTTTTTGTACATTTAAAAAAAAATCAAATGAGCTACAGCCGAGAGCTCTTATAGCTCTCAGTGCCCTTCTATACCGCATGGCGCATTCGGCCTAGTGGTCTGTGCTTGCGGCTTGTTTCTCGGTGGTTGTGGGTTCGAATACTGGTCTCGACCAGTATTAAAAAGTTGTGAAAAAATATTTTTTGAAGTGATTTTTGGTGATTAAAAATTAGGAAAAAAATATGATTATTATCCTAAAAATATGTGGGACTTATGAAAAATAATTTGGGAATTATTTACATGAAATAGAATATGTTTTGAGAATAAATGTATAAATAGAACTATGGTCCTACACTTATATTTTGTGGAGGTTATAATTTGCAAAAAGAACTTGAAATAAGTGTTAGAAAAGAAATATGAATAAGAAGGAAATTATATGATGTGAAGTGATGGGAAGTGAGGTGAATTATTCTCATTGGAGAATATTGTGACAATTATGAATGGTGAATATTCTTTTGACCATATAATTAGTGATGCGATTTTAATGTGGAAATGATATTTGATGAAATACATGATGAATAATTGAATTCCATGTATGGTTATGGACTCATGAATAATTTAGAAATCATGTGATTGGAAAAGAGAAATATTATTGAGTATGAAATACTCAAACATATAGATTATGAATTGAAATTGAAAATTAGAGTGTAGCCAAAACTCACACCGGCAAGTGAAAAATGATGAATTATGATTATTGACATTAAAAAGACCAGTTTGGGTCATCGTGAAATGAAAGAAATAAGACCGGTAGTAGTGAGAGGGATAACTCTAAGAGATTGATTTTGTTCATGATTTCATTAAACTAAGAATTAGTTACATAGTGAAGATGTGATGAAAGTAAGAGAAAAATATTGAGTATGAGGGCCATTGGATTGACGGCGAGAGAGTATCCCAGGATGTCCCATGATGAGTCATGATAGGGCGTAGATACTGCTCCAGAGTACTGTCTCGGTGGCGACGCTCGTGGGGTGTTGGACAACTGCGGGTGGTGTCATGTCTATGGTAGGAGCTGAATTACCACTGGATGCCTGCATGATGAATCATGTGTCAGTGCGTTGGGATTCCCTCCAGGGCGCCTAGACATGAGTTCGTATGTCAGAAAATATCTAGGATACTTACCGTAGTTACAGTAGTAGATTAAGTCATGACGAGGGATTGAACCCTACAAGATGAAGAACGATTAAGGGCTTACCATCGGACCTATGTAGTATGGGATGCATAGAATCCGAATAAGTGCGCATTAGTGTCATGTAATATAAATAACCGCATTAAGGACTAAGTGCACAATCACAACACGACATCAATAGGGTATTCCCTTTAGTTTGATATGTGACAAGTTTGTATTTGTTAAATGTGGAAAATTAGTTATACTATTTCCGGCATAGAGAGGATGGCCGTGTATAATGTTCGTCGGTTGAATAAACTGACGTACCCACAGTTTGTATGCAGGGTAAATGACATGATAAAGGTTAAAGAGGAACAGATGCTTAAAGATTATTCAATATTGTTGTATATTTATTTAAATGTTGTAAATTTGCTTTCGCTGTAAAATGTAAAGTGTAAAATTTTCATGTAACTCTGATGTAAAGTGAAAAGTTTTAATTTCCTTGTAAAATTGTACTAAATGAAGTGTAAAGATCCTGTGGAATCTCGAATTCAGTGTATTTTAGAATTCGGTACGTTACACTTGGATCACATGGTTGTAGACGATGGGGGCATACGAGGGTGCTTTGGTGGTCAGAGCGAAGGAATGACAAGGAGGAAGGTTGACGACGGTTGTGGTGGCGGCAATGGCGAGATGGTGGCGGATGGGTGCGGCAAAGGAGATGGAGGGCGGCGAGGATGAGGGCGAAGGTCGAGGACGGTGGGTGTGGTCAACGGGTGAAGGTAGATGGACGAGGAAGATGAGGAGTCTCGGGGTGCTTAGGTTTCAACAGAGGAGAAAGAGAGCAGGGAGATGAAGGGTTTTGGTTGTATTGAATAGGAGAGAGAGAGAGAGAGTTATTTAATGATATAAATAATGGGAGTTAAATGTGGGTAGTTAGGAGATACGAGGGATTACGATGAGAAAATATGGGGTTGACTGTTAGGGAGAAATTGGGTTTGTGGGTTTGGGTAAATGGGTAGACTTGGATCCAATAAGAGAAAGAGCTTGGATTGGGCTAGGATAACAGTATGGGCTTGGAGTTGAATTGGGCTGGCAATATAAAATAACAAGGATAATAATAATAATAGTAATACAAGAATAATAAATTGCAACAGAAGGCTCACAACAAGCCCATGACTCAAAAATACATTAAAATAGAAAGAGCAACACAAAATACTAGAAAATCTGTACAACCGGAAACAGGGGTTACATTATCCCAATGGAAGACAGTTCCTGGATTTGTTGTATTACTGATAGAAGATAAGAAAACTTAGTATATGCTTCTTCAAAGGAACCGAACAACCTCTCAATAGCCTTTTATTTTGCAATCCAAGCATTCCTATACGAAATCTGATAATTGTATTGTAGCTTGACTTATTCAATAATAGCCTTCAGTGTTATTCCTATCTCAGCTTTAACAACATTCATAATCAGATTGCAGACAAGTTTAGCATCAACTTTACAGTGGTCTTGATTCAATGTGGGATTCAGACATGTATGCGGCCCTACTATTTTCTTCACAACAAACTCTGTCCTACCTTTTGGAACGATTGCACATAATCTCCACGGGCAATTGCCCTCACTTATGACTGGGGGAATTTGTACCATCTCCTCAAGGGTACGTTTTCTATGTGCCAATTTACATTTCACGGTATATAGAGTAGGGGTAGATTTCAGTGTGACAAATTCCCGATGTTTCTTGATGAAGTATAGCTTCACCGTCTACTGGATTTTTTTTCTACTTTGAAACTCACGCCCGATGTACAATTCGTCTACGTTGGATTGACCAGACGACTCTTGTGGAAATTGATGTACTCTTGCACTTTGTGTCATCTCCTCGGTAACATTAGCATTAGTATAACCATCATTAACTTTCCCCTCATTTATATTAACAACTGCATATTCATCTTCTTCCACTTCGTCATCATTTTCTAAACTCTCATTAACATCATTGTCCGTTTCTTCGTCTTCTTCATCATCTTCTAATAAATCGTTGTTAATGATAACATTTTCAAATATTTCAAAATATTATCATTTTAAACATAATCATGAACCAAACTAGGTCGACGTGGCAACTCATCTTCTGTAGGATCTGAACTAGTTGTATTTGTAAACGTGTCTTCTTGTGGGGACGGTGAGATTGCATGTGATCCATGTCCTGGGTTAGAAGTCATCTCATGTGTCATCACTTCACGTACGAAGTTTGAACTAGGATTAACATGTGGCTGAGCATTATTAATTTGGTTCAGCTGAATATATAACTCCATTGCAGACCAACTATAATTGAGTTCAAGTGTCCTAACAATCATGAACTTTAGACCGTTATCATTAGATACGAGCACTATCATAAAATATTGACCTTCTCTTTTTTCCGCCGCATAGCGAGCTAAAATTTTAACACTCTATTGATCTCTATCCCAATTAGTAATTTCATAAATTTTATCGACTAGTTCTGCCATTGTAATAGTACAAGGTTCCCAAATTATTTCAGGATCAACGACACTATAACGAGAACCTAGCTTTGTGTTACGAATTATTTCACAACCAAAATAGAACAAAATAGGAATATCGTAATCCCTACATATACATATTTACAAAAAGTACGAGTCATTATCTAATCACAAACTAAATCTACCCAAGTGTACATGAGAATGTGTTATACAAATAATACCTTCAAAATAATGATCGGTAAGATTGAGCAATTGTGAACTCAGATAAGTGGGGGTAGAGAATGTGGATGATGAATGCAATTGATTCCATTTCTATTATCTTGACCATACCCGAAATCTCCAAATATGGGGATCTTGGATGATAGATTTAGAGTTTTGAGAGTGGGAGGACAGAGGATTGTAAGAGATGAAGTTGACTGGAAGAGATTTTGGAGGGTATTTTTGGGTGAGAGGTCAAATTTGAAAGTTAGGATTTTGGGTTCGGAATTGGGAGTGAGGGTGGATAGATGATAGAGAGAGAGATGGAATAAGTGAGAGAAAGAGAGTTTGTTTATAAAAAATAATAAATAAAAAAAAAAATCAAAGTAACGATTGCTATCTCAAACACTGAGTGTGATACAAATATGTTTGCTATTTGAGATAACGAGTCTTATTTGATATTTTTCTTCCACTTTCTTTGCCTAAGTTGTGAAGAAACTCTTAATATTAAATTCACTATCTCAGATAGCAATAGCAAGGATGATTTTACTAAACTCGTTGTTTGAGTATGTAGTATGTCTTGACTTGCAATTTCTTTGTAAACAAGTTTCATACTTGTAACTACAGGATTTTGTGTTCAGTTCCGAAGTGCAGCATTGAAGATGCATACTTCTTTAAAGTTCTGTTCATCTGTTCGCTGCGCCTGCGTATCGTGTGAATTCATAGAGCAGCTGTTGGTCGGTTGGTTGGCTCCCTCCGCAAGATTCCGTCCCCAAAACCATATCTTCTTCAATGATGCAGACGCAGCAGGTCGGAGACACGGTACACGTGTATGTAGGCAGGTGCATGATGTTGTAGAATCTCAAGGAAGCAAGCTGGGCCCACATACACCACACATATTCCCAAAAGACAGAAAACACTTCTGCATCTTCCCCCAAAAAAAAACCTGTCTTTTAACAACATCTCCCAAATTGATAACAGATTCCATCCACACGAAAATTGTTTGGCCTGGATTCAACCCAATGAGTCCTAACCTGCCCTTCCAACTACAAGTAAGCATACACAAAACGTTTCTCTTATTTTTCCTTCATCTGTTGACCGAACCAAAATTCCTAGCTTACAACCAGTTAGTTAGTTAGTTTAGTTCTTTCTTTCTTCATTTGGATTCTTGTAGTTGTCTAATTTGTCGGGTGAGATATGGCGGGAGTTGGATCGATGGCGGTTGGTGGTGCCGTCGATCCCTGTTCGAACCTTAGCTTCAGATCTCCGGTAGTTACTCCTCGCAAAGCGCTGAATCTGCACTCTCCGTTCCTGCCCCACTTCAGTTGTCGACGTCATCGTATCTCTTCGGTAGCCAGAAACAAGAGTAGGAGGACTAGGCGACGGGGAGCCGCTGTTGTTGTTGCTGAGATTGCAGGGCAGTATGAAGATAGTTTTGAAGACGTTCAGAAGGTAATTCGTTAGTTAATCAACTACTTTCTTTCTTTCTTTCTTGCTTTCCAAGTGTAAGGTTTTGGGGGGTTTGACCTCCCTCCCTCCCAAATTACTGTATACTAGGTAGGGGGGTGGTTGAATGAATTAGCAGAGGAAGTTACTAAATGAGATTTAAATTGTGAAGCCTTTTATTATATAGCAAGTTAGATTGAACCTTTCGAATTTAGTTAATTGGAGAAAATTAGGGACCTCGCTTTATGCTCCTCTGTATATTTTAGTGAGGCAAAGTAGAATTTGCATGCTACAACATATATTTCGAGATGCTATACTAATGGGTTGATGCGATTGAGAGGATGAAGTGAGAGCCAACTTAGGTACTTGTTGCGACTAACATGCAGGCGAGAAATCTCTTGGGGTGGAAAAAAAATAAAAAAAGAAAGTAAGAATGGGGTTTTGATGCGATTGTTTCTTGCACATACTATGTAAATCAGCCTAAGAGGGTGGATAGGGTGATTGTGCAAAAATTAAAAACTTAAATTAAATGCGTAAAGTAAATAAAAAAAAGTTGGAGAAAGCAAACGAAGTAAGCAGGCAAGACACAACCATATAACGTGGTTCGACCCCCAGGTCTACGTCCACACCACCTACTTATAACAATTCTCCGCCACAAGCGTTTCACTATACTTTAAACCATTGTACAATGATTCTCGAAATTCAGGCTGAGAGACCTATACACCTGCAGGGCTTCTACAAACAAGTCCCGCAAAAACTCACCGAAGTGAAAGAAAAGAAAAACTCTCAAGATCTAAAACGATATTGACTAAAGAAAACAATAAAAGCTTTCACACTCGGATCGTTGATTGAATGATTAATTCAGAAGAATTATAATAGCAAGGGGTGAAGAATACCCAGTAAATTCGCCTCTATTTATTGAGCGAGGAAATGTATCTTTCAAAAAAAAAAAAATTTCCAAAAAAGTCAAGTCTGCATGTTTACGGTCGACCGCATATGTGAGCAGTTGATCGTTCATCTTTCAACTTGAAAGTCTAGTGATGACCGGTCGACTGACTCATCTTTTCAACTATGATAAACGGTCGACTGTTGTAATGGTCGACCGACATTTTGTGCGGTCGACTGCTATCGTGCAGATTCAACTTTTACTTAGCGAATCTACTTTATATTCATTCCAAAAATTAATCAATCAATCAAACGATCTTTACATAGCATTTTCTCACCAAAACAAAAATGAATAATTTAATTATGCTTGCTTCCTTGAAGATTTGAGGCACATGTTTCTTGTGATGCACTCTTTCTTGATTTTTACAATCTTTTCGATTAATGTCTCTTTTTATGTATTTCCTCCAAATCTTAATTAAAAATATTAGTTGAACATGATACATTTTGTGCACATCAAACTTAGGGTCAACAATCTCCCCCTTTGGGTGTGAACAAAACATACCTTAAAATTTTTTGTTTAAAATAAATCAAATTCAACTTCTCCCCCTTAATCCAATACTCCCTCTAAATTCATGCATGTAGAAATTTAAATGAGTGTGTTCGTGATATGTATAAAATTGATGCGTTTCATTTACTTGTAAACATGCACACATTATGTGAGTTACAGAAAATCAAGAACACACAAGTTTAGAAGATAGATAAATTAAATTTTAAGCTCTAAGATTCCCCCCCCCCCTCTTTTTTGGAACACACCAAGAGGGGATAAAAACACAATGTAGAGAGGTTTCTCTTGTAAAAAAAAAACAAAATCCCAATAGAACATGTCGATTGTAAATAACACACAGAAAGGCGTGGTCGACTGCGCGGTCGACCGTTCACCTTTACAGTGTGACAGTCGACCGTTCAGGCAAGTTAACATGATAGATAAGTACATCATAGATAAGTACAAGATATGCAAGTTAACATTATCATCATTTCAAGCTACTACATTCAATTTCATACTAAAGATGTTACAAAATCAATTTCGAAAGATAGACTATATTTAAGCTACCACAAGAAACAACATAAAATGTAACATTATTGAAACTATTCCTCGTCGTCGTCGCCATCATCGTCTTCATTATCATCTCCATCACTTTCATCAGACTCCTCTGCATCGGAAGGAGGGGGAATCCCAGTCCTTTTTGTTTTGCATGAATTCGATGGTGTTAACATAATAGTTGTACGCTTGCCTTTGATAAGAGGCAAATTGAGCACGGGTCATAAAAATAGATGAAGAGGATGGAGGAGCAGCATTCTTGCGACGAGAAGAGGAGGAAGGTGCTTGTTGGGCTTGGTCATCTTGGTGAAATTGTTGGGCTTGGTCATCTTGGTGAAATTGTTGGGCTTGGTCATCTTGGTGAAATTGTTGAGCTTGACGGCGGCGTGCACATTGTGTACCCATTTGTTGGAGAAGGATTGACATGTGATTTTTTCTAAGAAGAAAATTTCCAACATCAATGCAGGAATCAATGGCAAGATTATAGATAAGGGAACTAAAGGGAAGACCACGGTTACGAGTGGTGGCAAAATTCATTTTGCAAATTATGAATGTAGCAAGATCGAAATTATACTAGCCTAAAATAAGAAAACTTATAAAGGATTGATCCACCCGAATTTCGGTCTTATCATTCTTTTTAGGCCAAATGTTGGCATTGACAATTTTATTTAAGACACGAGCAACATCAGTAAAATTTGTGGGAGTGGGATGAGGGACAAGAAGAAACTCAGATTTAACGATCATAGATTTAACAGTCGACTTGTCATGTCCTGGTTTGTTATCGAGTGTGTTGAAATTAAGATGATATGCGTCGAATTCACCTTTGGGCAGCGCATATCGCATGTGAAGGTAGTCAGGAGTAATTTAAACCCGTTTGCCATGAATAATTGATGATATTGTGAGATCATTATCTTGGATACCCTCTAGATTAGCATAAAACTGACGAGTTAATGACTCGGAGTGGGTGCTTGGTGTAGTTAGAAAAATTTCCCACCTAAAATCACGAATAATCCTAACCATTGAACTAAATTGACCACCCAAGATTTCTAGATTTATTTCTCGGTTTGCAACAATCGGAACAAAAGAAAGTGTTGAAAAAGAAAGATCTGCACAGTTTGCATTTCTAAATGTGATTCATTCTCTAGTGACAGATTTAGAGGCAGTGACTTTCTTACCCATAGATCTGTGAGAGGAGGAAGGACCGTGAGAAGCCATGAAAAAGAGAGAGAACACCAAAAATTGAAGAAGAAAAAGCAAAGAGAATTTCGAAAATTTTGATGGGTTTGAGAGAAAGTGAGTTATGGTTTTCGTGGAGGCTGGAGAAAGAAGAAAAAAGGGTATTTATATTAGAAGTGTGGTCCCCACATGTCATAGAAGGAAAGAAATGACTTGAGATCTGATCGGTCGATACGATCGGTCGATCGGTTTAAAGTGTTACGCCCCGCTTTCCAAAAATACGGAATATGAGTACATGACATTGGTCTAGCGAATGACTAATGTCATCCATAAGCTGTTTATCCGATCAACTCAACAATATAATCAATACAGAACAATTGTACAGACAATAATAATAATCTCATAAACAATAATACTTGGAATAAAGCAATATAAATATCCAAATACAATAATAATCCAACGTCTGAAAACAAATATCAATATTCGGAACATAAGCCCAATACAATAATAATCCAATCACAAATAGATAATAAGTCTCAATACATTAAGTTTGATAAAATAATAAGCAACTAGTAAGTATTAAGTCTTCAGAATCTTTGTTCCCCAATCCTACCAGGCAATTTTCCTTTATTACCTGTGAATACTTTATCTAAAAAGAGTAGAAAAATTGTCCTTAGAGCAAGTTATGGACAGCAAGTGGAGAAAGCAATGAACAAAGGAATAACGGTATAGCAATAAATTAATGGATCAATAGGAATCAATAACATGGCACAATAATCAATAATCAATATCACGGTAATCGATACAATGACTATAAACAATGATGCAATATTTGGTATCAATAATCAATGATCAATTCGATATCAATAGGAACAATGAGGAACAATATGCAGTGTTGATGTTGTGTGATCTTTAAGTCTATTAATCATTTTAATCTTAACTAATGCATGTACTACTGCATCCCATACTACAGGTTCGATGCATACAATCAATATCATTTTAGACTTAAGTGGAAGATTCTATAGATCATGTACCCAGCAACAATAATCAATATTCACCTTTCGGTGCACGGTATGGTCATCGACAACGATACAATATACGATAGATTGGGTTACCGTCGTAACCACAATTACACAATAAAACAATAGCCGGAACGGTAATTAGGGAAACACGGACCCCTCCTCCGAGTACAATCAATATCATCAACTACTCCAGTCAATCTTTTAAACCCCGGCTTGTTAATTATTTTATCAACGCAATAATGCAATATGCGATCAAGAGACATGAGATGAACAATAGTATCAATAGGGAAACAACAGGACGATAACTTAGATAAGATAGTTAGAATGATGACAATAGGACACTAGGATCATGCAATGCAACATACACACTTCGATTCATGCAATACTACAATGTAGGATTAATTAAATTATTAAAAACTGGAATATAAAATTCTCGACAGCAAAAGTAGTCTGTACAAAAATGTAGTTTCCCGCTTGATATGGTCGAAACAAGGGGTTCAATCGAGACCGTCCAAATGGGGCACGAATCCTACAGCTCAGGGACGAGACGGTAATTTCACATGCAAACGGGTCCGAAGCAGGTACTGGGTCTCCTTCTCACAGATCCAATAACCCGCAAACGGATCCACCACAGCTGGGCACGGGTTTCAACCCGCTGCCAACTCGATCCAGCAAGACACAATCAAGGTCCCTGATTAGATCTAAATCAACGGCCATGATTCACGTCAATCTTTACACTGGGATTTAGGGATTAAAATTCCTTATCTGATTACCAGAATATACCTTATCAGATTACTTTCCCAATCTGTTTACAAGGAGATTATTCTATATCAGACTACGCGGATTACATCCCTAAATTGTTCTCTAAGACGCCTATAAATACCCCCCACCCATCTCCATTAACAGGTAATCAATCTTTCTCTAGTTAAACGCTCTTTCATAATCAATTCCGGTTACTGACTTGAGCGTCGGAGGGTGCGTCGCCGGGAACAACCCCGGTGTCTCGCACTTTTTGCAGGTGCACGGCGGGAGCGACGATCAGAGTTCAACGGAACAGGTATACAGGTTCTCCTATTCAGTTTCCCCAAAGAACTCACAAATTCATCTGTTTGCCCCCACACCGAATTTAGCGGCAACAGATTGGCGCCGTCTGTGGGAAACTAACGAATAAAGACCTCTCCTCTTCCCGGTGAACAGGTTTTCTCCAGCCATGCCGCCTCGCAAAGTCAGATCTAGGGGCTCCAATCGAGCGCCCATCCCTGACCAGCAGGAAGTCCTTCCTGATCCCACTCAACAACAAGGGCAGCTCCCTCCTACCGTGGAAGAGCCGCTCCAGCGGAACCCTCCACATCCTGATCCGAAGGGGCCTAACCCCCAGAAACAGCCTCTTCATCCAGAGAACATACCCAACCACACTGCCTCCAGTGCCTCCATGGCCTCCCATCATCCCCGAGCCTCTGGTCGCCACGATGCCCATCCCAGACGCCCGGAGGATAAGGACCTTCGTCACCATCTGGACGAAAAGCGGGCTCGGGGAGAAGCCTCCCACCAAGAACGATCCCCCCGACACCGGGGACACAGGGGATCCCCCGCCCGAAGAGGGAGAAAAGACTCCCCCGATCACTACCGAGGGAGGCACTCACCGGCAGGTCGGCAGCAGCATCGGAACAATGAGGCACCCATCACCCGTGCCGAGTTCCAGCAATTCCAAGCTATGGTACGACAGGCCCTCAATCTCCGTCAAAATCCCAATGAGCCAAGGGCCCCCTCCCCTCGTCCGGTCCGGAGCCCTCGCCAACGTTCCCCTTCTCCTCGACCCGCTCCTACCAATTCCAGACGCACCCCAAGTCCTCGTCGTTCCCGAAGCTACCATCGCCGCAGCCCTCGCTCCCCATCCTACGAAGACGAGTCCCGTGGCTCGGCAGATCACCGCCGGAGAGATAACACCATGAACCGCCGCCTGAACGAGGTGGAAAAACTCTTGGGACGGATAAACCGGGAAGAAGAACTCAGGGGGAGGACCCTCCGTCCTAGCCAACCCCCGTTCTCCCGGACCATAGTGGATACTCCTGTTCCCTTCGGTTTCAAACCTCCCCAGTTCGAGAACTACACGGGAGAGACCGATCCGGTTGACCACATCGAAGGCTTTAAGACTTTGATGCTCCTCCATCAAGCGTCCGACGCCCTCCTCTGCAAAACATTCCCTGCAACTCTGAAGGGCCCAGCTCGAGAATGGTACTCTCGCCTTGCCCCGGCGTCAATATTCTCCTTTGAACAGTTCGAGACCCTGTTCATCACCCACTTCGTCAGCAGCCGAAGGGCCGAGAAGACCAGCATTTCCCTGTTGCACCTCCGTCAGCAGAAGGGGGAGAGATTGAGGGACTACGTGAAGAGGTTCACAGCCGAGGCCAGAACTATCGCATCCCTCGACCAATCCGTTGCTACCGCGGCGTTCCAATCCAACATCCTAAATTCTAACCTCCGCTCCTCCCTCGCCAAAAAACCGCCACATGACTTTTCTGACCTCCTCCTCCGTACTGAAAAGTACATCCGAGCTGAAGAGGCCGAGGAACCGCCCAACTGGGAAGCAACCGCCTCCGGGTCTAAGAGGAAGGGAACGGAAGAAGAGGGACCCAAAAAGTTTCAGAAGGATAATGCTGGCCAGCGCCGGCCTCCCCCTAGATTTGAAAAATTTACTCCCCTCACCACAAACATCTCCGCCATTTTCATGGAAGTCGAAAAAGAAGGGGTCCTGCCTCCAGCTCCAAAGATGAACACCCCAGCCAAAAGGAGGGATAAAGACAAATGGTGCCGTTATCACCGGGACCATGGGCATGACACCAACGACTGCCGGGCTCTGAGAAACGAGATCGAAGCCCTCATCCAGAGGGGGCAGCTGGCGAAGTTTGTAAGAAAGGACGGGGCCGAACTTCCTCCCCAGCCTCGGGGGGCTAACAAACGTCCGGAACGGGAAGAGACGCCAGAATTCGAGGAAGAGCGAGTCCTCCACCTTATCCATGGGGGTCCAATGGGGGGCTCCTCGAACTCTTCTCGGAAAGCTTTTATTAGGGAAGTAAATTCTGTCCGGGCCACCCCTCCCCCCAAAGGACTCGGAGTGCCCGTCACCTTCTCTGACGACGATCTCGAGGGCGTCCGCACCCCTCATTGCGACGCACTCGTCATCAACCTTCACATGGCCAATTTCAAAGTCGAAAGAATCCTAGTGGATAACGGCTCCTCCGTTAACATCCTATTCCTCGATGCTTTTAAGGGGCTGAAGCTCTCCCGAGACAGACTGAAGCCCGCCGGGTATACGCTCCATGGGTTCACGGGAGTGCCGGTGACGATCGAAGGGGTGATCACCCTCGATGTCACAGCAGGCAAAACTCCTACTACCCGCACGGAGTCAATGGATTTCATGGTTGTAGATGTCCCCGCGGCCTACAACGTCATTTTGGGTCGGCCCGGCCTAGCCGCCCTTGAAGCCGTCCCTTCTGCCTATCATCTCAAAATGAAATTCCCCACTCGGGCTGGAGTGGGAGAAGTTAGGGGCAATCAGGAACAGGCCCGCAAGTGTTACATGACCTCCACGCTCGGACCCGTCCTCTCCTTAGAAACACTCGAGATTCCACAAGATGCTACTCGGCCGACTCCCGAGCCAGTCGATGAGCTGGAGGAAATACTCTTCTCGGAGCAGGAGCCGACCCGTAAGTTCTATGTCAGCAAGGCACTCCCGTCCGCCCTACATTCAAACGTTGTGAAATGCATCCGAGCCAACCGGGACCTCTTCGCATGGTCAGCAGCGGACATGCCCGGTATCTCCGAAGAACTCCTGGTCCATCGCCTCAGCGTGGATCCGGGGTCCAAACCGGTCCAGCAGAAGAGGCGCAAGTTCGCCCCCGAGCGCCAGCTCGCCATTAAAGAGGAGGTAGACAAATTGCTGAAAGCCCGATTCATACAGGAGGTGAATTATCCGGAGTGGTTGTCCAACGTAGTCATGGTGAAGAAATCCAATGGGACATGGAGAATCTGTATTGATTTCACTGACCTCAACAAGGCCTGCCCTAAAGATCCCTTCCCCCTGCCGAGCATTGACACTCTGATTGACGCAACCTCGGGACATGAGCTCCTCAGCTTCATGGACGCTTTCTCGGGTTACAATCAGATAAGGATGTTCCCCCCGGATATTCCGAAGACGTCTTTTGTAACGGACCAAGGACTCTATTGTTACCGAGTCATGCCGTTCGGACTGAAGAACGCAGGGGCAACGTATCAACGTCTCGTCAACAAGGTTTTCCAGGCCCAGATTGGTCGGAACATGGAAGTCTACGTGGACGACATGCTTGTGAAAAGCATCCGAGGCATTGATCATGAGGCCGACCTCCAAGAGGCGTTCGATGTTTTGAGAAAGCACAATATGAGACTCAACCCGAACAAGTGTGCGTTCGGCGTCTCATCAGGCAAGTTCCTCGGCTTTATGGTCAGCCAAAGAGGAATAGAGGCAAATCCGGAGAAGATCAGGGCCATACTGGACATGGCCCCGCCTAGAAACGTCAAAGAAGTTCAGAAACTGACGGGTCGTTTAGCCGCCATTGGGCGCTTTTTGTCGAAATCCGGGGAGAAATGCCTCCCGTTCTTCAAAGCCCTGAGGGGGACTAAGGGGTTCGAGTGGGGGCAGCCACAACAAGATTCCTTCGACCAGCTTAAAGCTTACCTCGTCAATCCGCCCCTGCTCAGCAAACCCATACCGGGCGAGCCCCTCTACCTCTACTTGGCAGCCTCGGAACAGACACTAAGTGCGGTCTTAGTCAGGGAAGAAGAAAGAACTCAAAAGCCCATTTACTACGTCAGCAAAGTGCTCCGGGACGCCGAGCTCCGGTACCCGAAAATTGAGAAAATAGCCTACGCCCTGATAATGGCTGCAAGAAAGCTTCGGCCATACTTCCAGTCTCATTCGGTGGTCGTCCTTACCGACCAGCCGTTGAAACAGATCCTTCACAAGCCAGAGACTTCCGGCCGCCTCATGAAGTGGTCGATCGAGCTGAGCCAACATGATATTACTTATCAGCCTCGGACCGCAATCAAGGCGCAGGCGCTGGCCGAATTCATAGTTGAGACGACTATCCCCGACTCCGAGCAGACGACGAAGGGACCGCCTGTCTGGTCTGTATATGTCGATGGATCCTCTTGCAACGAGGGGAGCGGGGCTGGAGTCATCCTGGCGGGCCCAGACGACTTTGTCCTTCAATATTCCCTCCGGATAAACTTTAAAGCCTCGAATAACGAAGCCGAATACGAGGCACTCATAGCCGGCCTCGGGATGGCCCGAAACGCAGGGGCGCGACGCCTGCAGATCTTCAGCGACTCTCAATTGGTCGTCAACCAGGTCCTCGGCGAATATGAAGCCCGCGATGACAGAATGGTAAAGTACTTGGCCAAAGTGAAGAGCCTCATTGCGTTCTTCGACGAGGCCCTCATCCGAAGAATCCCCAGAGAGGAAAATGCCCAGGCCGACGCCCTGTCCAAACTAGCTTCCTCATCCCTGCAAGGCCTCGAACAAACCGTTCTGATAGAAGTCCTCCTCAAGCCCAGCATAGAGGACGAGGCTTTCAACTCCGTCGAAACACTGCCGCTCCCCCTCGAAGACAATTGGATGAAGCCCCTCGTCGAGTTTTTAAGAGACGGACTCCTACCAAGGGATCCGAAGGAAGCCCGAAAGATAAGGACCCGGGCCGAGCGTTACATAATGGTCGAAGGCGTTCTGTATAAGCGCTCCTTCACCCAGGTGGATGGTCGACCCTACCTAAGATGCCTCTCCCCCGGACAAGCCGATTACGCCCTGCAAGAGCTCCATGAGGGCATCGGCGGAGCCCACTCCGGCTCCAGAGCCTTGGCACGTAAAGTGTTAAACTACGGGTATTACTGGCCCACTCTCCTACGGGACGCCGAACGACACGTTCGACAATGCACCTCCTGCCAGAAGTATTCCGACATCCGACGCCTTCCACAAGCACCACTCTCCTCCTTGTCGAGTCCGATCCCCTTTGCAATGTGGGGGATGGATCTACTCGGGCCATTTCCACCGGCCCCCGGACAGTTGAAGTTTCTAGTCGTGGCAGTCGACTATTTCTCGAAATGGGTCGAGGCCGAGCCCCTGGCTACAATTACCGAACATAGAGTCGTCCAATTCTTCTGGAAAAGTGTAATCTGTCGTTTCGGTGTTCCCCGAGTCGTAGTTACGGATAACGGTACGCAGTTCGCTGGAGCTGCCTTCCGAGCCTTATGTCAAGACCTAGCTATACAGCACCGCTTCTCCTCAGTCTCTCATCCCCAGTCAAATGGCCAAGCCGAGAATGCCAACCGACAGATCCTCTCCGGCATCAAGAAGAGACTCGACAAATGCTCCAAGGGATTGTGGGTCGATCAGCTGCCCAATGTGTTGTGGAATTACCGAACCACGAAGCGGATCCCGACGGGCGAGAGTCCGTTCAATCTCACCTATGGGTCCGAGGCCCTCATCCCACTAGAAGTTGGAATACCCTCTCCTCGCCTGATTGCCTTCGAAGAAGAACAGAATGCCAGGGAGCTCAGAACGAGCCTAGATTTGGTAGACGAGATTCGGGAAAGAGCCGCCATACGGCAGCAAGGTTACCGAAGAAGAATCGAACTCGCCTACAACAAACGGGTCCGCCCAACCGACTTGAAAGAGGGGGACCTGGTCCTCCGAAAGCTGGCCATTTCGTTCCCCGGACAGAAGAGCAAATTGGCCCCAAATTGGGAGGGACCGTACAAAGTATCCAAAGTGATCCGCCCCGGTGCGTACAAGCTAGAAGACCTTGAGGGTAGAGAAATTCCCAGGACTTGGAACGCCGACCATCTTTTGAAATACCTAGAGAAGGCAACCCCGCCTATCTAAGTAACTCGAGATGTCGGGCAACCACTCCTGCTACTAGCAATTTTTCCTTTGTTCTTTTTCATTGTAATAAACGGCTAGCAACTTTAGAAGCGGCCGACCATTAGATATTAATAAATAAATAAAGTTTTTCTTTACATTACCGCGTACTTCCGCCTCTAATTCCCTTATCACACAATGGTTCGGAGTCCAGCACTCGGCTCGAATCTTCCTACTCGGCCCGTCTTCAGACGGGCCAGGGGCAGATCGCCGATCGAAATTGCTCCTGCAGCCGTTGAATGGATCGGAGTCCAACACTTGGCTCGATTTTGCTTCGCAAATCCGCTCCTAAGCGGACTAGAAGTAGCTCGCCATTTGAAACTGCTCCTGCATCTCTCAAACTTATCACACAATGGTTCGGAGTCCAGCACTCGGCTCGACTCTTCCTACTCGGCCCGTCTTCAGACGGGCCGGGGGCAGATCGCCGTTCGAAATTGCTCCTGCAGCCGTTGAATGGATCGGAGTCCAACACTTGGCTCGATTTTGCTTCGCAAATCCGCTCCTAAGCGGACTAGAAGTAGCTCGCCATTCGAAACTGCTCCTGCATCTCTCAAACTTATCACACAATGGTTCGGAGTCCAGCACTCGGCTCGACTCTTCCTACTCGGCCCGTCTTCAGACGGGCCGGGGGCAGACCGCCGTTCGAAATTGCTCCTGCAGCCGTTGAATGGATCGGAGTCCAACACTTGGCTCGATTTGGCTTCGCAAGTCCGCTCCTAAGCGGACTAGAAGTAGCTCGCCATTCGAAACTGCTCCTACATCCCTTAAACTAATCTAACGACCGGATCCTTCCTCCGGCTCGACTCTATCTCTCCGACTCGTCCTTAAACGGTCCGGAACCCGTCCCGACCGTAGATTGTGCCGAGCTGACGAGGTACCGACCCTCGTTTTGGGAAAAAACCACCCCGAGGTCAACTCGCCGTTAGATCCTCTCAAATTGTGTGCCAAAGCGTGATGAGTGGATCCAGTAGTGCCACGTGCCCACAAAACGACAAGATAACGTTTTCTTGGGACTTGTGCCTGCCTCTGGATTCGCGCCACCATCCGACGGTTATGGACACCCCACGTCGATCGGCACCAAGAGCCGAACGGCGGAGTCAGAACAACACATTGTTGGAGAATTCGTTTCGGCCATCAATTGTGCCGAGCTGACGAGGTACCGACCCTCGTTTTGGGAAAAAACCACCCCGAGGTCAACTCGCCGTTAGATCCTCTCAAATTGTGTGCCAAAGCGTGATGAGTGGATCCAGTAGTGCCACGTGCCCACAAAACGACAAGATAACGTTTTCTTGGGACTTGTGCCTGCCTCTGGATTCGCGCCACCATCCAACGGTTGTAGACACCCCACGTCGACCGGCGTCAATAGCCGAGCGACAGGATCAGAATTGCGACAAAAGACTCGACGAACAGCCAATAGAAGACACTTCGGATAAATCGACCCCAATTTTATTAATGACTTGGACGAGTTTACAAAAAGATTACTACAGCGAGTTCAACAAAATATATTAGAAGGCATGACCCGCTCATTTCCTCCGAGGAAGGGGGACGCTCCGGTTCAACGACACTTTGGGTCGGCGCTTCTTAGCCTCCGAGCTCGTCTCCAGGCCGACGAACCGGGACGCCCCTTCGCCGCTGAGCCTCACAGTTGCCCCAACCGAAGCGCCACTTGAAGACACCGCCACACCACTTTGTGCATCGGCGGCTGACGCCCCGATGATGGGAGTCCGGGACGCCGCTTGGTAGAACGTGATACCTCGCTCGATCTCTTCGCGGGTACAGGAGGTGCTCCGGACGTTGGCCCTCACCGGCTGAGGCTTGAGCCGAGCGACCTCCTCCTCCAATTCGACGATCCGGTCCTTCAGCGCCTCGTCCCTCACGACAATTTTGAACCGAGGAAGCTTCGCCGATCCAGGGTATTCGGCGCTGTCAGATATGACACGACGCAGATGGGTCACCTCGATACTCTTGTCGACTGTCACCCTTTGCAAATGCTCGACCTTCTTCACGAGCTCATCCCGTTCGGCCAAAACAGAAGCCAATTCTTCTTCCTTAGCAAATAGCTCGGCTTCGGCTATCCGCAAGTGGTATACTTCGGCCAACAGATCCCCGTTCTTCATCTCCATATTGTACAGCATCCTCCTCGTCAGGTCGATCTCGCCCTCAAGGCGTTTCACGAGAGACAGATGGAACAGCTCTACTTGTCGCCGAGCCATCGTAGTGACGGGGGCCTACCCTACCACCGAACCAAACACTTAGACAATTTCAAAGACAAAACGTTTTTTCATTTATCAAAAAGCGGTGGCCAGTCCGCAAAAGGCGTTACAAAGCTCGGAAGAAAAAGCAGAACAGAAACTACAAAAAGATTAACGAAAGAATCAAGGGTCCACCTGCGTCTCCGCTCCCACCCCGGACGCATCGACGGGCGGTCCCTCGATCTCTCCCTTAGCCGGGTCATCCTCTCCCCCTCCGTCATCGCCTTCGACCTCGTCCTCGGCATCCCCCTCCTCGTCGTCCACGGGCGACTCGGGCCACAGTCGATAACCGACTCGCTCGAAGCCGGGGACACGAGCCTGGACATGGTCCAGGGCCGTCTGGTAGGATCGCTCCATGTTCTCAGCCATATGTTTCTTCGCCTCTGCCTCAATCTCGGCTTCGACCTCCGCCCGGATCCTCGCGGCCTGCGCTTCCCTCTCCGCCTTCTCGTCGGCCAAGGACTTCAATGCCGCGGCAAGATCTTGGGCGGCCTTGGCAGCTTTGGCGGACTCCGCTTCGAGGCCCTCCTTCGCTTTCTTCAGGTCGGCAGTAAGGTCGGCCACCCGAACGTCCAGAGCCTCGGCCCGCCTCTGCTCGGCCTCGAGATCCTTGACCGCCCGGACCTTCGCCAGCCTGTCTTTCTCGCTGGCGGACTTCAGCTCCTTCTCCTGTGCGGCGAACGCCTCCATGAGATGGCCGAAGTGAACGGTGGCCTACGAAGACAACGATAAGTACGAAGTACGCACCGAGTAACAAACTTGAAGAAATTTGCGAACACTTACCGAAACAAGCCCCCGGGCGACTTCGTAAGTGTCGTCGCCGACCCTCCCCGCATTCAGCGCGGCCTTATCCTTCGGGGTCGCCAAGTGTTTGACGACCTGCATTGACATCTGCGAGTTGCCGAGGAAACCATCATGATTCCTCACCAGCCAGTTCGGCACAAACAACTGCTTGTGCTGCTCGGTCAGGATTTCCTCGGCATTCTGAGTCAATGGGGGAAGCTCGAACGCCAGCGCCGCATTGACATCAAAGACACCCTCGTTCACGGACGGGGCGACAGGGGCCGAGGTCTCCTCCACCACCACTACCTCCGAAGGCACCTCGGTAGCCGGGGGAGGCGGAGCAACGTTAGTGGCGACCGCGGGCTGAACACCCGAAGACGCACCCTCGGCCGCCCTCTTCCTTTTTCTGGTCCCGGTCAGCTTGGACCTATCGGCCATCATAGCTTTAAAGTCAATCTTCATCGACTCTGCATCAACAAAAAAAAGAGGGGGAGAAAACCGAATCAAAACAGACGAATTGAAGACTTAGAAAAAAAAAAGAAAATGAATGAGATGTCAAGAGCGTACTCGGGTCGATGGGGCTTAGTCCGGACCCGAACAACACCTCTTCGGTCAACTCCCTCCAACTCAGTGCCGGAAGGGCCGTGATCCTCCTCGCTACCTCCTCCTCGGCCTCAGATAGTGCGGGGTCGCCCCGCGCAAATTTCGGCACTTCCACCTTCCACCGGGACGGAATGTGCCAAATCGCTTCGCCCCTTACGATAAAATACTTCTCCCTCCAACCCTTAAGAGAGTCGGGATTCTCTACAATCTTAACACCTCTCCTCGGCCCCAAATAGTACCGGTACTCCGAGCCGTGTTGCCTGTTTATCCGATAGAGGCCCCGGAAAACTGACAGATCCGGCGCTACCTCGGCTCGGTGACACTGAAGCAAGAATGCGTTCACATGACGCCAAGTGTTTGGACTGAACTGAGTAGGGGCGAGACAATACCAACCGAGGATCTGAAGTATGAAAGGGTGCAGCGGAAAACGCAGTCCCGCGTTCAAGGAGTCGACGTCAAACATGCACATGTCCGACGAAGGCAACTTAGTGTTTGCTCGCACCCCGGGGCCAGCGACCATCAGCTTGTACTCCGACGGGATAGCGAAGGCCTTCCTGATCCGAAGAAGATCCTTCTCGGTCAACGACGAAATGAGCTCGTCAGCTTCGGAGGGATGGAACGGATTAGGCTCCTCGACGATCTTCGACTTTCCGTAGATCGCTTTCTCCAGAAGATCACCCTCGTACTGCCTGACTCCCGAATGCCCGGACAGGACGGAAGGATATTGTCCTATCTCGGGAGCTCGTTTCGGGTTCTCCACAATCACCCCCACTATGGGGGGCGGGGTCTCCCCCGTCCTCTTCTTCTTCCCGATCCTCGACTCAACAGCCAGCGGTTCGGCCATCTGCTTCCCCTTCCTGCGAGCTTCCGCCCTACTCCTCTCCCCGGCGCCATCACCGCCCGAGGACGAGGCACCACTACCCGAGCTTACCCTTGACATCTCTTGAAAAAGCTAAGGCAAAGACAAACTAACCTTTGAAGTGACGTTCACGGTCGGAGAATGCTCGCCGGAAATCGCCTGGCCCACGCGACAGCTAACGACAACACCGTGGAGCAAGAGCGCCGCTAGCAGAAGACTTAGAGAACAAAAGTAAATTCGTAGAGTGAAAAGTGAGAAATGAGCTCAGGGGTGAAGGAATGGTAACTTATAACCTCAACTGATAACGGGCCTCCTTGGGAATCCCAAAGGCCCACTAAGAATCCCAAACGCCCTACAAGAGAGAGGCGGCGGTATGAGAGGGATGGCGGAACTCCCCAAAAAACACAAGTTGCGACTCGGCCACCGGTCTAATGAGCCGAGCTATCGAACGAAACGCTCAGTGACCGAGCCACCGAGTTCGCCCAAAAATGCCCAAATCCGCGCCCGGCAAACAGCGCGAGCTACGCGGACCGAGGTGACGAGATACCGACCCTCGTTTTTGGCAAAAAATCCTCCCGAATCAAAATCACCGTCGGATCTCTCCAAAATTCGCGTCAGGATCTGATGAACGGTTCAGATTGCGCCACGCCCACAAAACGACAAGATAGCGTTTTCTCGTGATCTGAACCCCATCCTCGTGATGCGTGCCAAAATGAACGGCCCAGATCCGTCCACGCAGACCTTCCAAACCGCTTGCCATCGGCTTGGTCGGTCGAGCTACCGAACAGCTCAGCCGAGCAACCGAGCCACTTAATACGGAATGGCGGAACCATCAAGAAGACAAGTAAACGACTCGGCCTCCGGCCCACCGAGCCGAGCCACCAAGTTCGCCCAAAAATACCCAACTCCGCGCCCGGCAAACAGCGCGAGGTATGCGGACCGAGGTGACGAGATACCGACCCTCGTTTTTGGCAAAAAATCCTCCCGAATCAAAATCACCGTCGGATCTCTCCAAAATTCGCGTCAGGATCTGATGAACGGTTCAGATTGCGCCACGCCCACAAAACGACAAGATAGCGTTTTCTCGTGATCTGAACCCCATCCTCGTGATGCGTGCCCAGATAAACGGCCCAGATCTTGCCACGTCGACAAAACGACAAGATAGCGTTTTATGGGGATCCACGCCAGAGATGGGCGGCCTAGATGATGCCACGTACCTCGGATGATCCGAACCGAGGGACCGACCCTTCCAACCGAGTCGCCGACCCCCCCAGCCGCGGCACTACGCATCCGGGCCGTGCTGCTGAGGTACCGACCCTTCCAACCGGGTCGCCGACCCCCCTAGCCGCGGCGCTACGCATCCGGGCCGTGGTGCTGGGGTACCGACCCTTCCAACCGAGTCGCCGACCCCCTAGCCGCGGTGCTACGCATCCGGGCCGCGGTGCCGAGGTACCGACCCTCGTTTTTGGGAAAAAATCCTTCCGACCCTCAGGAGCCGTTGGATCTCGTAGGAAAGCGCGCTCGTCATAATGGACGTCCCAGATCTTGCCACGTCCACAAAACGACAAGATAGCGTTTTATGGGGATCCACGCCAAAGATGGACGGCCTAGATGATGCCACGCACCTCGGATGCTTTGAACCGAGGCACCGACCCCCCTAGCCGCGGCGCTACGCATCCGGGCCGTGGTGCTGGGATACCGACCCTTCCAACCGAGTCGCCGACCCCCCCAGCCGCGGCACTACGCATCCGGGCCGTGGTGCTGGGGTACCGACCCTTCCAACCGGGTCGCCGACCCCCCTAGCCGCGGCGCTACGCATCCGGGCCGTGGTGCTGGGGTACCGACCCTTCCAACCGAGTCGCCGACCCCCCTAGCCGCGGTGCTACGCATCCGGGCCGCGGTGCCGAGGTACCGACCCTCGTTTTTGGGAAAAAATCCTTCCGACCCTCAGGAACCGTTGGATCTCGTAGGAAAGCGCGCTCGTCATGATGGACGTCCCAGATCTTGCCACGTCCACAAAACGACAAGATAGCGTTCTATTGGGATCCCCGCTAAAGATGGACGGTCTAGATGGTGCCACGTACCTCGGATGATCCGAACCGAGGTACCGACCATTCGAACCAACTCGCCGACCCCTCGAACCGCGGCGCAACGCATCCGGGCCGGGGTGACGGAGTGCCGACCCTCGTTTTTGGGAAAAAATCCTTCCGAGGAGCAGGAGGCGTCTGATCGTTCCGAAATTCGCGCTCCATCTTGATCGAAGGCCCAGATGATGCCACGCCATAAATAGGTATTAAAAATTGATTTTTATTTATTTAAATCGGTTTATTTATTTAAAAATTTGCGAAAAATCGCTAAAAATTCGGGAAAATTAGCTAAAAATTCCAGGAAATAATTAGAAATTCGGGGAATATTTCTAAGCCACCGAACGAGCAATTATTACCTAGAATACGCGGTTAAAGCCCCCGAACAATTAGCCAACACATCGCAAAATTAAATAAATCACCCGGAAAAATAGATAAAAACACGACACAGCTTCGGAGCATCAAAGAAGGAGGAACTAGCCTACCCCCGTGCTCCAGGATTCAAAAATCACCCATTCGGACTGCGATACAGTTCCACCGACCACTGAGTTAGTCAAACTACTCCTCAAAGACTGACCACCCTCAGCCTTTAGGAGTGGGGGGCTCGTGATATGGTCGAAACAAGGGGTTCAATCGAGACCGTCCAAATGGGGCACGAATCCTACAGCTCAGGGACGAGACGGTAATTTCACATGCAAACGGGTCCGAAGCAGGTACTGGGTCTCCTTCTCACAGATCCAATAACCCGCAAACGGATCCACCACAGCTGGGCACGGGTTTCAACCCGCTGCCAACTCGATCCAGCAAGACACAATCAAGGTCCCTGATTAGATCTAAATCAACGGCCATGATTCACGTCAATCTTTACACTGGGATTTAGGGATTAAAATTCCTTATCTGATTACCAGAATATACCTTATCAGATTACTTTCCCAATCTGTTTACAAGGAGATTATTCTATATCAGACTACGCGGATTACATCCCTAAATTGTTCTCTAAGACGCCTATAAATACCCCCCACCCATCTCCATTAACAGGTAATCAATCTTTCTCTAGTTAAACGCTCTTTCATAATCAATTCCGGTTACTGACTTGAGCGTCGGAGGGTGCGTCGCCGGGAACAACCCCGGTGTCTCGCACTTTTTGCAGGTGCACGGCGGGAGCGACGATCAGAGTTCAACGGAACAGGTATACAGGTTCTCCTATTCAGTTTCCCCAAAGAACTCACAAATTCATCTGTTTGCCCCCACACCGAATTTAGCGGCAACACCGCTGTTTCAGAACTCGAAAACTGAATCCGTCAGAAATTCTAGAAACTAGACTTCTACACGGTTCCAAGGTATATTTATAGTTCAGAATCCGACATTAGTAGCTAGGTCAATCACACTGTTATTTACAGATTTCATGTTCAGGCAGACTTTTTATATTATGTTATTATAATTTTGGAAACATCAAAAATTCCATAATAAATTCATTAAAAATGTTTTCTGGACTCCTAAACATGATTACTAACAATCTGGAAATTTTCAGAGCAAGATCTTATCATTTGATCAGCCTTTTTTCTGTTTAAGCATGCAAGATACAAAAATCTAAGAATCTGGAATTAAAAACACAGCTGTAGTAAAATGGGCATAACTTTTGCTACACAACTCGGGATTCAAAAATTCAAGATGTTCTGGAAACTAGAAAAATAAGGCTACAATTCATATTCAGAAAGTATTTCATTTTAAGATCGTTTACTGGTTCAAAAATAGCAGTTAACATCACCGTCGAAGTTGCTGTCGATGCCGTCGAAAGCAGTCTCACCGATCCCCGAAGTCACCATCGCGCAACCACCGAAAACCCCGTCGCCATAGAAACCTACCGTTGTTAGACTCCAAAAATCCCCGACCCCGATCACGTCGACGACCCCCTGTCATCCTCCTGATTCCATCGAAGAAGCATGTGCTCTCTATCCCGAACCTGTCGACATTCCCTAGCACCCAATCTGACATTTGATTGGGTCTTGTTGTTGTTTGCTATTAGGCATCCTGTTGACCTGTTGTTTGCTGTTCTGTGTTGTTGTTTATTGTTCTGTGTTGCTGTTGCTGTTTGGTTCTGTGTAGCTGCTGCTGTTTGCTGTTTTGTCTGTTTGGTTCTTTAAGGACTTTGCTGCATTGCTGTTTGACACAGATCCGAAATCTAATTTAGTTTGATCCAACTCTAGCTGCAATGGTGGCTCAGAACTGTTATTCAAAAAGCCACATGGGTCGTTCTGGACCAAAACTATCTTATGAGTCAAGGAAGTGTACTCATTGTTGCAAGACCGGCCACACAGAAGCTCGCTGTTATGAGATTATCGGCTACTCAGAGAACTGGGATCATAGCAGGGATCCTTGGAAGAAGAACTACAACCAATCCACTGTCACTATTAGAGTTGCCGATGGAGCTTAGAAAAGTGTTGGACACGCCTCTACATTAGTTACTGCCACAGGTAATGATGGTAAGGCTTTCGTCGTCCGTAAAGGACCTAACGGAAGTCCGTGTATTCTATTTGTACCTGTCGTAAATTCAAACTCGCGAGAAATTGAACAAAAAGCTGCTGAATTTATTTCTCCCTCTGTTATGAATAATACATGGATAATTGATTCGGGTGCTGCCGATCATATGACTTTTGATTATGGACTAGTCCAAACCTTACAATCATTCACCAAATTCAGAGTGTCCACTGCCAATGGAGATCCTGCCACCATTACTGGCGAGGGTTCCATATCTCTCACAAAAAACCTAACCTTAGATACTGTGTTAGTTGTGCCCTTCTTACATTTTAACGTATTATATGTTGGTCAAATAACTACTTCCTTACATTGTATTGTGATTTTTTGGCCCTCCAATGGTGTGTTTAAGGATATTCGGACTCGCAAGACGATTGGTTATGGGGTTAGACATGGGAGCTCTATTATCTGTATTTGGAATCTAAAAGTTCAAGCATATTGACTCAAGCTCTATCTGTGGAAGGATCTGAGGGGGAAAGAAGAAATCAGATATTTGGCTATGACATCGACGTCTAGGGCATGCTTCTTTTGGTTATTTTAATAAATTATTTCCAAGCTTATTTTCGAAGTTAGATTTTTCTACCTTTCGGTGTGATGTGTGTGAACTCACAAAAAGTCACTTGTCTCTTTTCCTCCAAATCTAAGAAAGCTCTCTTCCATTTATGATTATTCATTATGATGTTTGGGATCCATCCAAAAACACTACTTTTGGAGGAGCAAAATGGTTTGTAACGTTTATTGATGATTGTTTTCGAATGACTTGGATTTGTTTGATGAAGTCTAAAAGTAAAGTTAGCGGCTTATTTCAGAAATTTCACAAACGGGTTATGAATCAGTATAAAGCACAAATTCAAGTTCTTAAGAGCGATAATGGCGGAGAGTACCTGGGTTTGAATCTGCAATAATATTTGGCAGAACATGGGATTGTTCACCATACTACATGCCCGTATACACCTCAACAGAATGGGGTTGCAGAAAGAAAAAAATAGACACTTGCTTGAGCTGGTCCGTGCTTCCCTTATTCATGGAAATATGTCACTCATGTATTGGGGGAAAGCCCTTGCTTCTACTGCATACTTAATCAATCGAGTTCCCTTCAGTATCCTAAACTTCATCACGCCCTTTCAAGCATTAACTGAAGCTGTGCATACACCAACAGTCATCAACTTGCCACCTCGTGTGTTTGGGTGTGTCACATTTGTTTATCTTCATCCACATGAACATAATAAGTTATCTCTTCAAGCTGTTCGATGTGTTTTCCTGAGATATGCAACAGATAAGAAAGGGTATCGTTTTTATCATCCACAAACTCAAAGGATGTTTATGACTATGGATGTGGTGGTCAATGAAAATGAGATGTATTTTTTCTCTGAGGTGGAACTTCAGGGGGAGTACCGAAGTGAAGTTCAGAATCTTTTTATGACAAAGTGGTTACCATTCAGAGTAAACAATTGGATACAAGGGGTGAAAATGTGGATGTAAGTAGTGACAATCACTTGAATGAAGATTTGGTTGAGGGAGAAGATCTCCACGAGGAACTGCAATCAGTGTCGAACCTCCTCGAAGATGAGCCGTCGGGATCCATGCCACCGCTAGTGTCATCTCCACCACCAGCACCATCCGAGCCATCTCCATCGCTAGTGTCATTTTCACCACCAGCACCAACAGAACCATCTCCACCACCAGCACTGTTAGAACCCCAAAACAAATCGTCATCATTGTCCAAAGCTCCAAGAAGGGAACTCCCGAATCGTGCTACTAGAGGTATCTTAAAATCGACTTATGAGCCTGATCCCACTAGTAATGTCAAGTATACCTTGAGTCATTATGTGTCCACTCATCGATTGTCTGAATCAAACAAGTCATTTGTGAATCAATTATCTGTTGTATCTATTCCTAACAGTGTGCAGGAAGCCTTAGCCAACCCAAGGTGAAAAACAACTATAGATGAGGAGATGAAGCCCTTAAATAAGAATGAGACTTGGGAGATAGTCGAATTACCAGCAGGAAAGAAGTCGGTAGGATGCATATAGATTTATGTGGTGAAGTATAAGTCTGATGGTTCAATAGAGCGATACAAAGCAAGACTGGTTGCCAAAGGGTACACTCAAACTTATAAAATTGATTATGATAAAATATTCGCACCTGTGGCAAAGTTCATCACTATTCGAGTTCTTGACAGGTCCTTGGAACAATTTGATGTGAAGAATGCCTTTTTGCATGGAAGAAGAGATTTATATGGATCTACCACCAGGATCAAATAGACCAGACCAGTCCAATATAGTAATAAAGTGTGTCTGATGAAGAAAGCATTGTATGGTTTTAAGCAGTCGGGGAGAGCTTGATTTGGGAGATTTACAAAATTAATGAGGACATTCGGATATTGTCAGAGTAATTTAGGTCATACCCTGTTCCTGAAAAGGAAAGAAGGTAAGATTACCGCTCTCATTATATATGTGGATGATATGACAGTAACTGGAAATGATCCTGAGGAGAGAAAGGCATTAAAGAGCTACTTGTCACAAGAGTTCGAAATGAAGGATCTTGCCCCTCTGAGATATTTCCTTGATATCGAAGTTTCTCGCTCTAGAAAGGGTATATTTCTGTCTCAAAGAAAGTATGCTCTTAATTTGTTGAAGAAAATATGAATGTCTGCTTGTCAGCCTATTGATACACCGTTAGAAGAAGGACTGAAACTGTGAAATGATCCTGATCAGGTGCCTTTGATAAGGTGAGATATCAGAGATTGGTAGGACGACTAATGTATCTTGCATATACACGACTAGATTTGTCATATGCCTTAAGTGTGGTGAGTCGGTTTATGCATGCACCTCGTGAACAACATATGAATACAATGATAAGAATACTGAGATATATAAAGTTTGCTCCAGGAAAATGGGTCTTGTTTACAAAACATGGTCACTTGAAGGTTGAGACATATACTGATGCCGATTGAGCATGATCTGTTGATAATAGGCGCTCCACTTCAGGATACTTTATCTTTGTTGGAGAAAATCTGGTTACATGGAGAAGCAAAAAGCAAAATATTGTTGCACGCTCTAGTGCAGAGGCTGAGTATCACAGAGTAGCTCTGAGTATAACTGAAATTTTATGGCTTAAAACTTTTGTTACATGATTAATGTTGTGGTCCAACTGAGCCTATTAAGGTGTATAGTGACAGTCAAGCGGCATGTGATATTGCAGCCAATCCAGTCCAACATGATAGGATGTAGTATGTAGAGGTGGATAGATTCTTCATCAAGGAGAAATTAAACGACAGAATTATTAAGATGTCTAAGGTGAAGTCAGAAGACCAACTCGCAGATATTTTTACCAAGGCAGTTTCAAATCAGCTCTTCTTGAAATTTGTGGACAAATTGGGCATGTTCAATATCTATGCGCCAACTTGAGAGGGGTGTTAAAATATTTGGTATGGTATGAGCTGTATATTCTGTTTCCTAATTTGTAGGAACAGATTCCCTCAAATTTCTCATCTCCTTAATCTTCTCATCAATCACTTGTACCATTTTTCAAGAAACTAATGTGTATATAAAGAGATGCAGAGTAGAAGAATAATAACAAGGAAATATAATTTTTTCCCCAGATCTAAATTCAATAAGGTCTACCATGATCATAACCAAATCTGCCCTAGTCAAGTTGCAACATGATATTCATGAATCTTGTACATTATAATGTTCTTTCACAATAAACACACTGAAGGTTTAGTAGCAGATAAAAGATGTGCATGAAGCTCATGTACTGTTAAATTCTGTTAGTGTTTATTGCTGAGAACATTCTCAACACAGTAGGGTTAAAATTAAAATCAAAATTCTTAAACTTGATTGGAAATTTATACGATTGATATAAATGTTTATGGGTCCAAATGTTGCTCGAAAAAGTGAAAAAGTGATCCTAGATATGATAGCCTTAAAACTGATACTATATCTTAAATTCATCCAGTTCTGTATTATCATTAATGGAGTAATTTCTACGATTCAAATGCTCTAGAATAACTGACATTCTTTTTTTGGTCTGCAGCAAATTATCAATTACTTCACATACAAAGCCACAAGGACAGTTCTTTACCAACTTTACGAGATGAACCCACCAAAGTACAGGTGGTTTTACAAGTGAGTGTTAATGTGCATCATTTCTGTTATTACATTCCAATCCTTTCTTAGTGTACTGGATGAGTTTGACATTGAAATGGTTATCCTCAAACATCAACAGTTTCCTCGCAACAAACAACCCAATGGATGGCAAGCGCTTTCTCCAACATCTCGGCAAGGTAGACAGACAATCAGTAAACCTTCATTTTGTATGACCACAACTAAAATATTTGTATCTTGATAATGGTTTTTCCCATGATAAATGCAGGAAAAACAAGATTTAGCCGAAAGAGTGATGATTACGCGCCTACATTTGTACGGTAAATGGATCAAGGTAAACTCCGTAGATTTATTTTTTGGGGGGTCCTTTTCTTGCAGAATTTGCAATTGAACTATATATGAACTAGATGTTACTTTTGATGTTTCAGAAATGCGATCATGCAAAGATGTACGGACAAATTTCTGAGCAGAATTTGGAGTTGATGCGTGAGCGGCTCATGGAAACTGTTATATGGCCATCTGATGATACAAACACGGAGAAGATTGGCTGAATAGCTGCTTGATTAGATATTATATTTCTAGGACAGATCTGCAAGCTATTTATGTATATGACGCAACACCCTTAAGAGTAGTTAATTCATGTTATTGTATTCTATGATGTACCCCACACTTGTTGTAACAATTGGAAATATATATATATATATCATATTGTAGCTATTGACATGTTTTGTGTCTTCCAATCTTGTGTAAGATGATTTTACAATTCAGCATGACATCTTGCTTGACGTAAAGTTTGCGTATAAATTAAGAAGCTGGTGATTTTGGCTTTAAAAAGATTTTGTGTATAAATAGAAGGGTAAAGGCAATTCCACAAATAGAGAAAACATTCACGCCCTGTTTGGGAACATATAGTTGCCATTTGACAAATGATGTTAAAGTTAACTAAAATGTCGAAGTAGCCGTTTACTTATATATATATATGAATCTTTGAAAATCGTAACCAAACTCAAAACCCAAACCCAACCCAGGCAAGATATTTAAAACCATGTGCACCTCCACCACCTACTTATCAATAAAATCTTCCACCAACATCATCATCTAATTTCACCTCCACCCTTACTGTTACCATACTCCATAACCCATCAAATTTATCACCGCCATTATCAATTAATTCACCCTCCTCATCTTGTCAGGGACGCCGTCAGTCCAACCTTGAGTTCGCCGGAGTAAGCTTGGGAGTTCACCTGAGTAATGGGTTCAAGTGTGATGGAATTGTTCTTGTTGCTGTTTGTTCTTGTTGCTGTTTGTTTTGTTCATGATTGAGATTGTACATAGCTGAAGGTGAGCACGTGCTAAGCGCACGTTTTCGGTTTCATACGAATTGTTGGCGGGAAGAGAGCGGGATACTTGTAGGCGTGCTGAGCACGTGTTGGTGTAACTACCTATAAAAGGCAGAGCTGGTTGTAATCTAGAATCATGAATGAAATTTCCTAATCTTTCTCCTCAGATTCTCTTCTTCTTCAATATCTTCTTCTTCTTCCCCCAATCTCAGATCTCTTCTCAATCCCTAACCTCCTTTTCTCCATTAATGGCCGGAATCTAGCTGGCCGGAATCGAAGACCCTGACAAGTGGTATCAGAGCCATCGATTCTTCCGCCATTCTCATCGACGACGAAGCTCCAAGCAATGTCAATCCAAATAGAAGGAAAGTTTGAGGCAGCGTTGTCAAGAATAGATGCGATAATATTGAAGTTACGGCAACCTCTCAAAGTTCCTTTGTATCCGATCGTTCATCCCCAAATTCAGATCAAGGAGGTAACTAACCCTAATTCTAATTTTGATAGATTTCCTATGGAAGAGTATGAATGCAATATTTGTTCCGCTGATTGTTCCTATAAACGATACAAGAGCAACAAAGTATTCGATTGTGATATATGCCCTAGTTGTTTCTTTAGTGGAAGGTTTGAATTGGGTTTGGCACCACTATACCTCATTTGTATAGAGTATGTTGAAGATTATAGAAGTGATGAGTCATCGGAAGTGTTTGATGAAATGGAAAAACAAGAAAAGGAGAAATTGATTGATCAATTTGGCATTCTTGAATTTGAAATTGATGATGCTGATCTGGGAAGGGAAATTCAAGAGATCCGTGCTGAAAAGGAAGTTCGGACCAGGGAGTTGATCGAGAAGGGCTTAAAGCTCGAAGCTGTTCTGAGAGCTTCTGAGCCGTTAAGGAACAATTTACTAAAGCTTCGAGCAGATGTTCAGAAGCTGAATGCAGTGAGGCAAGACCTAACTGCTTAGGTTCAGAGCCCAACCCAAGAACTAGGGAGGGCACAAGCTGATAACCAACAGATTCCTCTCTTGAAATCTCAGGTTGATGATCTAAAACAGGAGCTGATGCACCTAAGGACTGGAATTGAGTACGAGAATAAGGGAAATGCTGAACTTCGAGAACAGAGGCAAGCAATGGAGAAAAACTTGGTTTCCATGGCACGTGAAGTTGAAAAGTTGCGTGCCGATTTGGTGAACAGTGACAAATTAGTGCTCGATGGATGGCCTCCACCTATGAAAGGAAAAGTTGTTGAATTAAATTTCCTACAACCCTTAAAGTTTGGTTCATTTGTGATAAGGGCTAATAATTGTGAGCTTACAGATGTTATCTTCAATGTGTGTGGAGTTTCATGCTATGATTTGAAGTTGAATCAGGTGTTGGTGGTGAGTACTCTTTCAGCTGTGGCTGAGATAGGAGATTTGGAGAGAGGGGTAGGTGTTTATGATTATGCAGTTCACAAGGGGGTGGTTTTTGATGTTCCGACTGCTACTGTGCTAATGACAATCTTCTCGCTAAATTCATCATCATCATCATCATCATCATCTTCTTGGAAGAATCTCAGTATAGATTCAAGAAACCTACAGCAGAATCTTTCTCAAATTTTGAGGGAAGAAGCTGCCGTTCTCAATGTGGAGCACAAGGCTGGATCCGCTAAGTACAGGAATCTATGGCCCAAACCAGTTCTTGAAGCTTTCGACGATGCCATTTCAAGTAATCAATGGGAGTCAGCTCTCAAGGTATTTGGCTTACTGCACAAGCAGCACTGGTATCAACCAAAATCCCAAACATATGCAAAGCTTTTGACAATACTTGGCAAATGTGGGCAGACAGAACCTGCGAGATCACTCTTTCTAATTATGCTCTCTGAAGGTCTCAAACCTGCACTGGATGGGTACACATCTCTAGTAGGTGTCTATGGCAACAATGGTCCTATCGATAAGGCACCTTTACTTACACTAGTGAGCACGGGAAGTCCTGAACAATCTTATGCAGTATTAGGCTACCTGCATTTGCTGGTGATGCGAGCTCCAGTGTTTTTCTCATCAGACTATAAGCATTTTTATTGCCAATATAGTCAGCCATCATATGTGAAGAAACTGAAACTTGAGATGTTGACTGCCATTGCTAACGGGAGCAATACCTATGAAATTGTGACCGAGTTATGTGAGTATGCTGCAAATGTTAACATTCCAATTGCACGCGAGTCAATTAGGGCAGTTGGAAAGATAGCACTGCAGCAGTATGATGTCAATGCGATAGTTGACAGGCTTCTTCAATTTTTGGAGATGGAAAAGGATTATGTGATTGTGCAGATAGGCAAAATTTCAAGGGCCATGAGGCCAACTACGTTGATTGCTGTTGACTGTGAGATGGTTCTCTGTGAAGATGGTACAAATGCAATAGTGAGAGTATGTGTTGTGGATCACAAATTGAAGGTTAAACTTGATAAAATAGTTAACCCAAATAAAGCTATTGCTGACTATAGAACGAATATCACTGGTATTGCTGCAAAAGATTTGGAGGGAGTTACTTGTTCATTAGATGATATACAGAAATCTCTCAAGAAGCTTCTATCACATGGTATAATTTTAGTTGGCCACAGCTTACACAATGATCTGAAAGCATTCAAGATTGAGCATCCACGTGTTATTGACACATCATACATCTTCAAGTGCAAGCATTTACCTACTACTTATGTCCTTCCCTTGAACAATTGGTGTAAGTCTGTGCGGGGTTATGAGATTCGTAAGGAGGGTGAACCACATGATTGTCTAGGTGATGCACTGGCTGCAATGAAATTGGCTCTTGCCAAGATGGAACAGGGATTTGACGATTCCATTGATATTGAAGTGAAACATGTAGCAAGCACTGATTTAGCGAAATTACTAATTCACCAAGTGCCAATTAGAATACCTTGCCAAGAACGGCGGAGATTTCCTGGTATTGAGCTTGGGGACAAGCTCATTTTTAAGGGGGGTGGAGTTGTCAGGGACGCCGTCAGTCCAACCTTGAGTTCGCCGGAGTAAGCTTGGGAGTTCACCTGAGTAATGGGTTCAAGTGTGATGGAATTGTTCTTGTTGCAGTTTGTTCTTGTTGCTGTTTGTTTTGTTTGTTCATGATTGAGATTGTACATAGCTGAAGGTGAGCACGTGCTAAGCGCACGTTTTCGGTTTCATACGAATTGTTGGCGGGAAGAGAGCGGGATACTTGTAGGCGTGCTGAGCACGTGTTGGTGTAACTGCCTATAAAAGGCAGAGCTGGTTGTAATCTAGAATCATGAATGAAATTTCCTAGTCTTTCTCCTCAGATTCTCTTCTTCTTCAATATCTTCTTCTTCTTCTTCCCCCAATCTCAGATCTCTTCTCAATCCCTAACCTCCTTTTCTCCATTAATGGCCGGAATCTAGCTGGCCGGAATCGAAGACCCTGACACATCTCGCACCTTATAGAGGCCTATCACAAATCTGATTTTATCGATTACACTCACCAACTGTTTGATGAAATGCCCGTGAAAGATATTTTATTGATGGCAATCGGCATTGGGAATGCGGGGGAGTAGATAAAGGTGGAGGAAGGAGGCTGTTGCGGTCCCATTTGTCTTATGGGGGGCTATCCTATATCGGTTAAATGGGGAGCTGATATGGGGTAGATATAAAGTTGGGTTCCCTCCCTCTAGTAGCTAACTTTGTAGGGGTAAACTATCCTAGGTTTGTACCAATGGTATTAGAGCCACCCCATGCTTCCTAGTTCGCTCGGAAAGGGCTACCCAGAGACCGAATTTAAATTACTGGTAGACCCAGAAGTGGGGGCCGGGCCAGTGTCTAATAGCTAGCTTTTTAGATGTCTCTTAGGTTAATATCAGAGGCTTAGTGGAGGAGACGGATAAAGAGAGGTACTACGGTTTTGAGAAGAGGGGGATTAAGTCGAATTATGTGTGAATTGAGGGTACTACATTAGAAAAAAACTCATTGTTTTATGCATCAGGTCGAGACCGAACCTTGGTTAAGTTAACAGCAGAAGGTAAATCAAATGTTTGGATTAATTTATAGCAATGGTTTGAGGGACTATGCCAGTTTTAATGTTTTTTGAGGTACTAAATTATTATTACACATATTTTGGATGACTAAATGGAAAAGAACCCTATTTACAAATATGAGAACTTTGAGAGAGAGAGGGTGCTTTTTAAGATACACAAGAATTTCAGACGTACTTGCACACTGACGGATGTTTAATTCAACTTATTGATAAGTTAATCTTAGTTCTTTAAAAAAGAAGGTGGTATCTTTTTCAATTTAAACCGAATATATAAGCAGGAACGGAGGCGGGAATCCTGCTTCGCGATATCTCAGGCAATTACTTTTTGAGATAGGAGATTTTGACATTGGCTAAAATATAGAAATGGCAAGGGGCAAGGAGGAGGACGATCTGGTGAGAATGAATCTTTCTTTCTCACAATTTGTTTTCCATGGTTATTTTTGCTGCAATTTTATTTAGTTGTGATTTTTAAGTTGTGGCATGCAATCTATAGAGGTGCGTTTGACAATGGCGTTAAGTTATGATAAATTCTTTAAAAAAAAGAAGAAAAAAGTAATGATAAATTACTTGTAGGTTTTTTCTTTTCCCTTTTCTTTTGGTTGGTTTGTTAAAGTCAAGGGTTACACAAAGTTAGATCATGTAATTTTTTTTAAAAGTGAATATCTCATGTAACTTTAGTAATTGTAAATTTTGATTATGATCGTTTAGGGTTGGAGTTGCGATTACCCCAGCTACCTTACTCAGAAAATTGAGATAACTAAACCTAATTTATTTCTTAACTGCTGCCGCCAATTACTTAATTAAGAGACAATTAAACATAAAATTTTAAGTGGAGGTAGAGGAGTAATTAGCTATCTCAAGTATGCTTCTACCGACACTTAAAGAGACCTACATGTACTTGAAGGTATCTCACATTGAAGAAATTCTGAAACAGATTAGAAGAGGTACCTTAATACATCCAAATATTTTCAAATATCTTACATATCTGAACAGGGGCCTTATAGTTTTAATTTTTAATTTTTATGTGTAGGTTGTAAGATGTAGTATACATAGATCATGAACTTTCTGCCTTTGATTTTTGGATAATTTTTCTTTCTGGATTTGTAAAAAAAATTGCAGAAGGTATTTAAGTTTTTAGAAGGTAATACTTTTTTAGTTTTGTTTTTTATCATTCTTGTGACGTTTTGATCATAAGTACTGAGTAGGCTTGGACTCAAATGAAGAAGATTAGAAGAAACTATTTAAGTTAAAAAACTCTAGTCCCTATTTTTATACTGAATCTGTCCAGAAACTTGATTCGTTCATCTCTATTAGTTTTGTTGTTGTTACCGGAACTGATAACATTCGAGATTATGCAGGATTATACACGAAAGATCCTTTTTTGGCTCATAATAAGCTAATAAGCTTTCGCCCTGGAATAACCTTATTTTCTGTATCTGCTTCGTCGAAGTCGAAAGGAGATCTTTTTGTATCAGTATGCCATTACGGGTTGTTGTTGTTGTTGATATTTTACTTTTCGAAACAATCTTGAGTTACAGCATATTAGATGATTTTCAGAAATAGTTCTTATTATTATCTTTTATCAACAATTTGGTGACTATCAAGCGCTTGCTTTGTTCTAATTTTGGTTATCATTTGCAACAGGTTCTCATAGAGGAGGTATTTAAACAACTGCAATGTACTAGGGAAGGTTTGTCATCGGCCGTGGGAGAAAGAAGGCTTGAGGAATATGGCCCAAACAAGATTGAACAAAAAATGTCTTCTTCTTTCTTAATTAGGAAAGAAAACTAAGATATTTCGTTATTCAGTGACGGACAACTGCTTACAGTATTTTGTCTTATGTCCTGGTAACTGAAAAGCATACTCCTCAATTTTTTGGGTTTTATGTGGAATCCTGTGTCATGGATGCTGCAGGTAGCTGCTACTGTGGCGATCGCTGGGAGTGCCCCAAATTGGCAAGTCTCTTTGGGTACTGTCATGTTTCTTGTGTTCAACGCCACTGTCAGTTTCACTGTGGAAAACGATGCTGGTAATTCCAGCTGCCTCTGTTATGGCTAATCTTGCTCTCAAAACTAAGGTAACAAAGCTTAAAATAAGCCATGCCATCCGTTCAGTTGAAGTTTACATTGTTTGATCATTTAATATCTGTACGACCTCAGGTGCTCAGAAACGGCACCTGGATTCACGAAGATGCATCAATTCTTGTACCCGGAGACATCATCAGCATCAAACTGGGTGACATCTTCCCTGCTGATGTCCGTCTTCTAGAAGGTGACCAGTTAACAATTGATCAGTCTGCTATTACTAATGAATGCCATCAAGTGACAAAGAAGCCACAGGAGAATTTGTTTACTGTGGTTCCACCTGCAAACGAGGAGAGCTTGAGGCTGTTGTCTATGCCACTGGAATTCACACAGACTTTGGCAAGGCTGGCGATTTAGTGCATAGTATTAATCAAGTTGGTCATTTCCAGTGGGTTCTCAGAGCTATTGGTAACTTCTGTACCTGCTCCATTGCCAATGGATTGGTTGTTGAGATCATCGTCCTGTATGCAGTTCAGAGAAGAAAATACAAAGATGGGATTGACAATCTGTTGGCCATCTTGATAGGAGGGATACCAATTGCTATGCCCACTGTTTTGTCAAGGACTATGGTTATTGGGTGGCGCCGGCTAACTCAGCAAGGAGCTGTCACTAAAAGGATAGCTGCCATAGATGAGATGGCAGGCATGGATGTGCTTTGCTGTGACGAAACAGGAACATTAACTCTCGACAAGTTGAGTGTAGAAAAGAATCTAATTGCGGTGTTTACTGAAGGTGTGACAAAGATCATGTTCTCTTCTCCTACTGGCAGCAAGGGCATCGAGGACCGAGAATCAGATGCTATTGATGCTGGAATAGTTGGGTTGCTTTTAGATCCTAAGGAGGTACACTTTCATACTATCCTAGCACTCATATATTTTCATGGAGTTCTTTTAGGTTTCTCTTTTTCGAATTGTGATTGATAAATTTTTTTTCCATTCTAGAACTAGTATTCGGGAAGTTCATTTTCTTCCTTTTAACCCTGTTGACAAGAGAGTGCAATAACCTACATAGTATTAATTTCAGAATGAACATCGAGGGAGAGGAGCAACTTGGCAGGATAGAGGGAGGTTTAATTCTGTCATTGATGAGCTAGAGTTATTGGAGATCGAAGCAGGGAATAGGAAGTACACGTGGACGAACATGCAGGCTACTCCGATCCTTGCAAAGTTGGATAGAATTCTCGTGTCCACAGAGTGGGAGGAGAAGTTCCCTTTAGCTCGGGTTAAAGCTGTGACGAGGTTCACCTTCGACCATACACCATTAGCCTTGGAATGCGGTGAAGGTGTTAGGACGAATAGATATCAGTTCCGCTTCGAGAAAGCTTGGACATTATGCGAAGGGAGTCGTACGGTTGTTGAAGAATCGTGGAGCGCCATCGCTACTTCGACATCTGCGGTAGTAGTTTGGATTGAAAAGACCAGGAGACTTCGTAAACGACTTAAACAGTGGGCAAAGATGGAATTAGGAAATTCACAAAGATTGAGAGAAAAGTTAGGAGAGAGGGTTCAGCAATTGGAAATTATAGAGGAGAGAGATTTAATTGGGACCAAGTACTATGAATTATGCAAGAACAGACATGATATCCACCATCTAGGAGAGATGGAGGAGATATATTGGAGGCAACGTTCAAGGATTCAATGGTTAGAGGAGGGTGACGCAAATACCAAGTTCTTTCATAAGATTGCTAACGGAAGAAGGCCGCAAAACTACATCTCCAGCTTAGAAGTGGATGGGGAAAGGTGTGAGAACGAAGGTAAAATTACGTAGCATATTAACGAGTCCTATAAGGAGTTGTTGGGAACCAGAAGAGAACACAGATGTAAAATGAATCAGGATATGTGGGCAGCAACGAGGCTGGAAGGAAGCAATAGTATAGAGGGTGGATTCAATGAGGAAGAAGTTTTAGCTGCAATCAAAAGTCTGGGTCAAGACAAGGCCCCAGGGTCGGACGGTTTTCCGCTATTCTTCTATAGAATTTACTGGAAAGTTGTCAAAGCAGACTTGATGCGCATATTCCAGGAGTTCCACAATGGGGACACTGACTTGAATAGGCTGAACTACGCGAACATTGTCCTTATTCCTAAGAAGGTAGAGGTCAGTACTGTAGGCGACCTATGGCCTATCAGTCTACTGAACGGCTCATTCAAAATCATTTCAAAAGTTCTGGCTAACAGATTAGACCCACACTTGAATGAGGTGTCGAAGATTTACAGAGCGGCTTTATTAGAGGAAGAGACATTATGGACAGTGTAGCTTCCGCGCATGAAATCGTGTTCAGAGGAAACAAAGATAAAACGGATGGCTAACTACTCAAAGTGGATTTTCAAAAGGCATATGACATAGTAGAGTGGGATCCTGTGGATGAGGCCTTACTTCTAAAAGGGTTCGGGAAAAGGTGGAGAATGTGGATCAACAAGTGTGTTAGAGGAGGAAAATCGTTCATTTTTACCAATGGAGTGCTTGGAAAGGAAATTAAATGTCAAAGAGGGCTCAGATAGGGAGATCCGCTATCTTCCTTACTCTTCACCATTGTAGTTGACGGATTAGCAGAGATGATAGCCAACGGCAGAAAGGAGAACATCATTCAAGGTATTAACATTATAGGGATTCCCGAAGTGATCTCCATCCTCCAATACGCTGACGATACCTTATTGTTCGGATCGACGTCAAAAGATGAAATCACCGCGATGGGAACAGTCCTTAGGTGTTTCGAGGCTTGGGCTGGGGTGAAGGTCAATCTAAACAAGAGCTGCATTATCTCGCTAAGCGATAGATGTTCTATTCCCATTAATTCGATCCAACAGATGCTAGGATGCAATAGAGGAGATTCTCCCTTGATATACCTGGGGATTCTAATTAGACCAGGGATTTTGACAAGGGATGATTGGTAACCATTAATCGAAAAGATCGAGAAAAGATTAGCCGGGTGGAAGGGACGACTGCTCACACTAGGAGGAAGAATTACCCTGCTGACTCAATTATTAATAGCATCCCTATATATCTCATGTCCATCTATGAGATACCAAGCTGGGTAATTAATAGAATAGACAAAAGCAGAAGGAGATTTCTGTGGAAAGGAGCAAATGAGGGGGGGAAGGGTTTTCACTTGGTCAGTTGGGGGAGAGTTTGCAAGAGGAAAGAGTTCGGAGGGCTGGGAATCATCAATCTTAGAGACATGAACAAAGCAATGCTCAGTAAATGGTGGTGGAAGATGGCTAATAGACGGAACAACTGGTGGTGTAAGTCCTTCATTAAGTATCAGTCCAGAAAGAAATTCAGATACGGGGGAGAAACGTTTATAGTAGGAATTCCTTACTATGGAAAGGGGTTTCCAAAGTTGGAGATATTTTCCATTCCAACACTATTTGTAGGGTGGGGAACAGAAAGAATACAAGATTCTGGAAAGACAAATGGTGCAAAAATAACACTCTCATGGGATTTTTCCCGGAAGCGGCAGACGTAGTTCTCAACAGTGATACCTTAGTGGCGGATGTCTGGCGCAACGACAAGCTTAGATTGGAAGTCAAGGGTACAGTAGATCAAGAATGTATCGGTCAACTACGAACACTCAACAATTACATTCGCTTGGAAGGTAGGTACACTCCAGAGGTTGAGGATGAAAGAAGATGGATATTCGAGCCGCGCGTGGGGTTCACAGTTTCGTCATTATACAAAAGGCTAAACGATGGAGGAATAAGAAGCGAGGAGGCTGATTTAATCTGGCGTATTAATGCTCCCACAAAAGTGAAAGTTTTTCTTTGGTTGGTTGCTAACGACGCCATTCTATCAAAAATCAACGTGAGAAAAAGGAACATTCCTGTAGACACGGTTTGCACTAGATGTAATTTACAGGAAGAGGATACGAATCATATTCTCTTCAACTGCTCAAGAGCGAGATTAGCTTGGGAGGCTATGGGTCTTAGATTCGGAGTAATAGAGTGTCTTGGGTCTAGTTCAGAGGTGTGGGGTAACTTAAGGTATAATAGGGTCACAATGGAGGATAGGGTAAGATTGGGACACATCTGTAGCGGCTACAACTTGGAACCTATGGCTAGACCGAAATGACCTTTATTTTCGAAATATCAATTCTTCATTTTCAGCTATGACGCATAAAACTTCCTCATTCATGAATGGACAGGGCATTTGGGTTCAAAGAAGAGGCCGCGATTGGAGGAGGAGGGCTAGGTCCCTTTCAGAGGCGTTCACTTAGGCCTACGGCGGCGTTGGAGTTTGACTTATATGTAGTTGTATTAGAATTTTCTGTTTGCTTTTGGATTTGAGGAGATATCCTCTGTTTTGGATTGTTGTTGCCTACGGGCTGTTCTTGTACTGTTATTCCTGTTTCGTTAATTATCATTAACGAAGCGATGACTGCGTCATCTTTTATATTAAAAAAAAAACCTATATAGTATTAATGACCCTACCGATGGACCAAAACTCCGAAGTTGTGGTAAGGGTGAAGGCTTTAAATATTTATATTTTAACACGCCCCCGCAGATTGAAGACCATATTTTGGGGCCAAGACTTGGACTATACGCAGCGGTATTTTTTTTCAATTTGCATTTAAATTGCGCAGCCGGTGAGATTCGAACCTGGGTTGCTCTGATACCATATTAATGACCCTACCGATGGACCAAAACTCCGAAATTGTGGTAAGGGTGATGGTTTTAATATTTATATTCTAACACAGATTGTGAAGGCAATTGGCATCGTACCAGTAAAGGTGATCCCATGCAAGTAATTAGTTCTTTCTAAGTTGGTTTTTTGTTTAAACCGGTTGTATATCATCTCAACTCTCTTATCTCGATTTGTTTGCTTGAATGGAAAGATTATAGCTCTCTGTAAATGTAAGGAAGATGTTAAAGCCCTAGCTCATTCTGTGATTAAGAAGTTTGCTGAAGCTGGTTTTCAATCTTTAGCTATAGCAAGACAGGTGCACGAATAACATCTCCAAGAATTGACGGAAGCGATGGTCTAGAAGGAAGCTTCTCGAAGGATGAGGTCATCACAACTATTAACAAATTGGGGCAGGAGAAGGCACCGGGACCTGATGGTTTTCCAATCTTCTTTTACAAACGATGCTGGAAAATTATCAAGGAGGATCTTCTATATATTTTTTCTAGAACTTTACCAGGGAGTGGCTTAGTTGGAAAGATTAAACTATACTAACATTGTCCTTATTCCGAAAAAGACGGAAGTACTTAGAGTTTCAGACCTCAGACCCATTAGTTTGCTGAACGGATCCTTCAAAATCATCACGAAAGTGTTAGCTAATAGATTATCTCCACATTTGAATGATATTATAGATGATGCTCAAAGTGATTTCGTTAAAGACAGGGATATTTTGGATAGTATTGCTTCAGCACATGAAATGGTTTTTAGAGGAAACAAGGACAGAGTGAATGGTTTTTTGTTAAAACTAGATTACAAGAAAGCCTATGATACAGTAAAATGGGACTGTGTGGATGAAGCACTGGAACTTGAGGATTTGGGCATAAATGGAGACTATGGATGAAGATGTGTGTCAAGGAGGGTAAATCGTTCCTCCATTTAAATGGACAGTACAGGAGGGAAATTCAATGCAGCATTGGATTAAGACAGGGAGATCCGCTATCACCGCTTATCATTACATTAATCGCAGACAGACTAGCAGAGTTGACTAGGAGAGGTAGAGAGTCAGAAATAATCAAAGGGGTGAATGTGAGAGGTATGCCAATACCAATGTTGATTTTGCAATACACAGATGACACACTAATGTTTGGAGTGGCACAAGTGGATGAGATCATTGCACTCTGAATCTTGTTAAGATGTTTTGAATACTTGCCTGGCCTGGTAGTTAACCTTCATAAGAGTCGTGTGGTGGCCCTTTGTAATGAAAGTGAGAGGCGGGTAGATATGATATCAACCGTCATGGAGTGCGAGAAAGGAGATTTCCCTGTCAAATACCTTGGAACGCCCATCAAACCGGGTAGAATGGGAAAAGAAGACTGGATCCCGCTGGTGGAAAAGTAGAGAAGAGGTTAGCAGGTTGGAATAGAAAGTTCCTATCACTTGGGGGAAGAATCAACCTCATCAATGCAGTTCTTAGCAGCTTACCTACATACTTAATGTAAATCTACGAAATCCGAAAATGGGTCATTGATAGAATTGACAAATGCAGAAGATGTTTCATATGGAAAGACACTAAAGAAGACAACAAAGGGTTTCATTTGGTTAAATGGGGAAGGGTGTGCAAGAAGAAAGAGTTTGGGGGGCTAGGAATCACTAATCTACGTGACATGAACAAAGCTCTGCTTAGCAAATGGTGGTAGAAGTTGAACAAACGATGAAATAATTGGTGGCGTAGATCTTTTGAACTATATAGTAGACAGAAGAAGTTTAGATTTGGAGGGCGAAGCACACAAGGGAAAGTGTCGCATCTATGGAAAGAAATCACAGAAGTGGGGTAGCAGTTTCATGCGAATACCAGGTGCAGAATAGGGAACGACAAAGATACGCTCTGGTAGTAGATGTTTGGAAGAATGATAAACTCCGCATTAATTTCACTGGAGGTCTCTCTTCAGTAACTTAACTCTACAGACTTAACAGTCTTTTATTAGAGAGGGGGCAGCGGGCAAACGAATATAGAGATGTTAGGGAGTGGAGCCTTGAGTCCATTAGATTGTTTTTGGTATCATCAATGTACCGGCACCTGAATGACCAGGCGCTGAGGAACCATGCTGCTAATACAATTTGGTAGACTGAAACACCTTCTAAGGTCAAAGCCTTTCTTTGGCTGATTTTGAACAGTGCTATTCTTTCTAAAGTCAGTTTAAGGAAACACAGATTCCCGATCGACGCCACGTGTTCAAGATATAACCTAGGGGAGGAGGATGTCAATCATATTTTCTTAGATTGTCCTAAGGCGAAATGACATGGGAAGTTATAGGATTGAGTTTTGGTCTATTAGAAATTCCTACTGGTATCAATGACATGTGGGGTATGTGGAGAACATCACAATTTAGGAAAGAGAGTAAGGGCATGTGGGATATCTCGGTAGCTGCCATTCTTTGGATCTTATGGCTAGATAGAGATGACAAATGCTTTCGTAACATTAACGTAGATTTAATTTGATGTTGTATAAAATATTGAGTCTTATTAATGCCTATACAGAGAAAGCAACAATCAGGAAGAGGCTTCGAACGGAGTATGAGGAGTAAGGTCTGGGGTGGGCATGGAGTGTGCACTCTACCACTTTTGGGTTTCTTGATGGAGGGAGATTCTATCTTTGTTGTGGGGTTGTTCGCTTTATGCCTTTTGTGCTTAGAGTAATTTGTATTTTCGTCTTGCTTTGATGTCCTAGACTATACTAAGATGGTTTGTAATAATCTGTAAGATCCATTTCTTTAATGCTTCATTAATGAAACTGGTGACCAGTTGGCCACGATTATCTCCAAAAAAAACATCTCCAAAAATTGTGTTTGCACTGATTTATGTGTTCCTAATGTTTAATTTTATTTATTTATTTTTATATTTATCATGCTCCTAATGTTACTCATTTTTTATTCACATAGTGTTTCAGGAAGTTCCCAAAAATACTAAGGATAGCCTAGGGCAATTTGTTGGTTATTACCACTGTTTGATCCTCCAAGGCCTGATAGTGCTACAAATATTCACTGGGCTCTAAGGCTCGGAGTCAATGTGAAGATGATTACATATTGCTTTTCATCTCACTTTATTAATCTTTTAAGTACAATCACCTAATATGTCATCACAAAATCAATCCAATTTCGTCACATGCTCTTTCTCAGGGGATTGACTTGCTACTGCGAAAGGAACTGGCAGTAGACTTCGAATGGGAACAAACATGTACCCATCGTTTCCCCTTCTGGGTTCTCTTTCTACTGCTAGGTTTGATAGATTTATTGACAATGCCGATGGGTCCTCTCGAGTTACTCCAGGTGCGAGTTTTAAAAACAGATTTTACTCATGTTGCTAACAAAAGTCAATGGTAAATTAGAATTGTGGAGAGAAACTATGGAAGCTAGAGGCTTTAAAATAAGCAGAACTAAAACAGAGTATATGGAGTGTAATTTTAGTGATATTCGGAACACAACTTAGGATGTAGTGAAGCTTGATAGCCAAGAGATACCTAAGAGAGACCGTTTTCGATATTTAGGCTTGATTATACAAAGAGATGGGGAGATTTGTGAAGATGTTACACATAGGATCCAAGCAGGGTGACTTAAGTGGAGAAGTGTCAGTGGTGTTTTGTGTGACAAACGTATACCTTTGAAGTTGAAGAGAAAATTTTATAGGACGGCTGTTAGACCAGCGGAGCAGAGTGTTGGGCAACAAAGAAACAACATGTCCAAAAAATGAGTGTAGCGGAGATGAGGATGCTAAGATGGATGTGTGGTAAAACAAGGAAGGCTAGAATTAGAAACGAGCATATACGAGACATGCTAAAGGTAGCTCCAATCCAAAATAAGTTAAAAGAGAATCGCCTCAGGTGGTTTGGACATGTCACACGTATACCTAGTAGTGCCCCCGTTAGAAAGAGTGATTTGATAAGTATTGAGGGTAGAGTTAGGGGTAGAGGAAGACCTAAACTAACTTGGATGAAAACGCGGTGAAAAAAGATATGATAGCTTGTGACCTTACAGAAGATATTGCACTAAACCGAGCAGAATGGAACACCAGGATTCATGTAGCCGACCCCAACTAGTTGGAAAAAAGGCTTTGTTGTTGTTGTTGTTGTTGTTGTTTGCTAACAAAACCTTACGTCTATTCATTTTGGGTGTAACCTGTTGATGGTATCAATAGACCACAAATATGAAATTGTGAAGAAGTTCAAGAGAAGAAGCATATATGTGGGATGACAGGAGATGGTGTGAATGATGCCCCAGCTCTTAAGAAGGCTGACATTGGTATTGCAGCTGTTGACGCCACTGATACTGCTCAGAGTGCTTCCGATATTGTCCTCACGAAGCCTGGGCTTAGCATCATCATTATTGCGGTTCATACTAGCAGAGCCATTTTCCAGACAATGAAGGACTACACTGTACGCATAATATAAATTTTTCTTTGTCGTCACTCCTTTAGGCTTTCAATGCTTCTTAGCTTGTTCTAACTATTACTTTCCTTCATCTAGATATATGCTGTCTCAATTATTATCCATATGATTATAAGTACTCAGGTCCGGCCCCCACCTTGAGGCAGGTGAGGTGGCCGCCCCAGGCCCCCGATTTTTTTGCAATTTTAGGGCCCCCAAATTTGTATTTTCCTTGTAAAAATAGGCATGTATTTTGCGCGTAAAAAAATTATATTGTTATTAGGGGTCCCCAAAAATAATTATTTGGGCCTTTTGCCTCGGGCCCCCGGGAACTCAGGGTCGGCCCTGTAAGTACTTCACCAAGAAAACTTTCTTTTTCTTGAGCTTATTATAATTGTGTTAACCATCAGTACTAAAACCTTATTGTAACCCATGTTTCCGATTATACGGATTTCCACTTCTTTTCTTTCTTCTCCATGTGTTCTTATATTTCAGTTTCTGTATAAATTCTTTCCGTTGCATTTAAATCCTTTTGAATCTCCTATCGAAATCCAAATTTATATTCCAAACTAAAATCTTGTCTCTCTTATTTTTATTTATTTACTTTGAAGCCCAAGTTAATCCACACTATCATTTTATTGATTATTTTGAATTCATGAGAAGCCCAACAATTATTATTGAATTTATTATATTTAATTGAAGCCTACACCCAAACTCATCGCTTATTGGATCCTAGTCTACCCTAAACCCAGTACTCATCTATATTTGTACAGATCAATTCTTTATACTCACCCGTATACAAATCTCTTCACATTCCCTCAACTGCACAATCCCCCGTATCTCCATATCTCCCCCACTATCTCGTAACTACCCCTTAATTATATTATATTTATTATTATTTTCTTTAATCGCCCCGTCTTCCACTCTCTCTCCCCGTCTCCCTCTCTCTGTTCTATTTTCCCAACCAACACAGAACACCCCCCCATTTCCCCTTCGTCTTCTCCCTCACTTCTCCCGCTCCACCTCGAGCACTACCCCCATCGACCCTCAAGCTCCTCGCCACCAACCGCCATTGCCTCTCCCTGTTCTTCCGCAACCCGCAACCACCAAGCATCGTCGACGACCACTTGCTCCTCCCCTCCTCGTCCTCGACTCCGCAACACAGCCGCTTCACCCCTTCGTCTACCTCCTGCTCTCAGTCTCTTCAACCCACTCCCTGCCTCCCTTGCATCATCCCAGTCGCGGCACCCCGGTGCTCCTCTCTCTCTCCCTCCGTCAACAACAGCGTCGACCACAACCCCTTGCGCTCCCCGCAGTCCACCCTCCATCCGCAATCTCCTCTTCCGCAGTCGACAGTCGGCCCCAACAGCAGCATTGCCACCACCAGCCATTCCCCCCAACACTCGACAACCACCCCCAGCACTGCTCCGGTTTCCCCTCGCTGCAAGTCAACTATCCCCACACCTCGTCGGTAGCCTCACTACACTCACCGCCACCGAAGTACCCGCCAGTGCTCATGTTGAAGATGCTCTATTGTTGGTTGTCCATTAAAGGAAATCCCCATTTGTTGTTGTGTGGGTTCTTGCTGTTACTGCTGTGAAGTGGCTGTTTGCTGTATGGAACCTTGTTGGTTGTTGCAGTGCGGCCCCTCTCGCTGTTTGCTGTGTGGGTTGATGTTGTTGCTCTTGTGTGGTTTCTTGTGTTGCTGTCTGTGATTGGCTGAGTTGCTGTTGAGTGCTCTTTTGTTGTTTCTATGTAATTGCGGAGTTGCTATTGTGAGTGCTCGTGCCGCCGCCGGGATCCTAATCCCGTTATTCTTTTATATTCAGAATCGTCTCCTAACAGGCAAGCATCTCTTGAACTCATTTTTATTGTTTCTAGTTCAAGAAAATACTATTTGAAATCCAGCAAGTAGTAATCAATTTGAAAATCACATTTAATTGAACTCCATTGTTTATTTATTGTACTATGTTATTGATTCATAGTCTTCTCATCGTGCTATTGTTGACTTCAAACTTAAACCGTAAATTTATTGTACTATGGAACATTCATATACTGCATTGTCATTTGCTTGATTTTGTACTGAGGTTTCGACCCGGTTCCTGATACAGTAACTTTAATCATTGCATATAGAAATTGTAGTACACTTAGTCCATATATTGTTATGTTTTACATATAAACCGTGTTCTCCATATTAAATAAATTGGACCATGTATGTTTCATATAGTCTTGATATCATCTTGAAATTGTACTAGTGCTATTGGTCTCATCGATTGTACATGTTGCATGAGTATTGATACCATCACCCACATTGATCACATGCATGTTCATAAATGACTGTTAATAAAAATATTAAACAAGCTGGGGTAATAAGGGTTGACTTAGTAGTGGATAATCTCAGAAAATGTACTCGGTAAGGTCTTATCGTTATATCGTATTGTCATGGAATGAGGAGTATCGATTGTGAATGATTAATTGTTAATTGCAAATTATTGTTATTGACACTGAGTACACGCTCTGTAGATCCCACCACGAAGTCTAAAACGAACACTGTTTTGTATGCACCGAACCTGTGGTATGGAACGCAGTAGTACGTGCATTAGTTAGGGTTGATAAAAGACTTATAGACATAACTGAACACTGAACATTGACACTAATACTAAATACTAGTTATTAAACATTGATTTCTGATTTCTGAATTATTGATTATCAACTTTTGATTTTGTTATCGTTTATCATTTATTGACTCCGATATCGTTCCAATTTCTACTTTTGTTATATACTCTTTTATTTCCTATTTTACTGCTTCCTACTACTTGTCGCCCGAAGCTTGCTCTAACGGGTTCTCTTCTTCTTTCTTTTGAGTTATGTTATACAGGTACAGTGATGGGTAACTGAAAGGAACTCGTCGAACTGTTACTGCATTGCATATTCTCGAACTATTTGGTAAGTTCTTGTATCCCAGATTTGGTTATTAGATTTTATTCTGTTTATGTGATTATATTTTTGAGTTAAGACCGGTACAGCTCATGGATGATGTTTAATCATTCGCTGGGCCTTTGTCACAGACTCGTATTCCCGTATTTTGGGAAGCGGGGCATGACACTTATAATTGCTTCTTATATTTGAAGCTTGGTTTTATGCTTATTTCATTGATATGGAATTTTAGTTTCTCTCACTTCATGGTGTTGATATTGGAAAACCTGAATGAATGTTAGTTTTACCAAATTAATTTTTCATTTAAAAAAACATTCATATATTTAATTTACCGGAAAATTGAATTTACTCATTCAAAATTTTCGGTAATTATAGGTGCCATTTTGACAATCTAAAAAATTAGAGTTGTATTGTCTACGGTGCCTGTTATTGCTTTTTTCTGTATGGGAGTAACCAGGTGATGTGGATTCTTTGGTGGAACAATCAAGAACTTGACCTTTTGACTTTCAACGGTATTGACTGCCTTTTCCTTGACGATCTGCCTTGTTTGCACCGTAGGATTTGATTCGTGCGGCGACGGTCGCTTCCGTTTGACCTGCAAAACACCTGAAACACTGGGATTGATCCCGGCGACAGGCCCTCCGACGCTCAAGTCAGTAATCAAGAAGATTTTGAAAGAGCTTTTGTAGAAAAAATATTGATTACCTCTTTTATGGTGGGGGTAGAGGGGTATTTATAGTCTCCTTTGGAAACAGTTTCAAGATAATTACTTATCTTTACTTTCTGGTGTTTTTGAATAAGAAATAGAGTTTTAAATCGTTTCATGATGAGAGAATCGATTTAAACCGACTTTTAGAGATAATCATAAATTTGAATTACTCTTTAAATATCTTGGGATTGTTCATAATGGGCTGCCACCTTGACCTGGTAAGACAGATCCGTTTTTGAGTTATAAGACTTGGAGAAGACCCAATTCCAATTTTCGGATCTGTTTATAGTGGAACTTACCGTTTTACCACGGAGAGCTTTGAGATTCGTGCCTGCGTTGAATGGTCCTGATTTAGTTCTATTTTTAGCCATATCACAAGCCTCCCACTCCCGAAGACTGAGTTTCACAACCTTTGAGGAGTTGTTCGCCGTTTTTAATGACTCATAGAATTTATCGGTGTCCTCAGGGACATTTAGAGCTCACTCAGAGTGTAACGATGTTTTCTTGAGTTTGTAAAATACTCGAAATTATTTTTAGAAATTTTTGATTTTTTTGTGAATTTTTTCCAATTTTTAATCATTTTTTGAATTTTTAATTCAATTTTTGAATTTTAATAATTAATTTTCGAAATTTTTAATCAATTATTCTATATTAATAATTATTTTTTTAGAATTTAAAAATATTTTTCCAAATTAATATTTTTTTTAGAATTTTTAATTATTTTTTAGAATTTTTAATTAATTTTTGAAATTTTTAAATAGTTAATTCAATTTAATAATTAATAGAAATTACCTTGATTTAATCACGATCGTTGATCATGAGATGACTCACGCACTTATGAGGTTGAGCGGCCATGATGAGAGAGTGACGAAAAGGCGACGTGGCTCGATCTAGAGCGTCGATCACACCCTGGGGTAACGTGGCTTGATCTGGGCCGCTAATCACGATCGAGCTCGCATCGGGAGGTGGAGCTTTTTCTCTCATTTCGTGTTTAGGGGCAGCTTTGTTCGGCACGCGCCACCGATCGATCACGATGGTTCGGCGTGCTGACACGTGGCCTTGACCGTTGACTGGTCAGCATTGACCGTTGACCAGTCAGCAATTTTTGGTGTTTTCACGATTGGGGACACGTTTGTTCAGTGCGTGACATCGAACAATGTAGATGGTTCGGCTACGCGACATGTGTTACCTAGTCAACATTGACCGTTGGCTAGTCAACATTGACCATTGGCTGGACAGTGTTGACTGTTGACCAGTCGACGATTTTTGGTGTTTTCACGATCGGGGACACGTTTGTTCGACGCGTGACACCGAACGATGTAGATGGTTCGGCTACGCGACATGTGCCACTATTGACCCTTGACTAGTCTACGTTGATCGTTGACTGGTCAACATTGATCGTTGACCAGTTAAAGGTTTCTGGTGTTTTGGCGATGGGGGACACGTTTGTTCGGCGCGTGACATCGGGACACCAGACAATGTAGATGGTTCGGCTGCGCGACACGTGTCACCGTTGACCGTTAACCGCTGACCAGTCTACGATTTTTGGTGTTTTTTCTTTATCGTTTAACCTTCCTATCTTTTGGGCTTCCCTGGTTCTTAGGCTTTTTAGAGGCTTTAAGGGCCCACGAAGCCCAAGGGTCACCTTGATCTCTATAAATCCCCTATCCCCTCCATTTCTCCTTCCTTCTCCCATTTCTTACTCTCAGAAATTCTTACCTCTCAATCGGAGTTGTCAGAGCGTTCCGGCGATCTTTCCTTTTCCGACAAGCTCTCCGACCATAGCTGTCACATCTAAGGTAATATATATATATATATATTATTCATATATATTATTTTATCAAAGTTGTCTAGGGTGTCTTCTGGGGACGAGACCTCCCCCTCGGGCCAAGGCGAAGTTAGGTCGCTCGTTATACCGTATAGAGCAGATAAAGGGAAGGGGGTAGTAGGATCGGTGGTAATTGAGGAGATTGTAGATAGTCGACAGGAGGTGGGGGAGTTGGGTAGGTTGCCGAGCTCCTTGTCGAGCCTCGGTCGCATTAAGGACTATTCAGCCGACCTCCTATTTTGAGTCGAGCACAGGATGGTGCCTTTGTACGAGGAGAACGAACCTCGCGAGCGCTCAGAGGTAGATGACATTTCCACTATGCTCACGGAGAAGGATTTGCATAGCATTAGAGGTTGTTTCATGATTCCGAGGGAGTACGAACTTATTTTGCCGGGCCCAGGTATTAGAGTGTGCACGCCTACCTCTCCTGACACTTGTTTCTTTTCTTTCGAGGCCTTTCATGTGGGCCTTCGTCTCCCCCTTCCTTTGTTCACTGTTGAGGTTCTTCGGTGGTACGGCTTGAGCCCCATCCAATTTATGTCGAACATGTGGAGGCATGTGAACGGCTTTGTTTTGCACTGTCAGGCGGTAGGAATGAGCCTCGGTTGAACGTTGTGAGGAAGCTCTATAAGATTCATCAGAAGAATAGATCGGAGTTTAAATATTATCTTACTCCTCGTCGGGGGGTGAAGTTGATCGAGAACCCTGATTCAATCAAATATTGGAAGGAGAAGTTTTTTCTTGTTCGGAGTCGTCAACCATTGGGGATCCCTACGAGGTGGAGAGAAGAAGCGCCGAAGAGGGCGAAGTCTGAGCCCATCTTAAGCCCTGAGGAGGACGAGATGGTTAGGATACTCTTAGACCGGTCTACCTTGGATTGAAGAGAAGTAACATAAGAATACGGGTCTTAGTCTGAGCAACCCTAGTATGCATCTTTGATTTTGCTTTATTACTTATTTTTGTTTTTGCCGTTGTATCTTATCTTTCTTTGCTTTATGTTTTGATCGGTCTGTGTCTTCTTCCGCAGAGGATCCTAGCTTGGATTTTGACTCGATGGTCTCGAAGCGTACGAGGTTAAGTGGCAAAGCCCCAGAAGAGAAGAAGAGGAAGAGAACGTCCGCCAAACCCTCTTCCTCGAAAGTTGCTAGGGGTCAGACTAGCGAGTCCCTAGTAGTGAACCTCGAATCGCTGCCATCTGCCTCGCTTGTCCCCTCGGTCAGGGGACTTACTTTGGGGGCTGCTCTTGCACTTGAGGCACCCCCCTTACTGCTACCACGGAGGCGATTCTAACGGAGGAGCACAAGAAGCACTTTGGCCCAGACTGGCATGTGATGAAGCACGACGGATTCCTTGGGGATTCGGCCACTTGCATGCAAGAGGTCCATCATCTTGCGGCCCAGAAGGATCAGGCGGCAATGGACGCGGGATCGGTTGGTGACGATGCCTTGGAGATTGTCGGGGCCAACATGGCGGTGAGTTTTCGTTGTTTGAGTTTGGTATTTGACGTATTTTTTTTAGAAAATGGGTGTAACCTTGAATATCTTCTCTTGTAGATCACTTGCCACTTCGGCCACTTGTTGGAAAGTCTCCAAAGCTTAAAGTTCTTCGCCGTTCTTTGTTCACGTTTACAGTCGAAAGAAACGAGCTGAAGAACGTAGTGCTTGAGAAGAGTTTAGAAGCGGCCCATCTTAGGAGGACTATTTTCGAGTTTTCGCAGGGGGTAGTACGAGTGGGGTGCCTCGTTTGAAGTTTAGAGTGAAAGATGACTCTCTCAAAGAGAGGCTTGTTGAGTTAGAGGCAGAGAACCATCGTTTAAAGCGACTCTTTGAGGGAGGTAATGTTAGGAGTACCTCTTGCTCTCGTGGAGAGCGCGCTCAGGGGAGGCCCTTCCATGAACTGGCTTTACGCTTACCTGAGGCCCCACAGAATCTTGGTGACGCTCAGAGCGGTGTGGCCGGTTCATCTAGTGGGGCGTCCATGGGTGGAGTGGAACGAGTTGTAGGCCCTGATGGTGAGACTTGCTCTGTGGGTTTGGATATCACTTCGGATGGCCCGAGGGGAAGGTTCAGCGCCGGCGTCTTCGTCGGAGGTTGCAAACCGCACGTGTCCTTGAAGAGGAATATCCCTCTGCCACGGAAGAGCTAAAGTGATGCCTGAGTAAGATTTTGTAGCTTTGTAGTGACTTTGTTTGTTCAACACACTTGTAATCTTTTTCGTTGTGAAATAAGATTTTTTGGCTAAGTGTTGGAGAATCGTCTTCTTATAGCGACTTTGTTTTTGCCATACCACTTGTAATCTTTTTCGTTGTGAAATAAGATTTTTTTGGCTAAGTGTTGGAGAATCGTCATCTTATAGCGACTTTGTTTTTGCCATAACACTTGTAATCTTTTTCATTGTGAAATAAGATTTTTTGGCTAAGTGTTGGAGAATCGTCTTCTTATAGCGACTTTGTGAATCCTAAGTGGATCTGGTAATTGTCTGTTGGGTGGCGACGAGTTTTGGGAGCATTCGAATGGTGAGCTGCTCTCCGCCTACTTGCTCAGAAGCACTGTGGCTAGAGCAACTCAATGAACCATGAATGGACTCCTCACTTATCTAGTTTGTTTCAAGAGCATTCGAACGGCGAACCGAACCATGCCTTCTTGCTTGGGAGCAAGTAATTAAGGTGGTCCTGTGGGCCGTGAACGGACTCCGAACAATGATGACGACGCATTTTGGGTGCATTCGAATAGCGAGCTGCTCTCCGCCTACTTGCTCGGAAGCAGTGTGGCTCAAGTGGCTCTATGAACCATGAATGGACTCGTCACTTATCTAGTTTGTTTCAGAAGCATTCGAACAGCGAACCGAACCATGCCTTCTTGCTTGGGAGCAAGTAGCTAAGGTGGTCCTGTGGCCTGTGAAAGGACTCCGAACAATGATGACGACGAGTTTTGGGAGCATTCGTGTAATGCCCTATAATTTTTAATACAACATTTTGAATTAATAAATAAATTTTAAATCAATTTATTTAATTATTTTGAATTTTTTGTAAATTGACATTTTTACACGTGCAAATATTTTTGAAGTGCAAATTTTCACTTTTGAAAGTATGAATAAATTCTCCTATTTATAATCGAGTATATTCTAAATTTTGGGATTTTTCTGAATAAAGAAACTATTTTTGTAAATACTTTGAAAGAAATGGGGTTTTGCGCAAAATTTTGTTTGGAGGCAAATTCGAATTCAAAATTTGGTTGGGCTATTTTGGTAGGCCGGTTTTGACAGAAGAGAGATTGGGTGGAGAGATTTTATCCCTTTGATTTGATTTGATTTGATTTTGTTGAGTATATATATATTTATGCAATTTTGGGATTGTTGGGAACTTTATTGCAAATATTTTTCTTGGTCAGGAATTTGTTTGAAAAATCTAATCTTTATTAGTATATAATAATTCTAAATTTTCTGAATTTTTATGAATGATTTATGGCATGTTTGCAAATATTTCAAAGTAAAGGGCTTTTTTTGTAAAATTGCCACTCATAGGCAAATTTTTAAAATTTTGAAATTTCTGGGATGCAGTGAAGGTCGGCCAAGTTGGAGGAGTTAGGGGGGTTAGATTTTTACTCTAATTGATTTGATCTGACCTAACTAATTGATTTGGAAAGACCTAGTCATATAAAAAATGTTTTTCTTAAGGGGTTTTTTGTAAAATCTTCGTAAAAATCCCAGAAATCAGCCCGGCCTATAATAGGTGCAGAAACAGCTGCCCTCCACTGTTGTGAACAAAATTTTTCTTCTTTAATCGTTTTTGGGGAGTTTGGAGCTTTGGATATCTCAATTTTCGCAAGGAGGGGGAGGGGCTTCTTTTCTTATTATTATTATCTTCATTTGGTTTTCTTTGAGGTGGTAATCTTTCAACTCTCTTGATGTATTTTTTTTCTATTTCTCATGAACAATATAGAATCATGCTAGGGTTTGGATTTTGTGAGATTAATATTATATTAGCATGAACATGATGTTTTGTTGATGAGATGATTGTAGAGATGGATTGTTAGATAAAAATTGTTTATTAGTATGATAAAAAATTAACCTTGATGGCAGGATACTCTTATGTTGATTCTCTTTTGAATAATGAATATTCATGTATGAAAGATCATATTTTATTTGTGAAAATTTATTTGAACCCATGTATTAATATGGATGATTAGAGTTATCATACGATCTAAATATTCATGTCGATCTAAAATAAGTTGCTCTTGAATAGTGGAAATTTTCTACGCATGAAAGATCCAATTTTGTATGTAGAATTAGATCTAATAAACTTATATATTATTGTAGATGTGTAGATCTATATGCATGATTAAGGAACCTATTTTGATTAATTAATAGATGAAAATTTTGTAGGTTATTCGCTGTTTTGAGATAAATTTATGATGAATTGAATATTTGAGTTTTTATATGTAAATACATGTCAAAATAATCGAAGAAAATATGCAAGAAGTGGTGGAGGACTTAGGGTTAGGTTTCGGGGTTTAAACCTAGACCTAGGGTTTGCTCGGTCTGGGGTTGAACAACAACCGAGGGTTGCACAGTGCCAACCCGAGCACTGTGCAAACCCAGGTTGCTATTTGGCTCCCGGGTTGGAGTGTTTGGGCACGGATTTCGAGGAGTTTTGTGTGTGGGGATGGTGTGCTATGATGGGAAACACTAGTATACATATAGAAGTGCATATGCAAGTATTTAATATAATATTAAAGTGAGATTCGATAGAGTTATGGTCGAGTTTCGAAATTGTTAAATTTCAGATTTTTACAAAAATATAGTTTCAATTTATTGACAATTTAGAGCTTCAAATTTTGTGTGAATGGATTAGAAATTTGGTGACATGATCTATGTTTATGAAGTAAATATAAACTCAATTTTCCAGATTTTTATATTCATTTTTGAATGGACTGCTCTTAATGAGAAGAAGGTATAACTTTCAGATTTTTGGATAACAGATAGTTTTCAGAATTTGTTGAATATAAACCCTTTAATTTAATTTGTTTGAGTCCAGATTTTTATGGTGAGTTCCTTAATATGTGCTGGATTTAAATGAATTTTTTCCAGAATTTAATATTAATTTTAGAGTGTACAGTTTTGAAGAAGGAAATTATGTAACTTTCAGATTTTGGTGAAATTCCAGTTTCAATTTTCGATATATTCAAGTAATGGTTTGGGGGAAATAAATATATATTTTTGTAGATGAAATTCTCAGTTTTTAAGGGTTATATGCTTCAGTTTTGAAGAATAATTATTTCGGAATTTTAAGAGTTATTCTCAGTTTTAAAGAGGGTAAATTTCAGATTTTTGGGAACTATAAAATTTCAGATTTTGGGGATGAGATCCCATATATTTGAGAGAATTGTTTCAGTTGAGATTGAATGAATTTAAAGTTGAATTAATTGAACTTTACGAATGAATGGAAAGTGATATTCAAAAGGCTGAGTTTAAAGAATTTATGTAAGTTAAATTTGTTTTCCATATATGAAAGGATATTTTGTATTATTGAACCAAGTTGGGTTTGAATTGAGATTAGGGTTATGTTGTGGACCCTAGGAAGTTGGTTTGAGATGTTTGTGTTGTGAGCACTAGAGGTTGAGCAGGACCTAGAATTACCGGCAGTGAATAAATTGATTGTGGGAATTGGCCAGGAAGGGCTAGTGTTCCTAGTTTTGTCGGTTTAAGTCTGGTAGGGTGGGGCTAGCCCTAGGTGGCTCAGGTTACTTATATGTATGCATAAGGACAGTCACTAGATGGTGATATGATGAAATGAGAGCAAACATTAGTTATGGACTCCAGAATGATCGCGGAGTGAGATAATCCCCAGTATTCTGGGACGATAGATGAAATAGGCCACAGAATGATCCATAGAGTGGAATTGATCTCCAGTATTCTGGGACGAGAGCGACACTCATGGGATATTTGTGCAATGATGGCTCCAGAATGACCTGCAGAGTGAGACAGTCCCCAGTATTCCGGGACGATGGATGAAATCGGCCACAGAATGATCTACGGAGTGGGCTTGGTTGCCAGTATTCCAATAGCGAGAGCCAATACTTGTAAAATATCTAAATCTCGTAGTAGTCATGGTAGTAAGTTGCATAACGAGGGATTGAATCCTATAAAGTTGAGAACGATAAAGGCTTACACTGGACCTATGTAGAATGGGATGCATGGAATCCGACAAGTATGCATTAGAAAGTCATTGTGTCCATTGTGTTTTCTTGAATATTGTTTTAATGCTTTTCTCTTTTGTTTTTTGACACACACTACTTAGTATAGTTTCACTTGTTGTTTATTGAATCTTTTATTGTTATTTCATTTCATATTATGTGGCAAGTTTGTAATTGTGAGACTTTGGAGGGTTGCTATTACTATAGTATTGCGTCAGTTGCCTTCAATTGACGTACCCACTCTTTAGTTATTTTGCAGGATTTGCAAGTGAGTTGCCCAAGTAAAGTAGAAGCTTGGATTTGAGATGATTAAAGTTTAAGTGCTCGGTTGTGTTGTAATAAGTGTAATTAATTTTTCGCTGTGCAAATGTAAGAAAGAACTGATGTAATAAAAAGTTTTAAATCTATCCCTGTATTTAATACTGTGTTTGGATTACATTGAAGTTGATTCTGGAAATTATGCCACTTATTTCTAATTTTATTTATTGGAAATTTGGGGCACTACAATTCGAATGGCAAGCTACTCTCTGCCTACTTGCTCGGAAACAGTGTGGCTCGAGCGGCTCTATGAACCATGAATGGACTCCTCACTTATCAAGTTTATTTCAGGAGCATTCGAACGGCGAACCGAACCATGCCTTCTTGCTTGGGAGCAAGTAGCTAAGGCAGTCTTGTAGGCCACGAATGGACTCCAAACAATTATGACGACGAGTTTTAGGAGCATTCGAATGGCGAGCTGCTCTCCGCCTACTTGCTCGGAAGCAGTGTGGCTCAAGCGGCTCTATGAACCATGAATAGACTCCTCACTTATCCAGTTTGTTTCAGGACCATTCGAACGGCGAACCGAACCATGCCTTCTTGCTTGGGAGCAAGTAGCTAAGGCGGTTCCGTGGGCTATGAACGGACTCCGAATAATGATGACGACGAGTTTTAGAGGTATTCGAATGGCGAGCTGCTCTCCGCCTACTTGCTCGGAAGCGGTGTGGCTCGAGCGGCTCTATGAACCATGAATGGACTCCTCACTTACCCGGGTTACGGTACTTGTACGGCGAGATACACCCCACACACTTGCTCACAAGCAAGCATGCTCTTGTGATCTTTGAATCCTTAATGGACTCCACAATCGTCCATTAAAGTGATGTAGCGAGTGGATGATGTTGCACGGGGCGTGCCCCATGTCTTGTTTGTTGCTTTTCTCTAGACTTATATGCATAGTGTTGAATCTGTTACTCATAATTTTGCAGGAAAAAAATAAAAGACTGGTTTTAGCAATAAATAAAAGACTGATTTTATTGAATAAACTAGAAGGTTGCTTCACTGCAAGCCTTTATTACTTGTTATGATATTGACTAACAAACGAGGGCATTAAGCGCTCTCTTTGTACTTCATGAGGTGCTCGGCGTTCCAGGTCCTGGCTATCTTCTTCTCCCCCAAGTCTTCGAGTCGGTAGCCCCTGGGCGGACGACCTGAGCGACTTTGCATGGACCTTCCCAATTAGGAGCGAGTTTGCCTTTCTTCCGGGGGTTTGAAATCTCAAGCTTCCAGAGTACCAGGTTTCCTTCGTAGATGTTGGCCGGGCAAACTTTCTTATTGTAAAACCTCTACACCTTCTATTGAAAGATGTTTCTTCGAAGGATGGACTTTTCACGGACTTCTTCGAGGAGATCAAGGTTGGCTCGAATGTCGTTCAAGTTCTGCACTTCATCGAACGAGAGGAGGTGAGGAGAGGGTTTTCCTACTTCGATAGGGATAAGTGCTTCGGTGCCGAATGTCAAGTTGAATGGGGATTCTCCCTTAGGGATTCTTTTCGTGGTTCTGTAGGGCCATAGCACACTGGGGAGTTCTTCAACCCATTGCCTTTTTGGTCTTCATTGAGCTTTTCTTTCAGGCCATCCAAGATTTGACAATTGGCATTCTCGGCTAGACCATTAGTCTGAGGGTGTGCAATCGAAGAGAAACGTTGCTCGATACTGAGGTCGGTGCAGAACTTGCGGAACCCTTTCCCAGCGAATTGGGTTCCATTATCAATGACCAGGATTTAGGAAATCCCAAACCGACACACCACATTTCTCTAGAAAAATTGTTGGACTTTATGCTCCGTAATTGTTGCAAGCGGTTTTGCTTCTATCCACTTTGTGAAGTAGTCAATAGCTACCCCTAGGAAGATATGCTATCCAGTTGCAGGGGGAAAGACCCGAGAAGATCCATTCCCTACATTGCGAAGGGGATTGGACTTGACAAGAAGCTGAGGTTAGCTTGGGAGGTTCACTTGATGGATGAATTCTTTTGACAGGAGACACAGTGATGAACATAATCTTGAGCATCTCTGAGGAGAGTGAGCCAGTAGTAACCGTAATTGAGAACCTTCTACGCGAGGGATCTTGCACCAAGATGGCTTCCACATACCCCTTGATGAACTTCCTTCAAAGCATAACTGGCCTCTTCGGAAGAAAGACACCGAAGGTAAGGTCGACCATCAATCTGGGTATAAGAGCGCTTATAGAGGATCCCTTTCACAAGTACATATCTTTCGGCCCTCACTCGGACCCTTCTTGATTCTTTGATATCTTTGGGGAGGATTCCTTTATCAAGAAAATCGACTAGGGGTTTCATCCAGCAACCTCCGTGTGTTTGAGGGGCTATTGGCATAAGTTCCAATGCCTCTTCTTCAATGCTAGGTTTGAGCAGGACCTCAATCAGCACAGTTCGGTCGAGCCCGTCAAACGAGGAGGAGGCGAGCTTGGAAAGGGTATCTGCTTGCTCATTCTTTTCTCGCAGAATGCGAGTGAATTTGACTTCTTTGAAGGTGGTTGTGATCTTTTTCACATATGCTAAATACTTGGCCATGCGTGTATCCTTCATCTCGTAGTTTCCATGGATCTGATTTACCACTAATTGAGAGTCGCTGAACACTGCGGCTCTTTGCGCCCCTGCTCTTTTTGCTAGGATAAGGCCAGCGATCAGGGCTTCGTACCCGGCCTCATTATTGGAGGCTGGAAAGTTGAGACGTAACGAGTATTGCAAGATGAATTCATCAGGGCCAATTAGTATAACTCCGGCTCCACTCCCTTCGAGGTAAGCGGACCCGTCCACGTATACTGCTCACAGTGGGGGGTTGTCTTCTTCCTGGGGAGGGTCGGGGATCGTACTCTCCACAATGAATTCGGCTAAGGCTTGGGCCTTGATTGCGGTTTTGGAGCGGTAGGTGATATCATATTGGCTTAACTCAATTGACCACTTCATTAGTCTCCCTGAGTTTTCAGGCTTGTGGAGGACCTGCTTGAGCGGCTGATCAGTGAGGACCCAGACGGAATGTGCTTGAGAATAAGGTCTGAGCTTCTTGGCGGCTATCACTAAGGCATAGGCAATTTTCTCCATTTTCGAGTACCAGAGTTTAGCGTCATGGAGTACCTTGCTTACGTAGTAGATCAGTTTATGTACCCAATCTTCCTCCCTTATCAATACAGCGCTAAGGGTTTGTTCGGAAGCGGCCAGGTAGAGGTAGAGGGTTTCTCCCAGTATAGGTTTGCTTAAGATGGGAGGATGGGTGAGGTGTTCCTTGAGGATTTCGAATGCTGCTTGTTGCTCTTCCCCCCAGTCGAAATTCTTTGTTCCCCGAAGAGCTTTAAAGAAATGGAGGCATTTTCCCCTGCCTTGGAGAGGAAGCGCCCAATGGCGGCGAAGAGGCCTGTAAGCTTCTGTACTTCTTTGACCGTGGTTGGAGGGGTCATGTCGATGATGGCTCTGATTTTCTCGGGGTTTGCTTCGATTTCTCTCTGACTTATCATAAATCCAAGGAACTTTCCCAGGGCAACCCCGAAGGTACACTTTGAGGGGTTCAGCCTCATGTTGTTCATCCAGAGTACACCGAAGGCTTCTTGGAGGTCGGTGACATGGTCCTCTTTTATGAGGCTCTTCACAAGCATATCGTCCACGTATACCTCCAAGTTTCGGCCGATCTGCTCCCTAAAGATTGGTTTACCAGGCATTGGTATGTGGCCCCGATATTCTTCAGCCTAAAGAGCATAACTCGATAGCAATAGAGCTCTGGTTGGTGATAAAGGACGTCTTTGGGTTGTTCAGAGGGAACATCCGAATCTAGTTATATCCCGAAAAAGCGTCCATGAAACTCAATAATTCATGGCCTGAGGTGGCATCTATCAAGGCATCTATGCTCGGGAGGGAAAATGGATCTTTCGGATATTTCTTGTTGAGGTCGGTGAAGTCTATGCGGATTCTCCACTTTCCGTTGGCATTCTTGACCATTACGACGTTCGCTAGCCACTCAGGGTAACTAACTTTCTGGATGAATCGGGCAACAAGGAGCTTCTCAACCACTTCCTTGATGGCCTGTTGCCTTTCGGGCGCAAATTTGCGGCGCTTCTGTTGGACAGGCTTAGCTTCTGGATCTACACTTAAGCGGTGCATAATTAAGTTTTTAGCAATGCCTGGCATATCCTCAGCGGTCCAAGCGTATACGTCTTGATTCTCCGTGATGTAGGTGATGAGTCACTCCTTCACTTGCCAAAGGAGTGCTTTGCTCACTCGGAAACACTTAACTTTATCCTCTTCGGAGAAAGAGATTTTTGCCAGTTCATCCACGAGTTCGGAGCTGGCTTGTCCCAAATCGAGGGGGAGTTCAAACACATCGAGGGGGAGGACCGAGCCCCCCATTGTAGCTGTGTAGCATGCCCGTGTGTCTTCTTGGCTCCCTTTGGCTTCCCCCACTCCTGCAGTTGTAAGGAATTTCATCTTCAAGTGGTATGCTGATGTGACTGCTTGGAGGGCTGCTAACCCCGGGTGGCCGAAAATAGCGTTGTAGGCAGATTTTATATCAACCGCCATGAAGTCTAATGCTTCTGTGCGAGTTGTCGGAGATTTCCCTAAGGTAACGTCGAGGGTTACGATTCCCTCGATCATTATAGGGGCTCCAGAGAATCCGTGGAGGGTATATCCGGCGGGGTTGAGACGGTCCCGCTTAAGTTTGAAGCCCTCAAATGCATTCAAAAAGAGGATGTTGACTGAACTGCCGTTATCGACCAGAACCTGTCGTACTTCATGGTTCTCCATACACATGCTGATCACGCATGCATCACAGTGAAGAGTTCGGATGCCTTTCAAGTCCCGATCAGAGAAGGTGATGTTAACTCCTGAACCCTTCGGAGGAGGGACATTGTGTAGGGAATTTACTTCTCAAACGAAGGCCTTTCTAGATGAGTTGGAGGTTCCCCCCATAGGTCCTCCATGGATTGCATGAAATATCTCCATTTGTCCCGACCCCTGGGACTCGGTTGGCCTCTCTACCCATTTGTTGGGTCCCCTTGGAGGAGGAGGTTCGGTGTCATTTATCTGGGCAAATTTGGTGAGGTATCCTCGTCGGAGCAAGGCTTCTACTGCGTCTTTAAGCGCTTGACACTCATTCGTAAGGTGACCATGGTCCTTGTGGAAGGTGCACCACTATGTTTTATCCCGTCTTTTGCTTGGGGCATTCATCTTCGGGGGAGGTCGAAGGATCCCATCTTTATCGACCTCCATCAGAATAGCGGATATACTTGCATTTAGTAGGGTGTACTTTTCAAAACGGGGCATAGGAGGTGGGCGACGCTGACCCGAGTTATCCTTCTGAGATTTTCGGGGTTCATCTTCATTAGTGCCTTTCCGTTTGTTCTCAGACGAATGCATCTTCTATTCATGGGGGTGAATCGCCTCTTCGACTCAGATGTACTTCTCGACTCTCTGAAGGAGGTCAGAGAAATCCCGAGGAGGTCTTTTGACGAATGAAGTTTTGAGATCATCATGCCTGGCATTGTATCTGAATGCGGTCGTTGCTACCGTAGAGTTGAGCGAGGGGATTGATTTGGACTTGGCCGTGAAGCATCGAACATAGCTCTTGAGAGTTTCCCCATCCCTTTGCCTGAGGTCTAATAAGGAGGCACTGGTCATCTCCAACCTACGGCTAGTGACAAAGTGCATGAGGAAAAGCTCCTTAAGTTGATCGAAGGAGAATATGGAGCCTGGGGAGAGGCGAGAGAACCATTCTCGTGCTGAGTCTTTTAAAGTTGTCGGGAATGTCTTGCATAGGAGGGAGTCGGACTCTTGGTGGATCATCATGAGAGTTTTAAAACTCTCGATGTGGTCCACTGGGTCGGTTTCTCCATTATATGGCTCAAACGTCGGGATCTTGAAGTTGGTAGGAACGGAAGTATCAATTATCTTATTGGAGAATGGGGGCCTAACGGCGCAATATCTTTCTTCTTGTTTTTCCCTTCCCTCCTTAATAAGGCCAAGCGGGGTTCCATCTTTCGGAGATGCCGGAGGACGGCATCCTCTTGCTGGTCAAATCTGGTGGACCCTCGGGACTCTTCACATCGCGGTGGAGAAGGATGGTGAAGGCTGGGTTGTCGAGTCTGATGTGGAACTATGCTAAGGGCTTGGAGGATCTCATCCTTGAATTCTCGAAGTTCGGCCTTAGTGACTTGTACTTCCTTATTCCTTCCTGTCCTAGAGAATGTCCTGCTAGTTGGGGTTGGGTGCCTTCTCTCTCGGGGTGTTCTTCTGCGGTCCCGTGGGGAACGACAACCCCTTCGCCCTCTAGAAGAGGGGGATGTCCTTCGTCTATGTGGAGAAGGACTTCTTTCTTGTCTCCTAGGGGAGGCGCTTCTCCTGCTCCCCCTTTGCTCGGGATGGAGGGTTTCCACACGAGCTATCCTCTCGTTGAGACGGACCCGAAGGTCCGATCCCTGTTGACAATCGTCGATAACTTGATGGAGGTCGGGCTATGGCTGAGGGAGCGAGGAAGGAGTAGAGGTGTACACTGATCCCCTGTTTTCGACCAAGGGCCTTGCGGATGGTTCAGGGCGACTTTGACGAGAGCTCCCCGGTTGGGCCCATCTTGGTGATGGCAGAGTTAGCTGTAGGAGGGGCTCCTCCTGCTGTGTTTGAAAGGCGGGAGGAAGTTCCTCCTGATGAGGAGGTGGAGGAAGTGGGTTGGCTCGTCGGCTAGAGGCCGCCGCCTTCTTTTTTTCCTTAGGAGGCATGATGAAAATTTGTGTTTTCACCAGTGAAATTTTAGTCAGGTTTCTTTTTGAAGTTCTCACAGACGGTGCCAACCTATTACTGCTTTTTTCTGTATGGGAGTAACCAGGTGATGTGGATTCTTTGGTGGAACAATCAAGAACTTGACCTTTTGACTTTCAACGGTATTGACTGCCTTTTACTTGACGATCTGACTTGTTTGCGCCGTAGGATTCGATTCGTGCGGTGACGATCGCTTCCTTTTGACCTGCAAAATGCCTAAAACACCGGGATGATCCCGGCGACAGACCCTCCGACGCTCAAGTCAGTAATCAAGAAGATTGTGAAAGAGCTTCTGTAGAAAAAATACTGATTACCTTTTTTATGGTGGGGGTAGACGGGTATTTATAGTCGCCTTTGGAAACAGTTTTGAGATAATTACTTATCTCTACTTCCCAGTATTTTTGAATAAGAAATAGAGTTTTAAATCGTTTCATGATAAGAGAATCGGTTTAAACCGACCCTTAGAGATAATCATGAATTTGAATTACTCTTTAAATGTCTTGGGTTTGTTGATAATGGACTGCCACCCTGGCCCAGTAACACAGACCCGTTTTTGGGTTATTGGGCTTGGAGAAGATCCAGTTCCAATTTTTGGACCCGCTTGTAGTGGAAATTACCGTTTTACCCCGGAGAGCTTTGAGATTCGTGCCCGATTTGAACGGTATAGTTCTATTTTTAGCCATATCAGTGCCCAAATGTTGGAAGCTGAAGGAAATTTTTGCTTCTGGCATTGTGTATGGAAGTTACTTAGCTAGTTAGCTCTGACGAGTGTCTTCTTCTTCTGGGTGATCATAGCTACTGACTACTATGTAAGCATTCCATAACTTTCTTTTGGCGTTTGAATTACACTCCTTAAAACGAGCAAATTTTACTTAGAGTTTGTTTGGATATTGAGTAGAGAAGTTATCCTTAAGGTGGAGGTAGAAATAAAGCTCAAGTTTGCATTTGTATACGGAGTTGAGTTACGGAGAGAGAAAGATGTTAGGATCGTGAGAAAAACAACAGAGATAAATTTGAGAAGAAAACAACACAAATATTATTTCTCAATCTCAAAAGATTTACAAAAAAACTCTCAATACTTTATAAGCTCTCTGTGGCTATCAATCTCTATTTTTCTCTTCAGTTGAGTGTATCTTCAAATGAAGAAAATAGTGAGAATTTATAGGAGGGGAAGAGACACCATGCTTTCGAAGAGACACCATGCTTCGGAAGAGACACCATGCTTCGGAAAAGACACCATGCTTCGGAAGAGACACCATGCTTGCACCAAACGTTGTCATGCATCAGCATGCACCAAACGTTGCATGCATGAGTGCATGCTCTTTTGTGGCGGGACCTACAAAAGAGACCGGAGGTTAGAACAAAATTAGATTGCACCAAACGGTAGATACCTAGTTAGAGGTATCGCAAATGCAGTCTACTCTCCGGAACAATCCACTGTCAATATCTACACAGCTGTTTTTGCTTATAGAAGTTCTTGTATATCTTGAACCTTCTTTCCGTTTGGCAAGTAGTCGATGTGCTGTCAAAGTTAAAACACTAATTATATCAGTTGGAAATTGAAACAGTATTAACAAATCTAATATCATAGCAGAAAGTGTACAAATTAAGATCGCTTAGGCACAGTGAGGATGAAATGGTGGCTGCTGTATACCTTCAAGTCAGCCTTATGAGTCAAGCTCTCATAATTTTCATCTGATCGGAGTGTTTGGGTCTTTGTTAATTCTCTAACCTTTTCGTTACTCAATTTGTAAGTTTATGCTCTCTCTCATTCTTCTTCAAAATGTCTATTCTCTGGCAGACTATTCATCTCTGAAAATGTTAATAATGTTACATAAGTTTTATGCTTGTTTTTTCACGTCCTCCCTCTTACAAATTTCATGTGAACTTGTACTCATTTCTGTACTTCCCTAGAATTGATTCTCATGGCATATCCACAACTGATTCATTTCTACTTTCAAAGTGTGTGACTGCTGCTTTAGATCTAATTTCTTCTTATTCTTAAGATATTCGGGCAAAAGTTATTTTTTGTCCTTCATTTTGGGCAGGTTGCAACTCTTATAGCTGTCTATGCTGACTGCAATTTTGCACGCATAAAGGGCCTCAATTATCTGGCTATTCAGCGTGATCTTCTGCATACCTCTTTTTGTGATCCGAGTCAGCAATAACATCAAATATTTTCTGAGTGGAAAGGCATTATGGTGAAGATGAAACAGAAGTCCCTTTGGATATGGAGGAGCAAAGCGTAACATACCCATGATCTTCAACCCCGCCCCTGAGATCACAAGGTTTGCTATCCTTCAACCCATCTATCATCGAACTCAATATATATATAAATTATCCTAATCCGTATATGTTGGATTTGTTTGTCCCATCCAGTTAAAAGCACCAAGGAGTCTCAACAATTTTGGCAAGGGCTACCTATTGACGAGAGGAGTTTGTATAACTCTTGCTTCTTGGTTGATAGGGACCTATTGATATTAGTGTGTTCTTTATCTCCATCCCCTTGTAGTTGTATTAAGAACTCGAATCTTATCAAGTTTTCGCTTACTTGGATTTCCTTACCTGATTCATGGCCACCTTTATTGAGCCTTCGGTCAATCTTGTATTTCTAACTTCTCTTTAATTTCTTCGTTTAATCTTCTGTGAGCATACATATATTACAACCCAGACAAAAATTAAAACATTAATAGAACTGGAACTTGGACTACTGCGGAAGCAACTTATAGTCAGAGAGTAGATGATTACATTACTAACATATTCTACAGGAATAATATCTCGCTTTGAATAGTTGGGACTGAGAGAGATGATGAGTCATCCACCTTATTCAATCAACATACATACAGTAACTATACTAGTTTTCACAATTCACTGATACCATCCATGGTTATATCGGTGTCATTGTCAGGACAAGGAAGAGGAACCACTGATCCAATTTGAGTCCACTGAACATTCTGGCAAGCGCTTTTTGCGGGTCGTCCGCCCTGTTTAACTAAATTGATCTCCTGAACCACTATATCTTTGCAGGGAAAATTCTTGCTGCATTTCAAACTGATTGCTACTTGCGATGCACTTGTTCCACTAATGTTCTCGTACTTCACATCGCTTATTTGTACTGCTGATTTCTGTTATTATACATGTACAACGAAAAAATGAATTACTTACCTTAGGGGGGGGAGAGAGAGAGAGAGAGAGGGCTATCTTATGTTTACCTTATCAGTGCATTGTTTTTTAGAGTCGCAATAGTATTGATCGATGATTATGGGATTGTGAACATTGCTCATGTAGATATTCTGAAACTGAATGTGTTTTGCCTCGCCACTCCCTCCCTGGTAAATTTAACATAGGAGAAAAATACAAGGAAGAGATATGATGTGAAAAGTTATTGTCGCAAGAAACTTATTGATTACATAGTACTGAATTTTACTTTAAGCTAACTTTCCCAACTACAAAAATAAAAACTACAAAAAATTAAAGCTAGAGCATCTTTGGTACTTCTAGTTGAATAATTAATTGTGATGACCTAAATTAAAGACAATTATGACCAATTACTAGACGAGTATATGTTTTTGTATTGATTAATGAAAATTCACGTGCAGGAACTCTCTACATGCATGTCACCTTGCAATTGTTTTATTAATGAGAGCCCATTATACTAGCTAGGTTATAAGTATTTAGCTCATAATTCATGCAGGGACACAAATAATATGACCAGATAGTTTTTTTTTTGGTGGATCAAATTCGGATTTTATTTTTTTCTCATTCTATTTGTTACCTGCCAGGTCTTGATTCGGACTCCGTTGGAGGTCCCCTTGAATCGAGCAGTGCCCACCGTCACATTTGAAACATGAGCTTCAGAGTTGTGAGCTCCAAGACTTCCAATACTGTGCGCTTAGAATCAAAGAAATCATCATTTCACTTGAAGAAAAATATATATCAAGAATTAAGAATACTGAAGAAACCGTATCAATTAGTTCAAAAGTAAATTAAGCACTTTTAGAAAGAAATAAGGATTAAGTGCTATATATATATATATATAATATAGAGCCTATATTACCTGATTCCATGGCCCGGACCGCAAGTTATGTTTGCTGCTTTGACATTATGCGAACCACTGACAACTGATATGCAGTCATCACCTTCATTATTAGTTGGGAGGTACACATCAGAGATACAACTCAGAGAGAAATATCACTAAATCATGAGAAATTCAATGATGTTCACTAATCTTCAATAATATCACACCATACTCGAAAAGAAACAAACTGCATGCACATGAACAGTTTTTTTTTTTTTTTTTTTTTTTTTTTTTTTTTTTTTTTTTTTTTTTTTTTGATCATAAAAGGTTGGCATGCACATGAAGAGTTACTAAAATCTTTTTTTACCTGTTGCGATGATGCAGTTTTGAATTTGTATGTTTTGGGTGCGAGTTATGTGGATTCCATCGGTGTTAGGGCTCTTCCCAGGCGCGCTGATGCTGAGCCTGGATGCTGTAACATTCGTGCACTTCTCGAACTGCACTTGTATCTGCTGGCTGTTTCTTACTCTCAGGTTCTCCACCAACAAGCCATTGCATGCATTGAATGTTATTCCCTGTACGTACAGTGTGTGTGTATATATATATATATATATATATATATATATATAATTGCATCAAAAATAAATAAATTAAAAGATTAAAGAAGAAAGATTTCTATAGAAGAGAAAATTGTATCTTACTGTAGGAGCATCCTTGCATGGCTGAAAAAAAAACAGAAAAGGAATTTGCAAAAGATTAGTCATTAATTAATATTTGAACATCAATAAGCTATTAACAATTATGATATATGATTAAAATATATATATATGTGGCTATTTTCTTAATAATTTTTATATTTTCATATTACTATATCAAATCAATAGGGTGATTCCAAATTAAGAAGGCACATGATGTTAAGAATACCATTTCGCCGGTTTGTTTTCTTCTTCATTCTCTAATTATTGTCCATCAAATCAATGAGAGAACCGAAAGATATCATAGCAACCTATTTAATTTTAATCAATTCTCTTGTAAAACATATCGTAGTAATTAACCATTAAACTTTCTTCTCAACACAAATTTTGAGTTCTTATTCTTTTAATATATGTTGTGACAATTCGAAGGATAAGAACTTAGATTATAGTATTTATTGAAAGAAACATTCATTGAAGAGGATATAGAGAAGATGAGTTATGTTATAAATGTATTGTTGAGAGATGAGATATTAAGGAAACATAGGTGAAGAAATTGAAGACATTAAAACGAAAAGAAGATATTTAAATGAAGAAGATGGTTTGGTTGAGGTTAGTTTGAGAATTAAAGTATATTCTTATTGGGTTTGGACCCAATTAGGAAAATATTCAAAGTATATTCATCACAATTAATTGAAAATTTAGTATTAGGTTGTTTTTGAAAATCACTACAAGGATTTTAGGTGGAAATATAGAAATATGAAGAATTCAGGTGAGAATAATAATATGAAGAAAACCCATCATTTAATCACCATGCACTTGGCTATCTAATGAGACAGATGTAGATCATCTTCGGTTATCTACTTTACTGGACCGTACAAAAGACACATAATCCAAACCATGCATATGACGAATGACTAAAAGTGCACTAGACCTTAACTAAATTTAAAAGGTACTCAAAATGACAAGTTTTCTAGGAATGCAATGAGTCAAATAAAAGTATGGTACATAACATAAGATATATATCATGTCCTTAGTAGGGCACAAATGCAGTGATTACATTTTCGTAGTCTTTCTTAATTTATGGCATTTGGACGTAGCCACCCACACGAAGAAACAACTAGCTAACTCAACTTGTCTTAAATGAGAATAATTAATCCTTGGTCAACCATATAAAAACACTACAAGGAATAAGTACCAACCCAACTGGGGGTTGGGGGATTAACTATTAAGTAAGTACCAGTGTTTTATTGACTTTGCAAGAGTTCTTCCACCAAATCTGACCATTTCCGTCGATGGTTCCTCCACCTCCGACTTGAAGATTGTCTATACCATCGAAAAGGATCCAATACCGGCCATTCGTTCCATTCCAATCCGACCGATCTGAGGAGGCTTCTATTGTTCCGCTTATCTAAGTAAGTACCAGAACAACAGTATATAGTTAATAATCTAGTTAATGAATTTCCATAAAATATATATATGTATGTACTTATTATAGCTCAAAAGAGCTAGTGAGAGTAAATTAATGGCTAACTAATTAATTAAGTAGACCTCTCACCATCACTGAAACATTGGATTTGCAAGGACCGGAAAAGGTGACTGGCTTCAGCAGGTACTTATTGTTAGAAGGAACCATGAGAACAGATGAAGATGACGACGACGCCGAACAAACTTTCTCCCAAGCGTTCTCAAATGCCTGTTTTATATATACAATTGTTTAAGACTGATAAATATACATTAATTACTTCAGTTAAGCTGCATGCTTTTCATTGTGATCGTAATCCTTAGGTTGAGATCGGTCGATAACTTTAGTTCTCACAGTGTGTGTATATATATATATGTTCTGTCTCTATTTCTTGCCAATTAATTAACTAAGTTATTTTTCAAGTGGAAGCAGACCGGTGAAGGTTTGTGTACCTCTTCGATCCCTACTAAAAAATTAACTATCTCTAGTTACATTTCATGGATCTGGCCGCTAAGTTATTACTAGCTAGTTTGGATGTTACCTCTGTGGCGTCGCTACCATCACCTTTAGCACCAAAATCAGCCACGTTCACTTGTGTTGTTGAAGATGCAAAGATATTAATGTCTCGATAGATGCTCTCCACGATGAAGCCATAGGGTTCTTGATCTAATATTTCACCGCCTTCTTCCCCATCAAATGCGCCATTATCTGTAAGGTAAGCCCTTATGTCATACAAAGAGGCATCGTTATCAAGATCACTTCCTTCTGAGATATACAAACCAAGGATGCCATGAAAGGCAACCGAGAGCAGGAGCAAAAGCGAAAGAATTCCTTTTAGACCCATCATTGCTATGCTATGCCTATGTTTGCTATTAATCTCAGTTGCTCAAATTGTTGGTTTGTTTTATCATCATATATATGTTTTTTGGGTCTCGTATTTATAGTATATCGAGATGCAGGATGGTTGCTTGTCTCGGACAGACAGAAACTACAGCCCCATATCAAAATTTGAGAATTTTCTTTCATAGTTCCTAATTAAGGTTTGAATTTTGAGACGAGAAAGAAACTGAAACGTAAAGTTAATTACTTTAGTATTTGACGGCCATCATCGCACTGATTTGTTTGTTTGTCTAACCTCCAACCTTTTCTCAAGTCATGATCATTTCTTCTTTTTTCACCAACTTTATCCTCACCCTTGTTATTTGTATATACGTGTAAGTTCTTGCATGCATGCAAAGTATGTACGTAGGTGTATGTACTCTCTTAAGTACATGTATTGTTACTGTTTGGTGATTATTTATTTATTTATTTATTTTTAAAAAAATTTGGTGATTGGATTTGGGGCTATTGTCTGGAAATTTATACATTAAGTAACTGATACATTTTCCAACATTAAGTTGAAGGAAATGTAGGGAAAATATTTACATGATCATGTCTTGCTTTCGATCGAGCATGAAGTCTCAGGGGATTCTGGTTACATCTACGTTTATGTTTTGTACTTTCTATTACCAAACGTTCAATGTCTAAGTCCGAAAGAACTACTTTGTTATAACTATTCCTACTTAATTTTTATTGGAGTTATCAATCAATAAGTTACTTACATTTGAGATGTATATGTTAATTCCACCGTTTTTGTGGATTTTGAGAAAATTCTGAATTCCATTTGTTTTACTTTTAGCCATATTTTATGGACTATAGTCCACCGTTTTTCGCTAATTTTGAGAAAATACGAAATTTCACTTGTTCGACCACATTTTGTGGGTATAGTCTATTGTTTTCGTCAAATTTGAGAAAAATCTAAATATCATTGTTTTAATTAGCCATATTTTATAGGCTAAAGTCCACTTGCTTTTCGCCGATTTACAAAATTTCACTTATCTGGCCATATTTCATGGACTATAGTCCATCAGTTTCGTCGATTTTGTGAAAAAAAATCGTAATGTCACTGGTTTGGCCATATTTTATGAGAGTCCTCTATTTTTCACCAATTTTGATAATACGAAATTTCATTAATTTGGCCATATTTTGTGCCTAGTCCACCGTTTTGGTTAATTTTGATAGAATTCTAAATATCATTGGTTTGGCCATATTTGATGGACCATAGTCCACTATTTTTTTTTGCCAATTTTATGGAATACAAAATTTTACTGTCAGATTTTGTGCGCTGTAGTCTACCCATTTCGTCAATTTTGAGAAAATTCTGAATTTCATTATAAATCTCTGTTACCATAGCTCAAAGTCTTAAGACAGGAGACCCCAATTTTTAATGGAATTAGGGAAACTGCCATTCTAATTTGTAGGTTTATAAAAACTAACATTGCAATTTGCGACTACGTAGGGTTTGATAGACGACACATTTTTTTGTCAGATCAGACTCGCTCCTGCTCTACAGAATTTAGTTCTCATTTTGTTTAGGTAACTTAATTTGAGGCAAAAATATCAGGTATTCTTAGGGTACATATCTGGGAGGTGGGAGAAACAGAGAGAGAGAGAACTGCAAGGGCCAGGGCCAACAAAAATGTGCAAAAGAGAGAGTCAAAATTCTACACATACACCAAATAATCTTACCTCAAACACTAAAAGACAAGCTTTTATCTTTAAAAAATAATTAATAAATTAATAAAATTTTATCTTTTAGTGCTTATGATAAGTTTAGGGTAAGATTTGGGGTATGTGTAGTCCTCTCCTCCTCCTCCTCCTCCTCCTCATCCTCATCTAGATAGAGAGAGAGAGTGTGTAGGAACTGCAAGGGCCAGGGCCAACAAAAATGTACAGTTCGCATATCTCTTCCCTCTATATATTTCACTCTTTTTTCTTTGTATCTCTCCCTCATATCACATCAGGTACAAGAGGTATAAAAATGCAAGTATTGAGAGAAGGGTACTCTTAGAGTTACTTTCTAAATAAAGCATAAATTCGGGGTTTTTTTTGTTTTTTTGTTTTTTTTTTATGAGCTAGATAGGACTCTAGCTAGCTAGCCAAGAAATTTATAAAAATAAAAAGAGTAGCTACAGAATTGAAAGCTTGAACAACATACAAATTGGAACTGTGATGATCATATAAGAGAAACATATATAAGCTAGCTGCTAGTTATTCAACCTCAGATTACACTTAAGAATTAATCATCAAGTTTTAACACAAAATGAACTAAAATTAAAGTAGCAAAGTAGCAAAGCCCAAACAAATCAAACAAAAAAAACTCAGAATCCAAAGCAATTAATTCTTCGTCAGCATCAGAAGCTTCAGCACTCTCAGACAGTGAATCAGTTGTGTTTGAATATTCTTCAGTGATCTATAAATTCGGAGTTTTTTTTTTCTTCCGCGAAATATTATATTTCTATAATCCATTTTGTCATAACACTAGCCGTAGCTAGTTAAAAAAAAGCTCAAAATGCGTCGTTTTTCCTTAGTGGGGGGGGGGGGGGGGGAATTAATTAATTAATTACTTGAATCAAAACAAAACAAGATAATAGGTTTGATTAACGACATCGTTATGGCCCTCCATTGACTTCAATGCATCTCCCCATCATTCTCAGAAGAAACTAAATGAAGCCATCAAAAGATAAAAAACATTACTGATCTATCAGTCACATAAGCTTATGGTTAATATATCTTCTAAAGCATGATCTCTTTATACAACATGTCATCTCCACCACTCCACCATTATGGTAGGCCAACTCCATCACTTGAATCATTGATCAATATGACGCATGTTGGAACACGTGTCATCGTGCTATTCGAGTGGTAGACTGTCAAAATTTCAAGTGAAATAATAGATATCGATATAAATCAAGTCAATCTTTAGATTGGAGATGTTGTAATCGTAACGCCTTAGTAGTTCTTGATTCATGATGTTATGTTATACTGTATATCCATTTGAGGGCAGCAAAACTTTCCTTGTAAGTAATTAATTGTTAAGTGGTGATGAATTTTTTCGATCGTTAATCATTTCCTTACTTAGCAACCGGCATATATATGGCGTGCATGATACCAATTTCAAGTGGTCTAATTATTAATGATGAAATGCTTGTCTTTAGATATTCCGGTAACGCGTATCAAATTGTCTTTCAAAACTGTTCTTTTCTTTATTAGTGTTCGACAAATTAAAACTTTGGTATTACTAGTTTCAGGAATGAATGTTGCTCTCAAGTTACGCTGAGTCTTCACTTCGTATTTGCCTCAGAGTGGAATGTAATTTTTCATAGCATAACAGATATATCAGCTGTTTGGTGAGAAATCGCTTGAGATAGCATAATCATGAGAGATGTGAAGGTATCCTCTTTACGGCTATCTCTTTGGTAACGGCTGTGGGAGCTGTTGGCGCATTTGTAGGCAGGAATCGGCGGGTGTTAAAATTCTTCCAGACTAGTTTCAGGTGGGTGTGGGTGTGCCGTGGAGGCAGTGTACGAAGCTAAACTGACATACATACAATTTTGCTAGACCGAGCTTGTTTGTCGGCTCAAGGGTTGTTGGCGGGATTCATTGTTTGTACGGATCATGTTGCTTCATGTTCGTTGTTTGTACGGGTCATGTTACTTCATGTATATTTTATTTTCAGTAGGTTGTATTCTGGCCCAGTTCTTTGGTTTGTATCATTAATTTTTTATTAATAAAGCAGGATGGCCATACTCCATCTTTTCCCTTTATAAGAAAACAAAACAAAACAAAACCAAAAAAAAAAAAAAAAACCCCTTCTTGTTCAATAATAAGCGAACAGAATTGCAAGATCCAAATTTTTTTATTTTAGGGTTATCACAAACCAATTTTGCCATATATACATAAATTTGCTGAGAGTTGCAAGGAGAGCACTCTCAAAGAGATATTCCTTCGAGGGTTTTTCTTTTTTCTTCGTCTAGTGTGATTTTGATTCATCCGAATCTGAATTTACATTTGCTTCTTATAGTTCATGTTCATTTGAAACATTAGTCAGTTCAGAAAAGAAGAACTTATCATATGTTTATAACAAAGTGGCTCAGTTTCAAACGAGAAAAGATGTATTTGCTGCTTGTTCTTCACGACTCAGGGAATACCAAAATTAGTAGACGTAGACATAAATACTGCAGTTTATGATAATAACATAAACCATTTTTTTAAAAAAAAATATATCCCTTCCTTATTGTTTAAAATCCATACTTCGTATCTATATATAGCGATCAGTTCGCCTCTGAATATCAGCCAAGGGTTAAGAGGAAGCATCAATATGTACAATGTTTAGAAATTTCTCTGCGACAAAACAAACCGGATAAATTACTATTACTATATATGGTTGTATAAACATGAGAGTTGACACATAAGACTGCCTGCTTTTTAGCTCATTTCCCAGAACAACCTGCAAACAGGTTGAAATCCAACTCGTCTGAGTTTGATTCCTCATTGATAACCTGGGAGGGCAATGAGCAATGCAGCTGCTGTCCCACACCACTGCCATCTCCATCACCAACAGTATAAGAAAATTCAAGTACTTGCTCATCCTTCATCTCACTCAGAAATTCTTCTAGCACATTCGTCCATTTTCTTTTTGAAACAAATCGAACATTAGATATCATATCGTCAAGTTCTGTATTAGACTTCTCCTTGCCACTTGCATAATCATTAACCGTGTAAGCTGGAATTTCATCACTGACTCCAATTAACCATTCAGTCTCAGCTGTAGGTTTTGTTAAATTTTCAAGATGGATCGAACTTGTGCTGCTGCCTTCTCCAGCTCCATTTTCTTCAATCAATGTCTGGATGTTCAAGTCTTGTACAGAAATGCCATCACAAAGTTTCATGGATAACAATTCATTCTGTCCCACACTGCTACCATCTGTTAGTTCTGAGACAGATTTAGGAAGCGACATGCGCAGAGTAGGAAGCATATTCACCTCATTTTTCATCTCATTTTTTCCATATTCATAGGCTTCTTCACTAGGAACTGGAGCAACTGATGCTGACAATAAATTGCTATCAGCATGAGATGACGATAAGGTATCAAATAAAGCACCACCAGAGCTATCGGAGGATGGTGTCATCCTTGAGGACAAGAATTCTGACAATAATGGAACTGTATGCTCTGCTCCAGGCATTGATGCTTGATCCCCACTAGAGTCCAACTCAGGTAATACTAAAAGATCATCACAATTTGGATAGATGTCTTCATTCAGAAACCCTAGTGACATAATCACTGAACCTGAAACGGGCCTGGAGGCAGGAACAGGTGATGATACATCAACATTTGTTGCTAAAAGTGATACACTAGAAGTCATGCCCTTTTTCTCCGTTATAAATATATTCAGGTCGTTGTTAAAAGCTACGCCATCACAAGGTAACGGTGAAGGGTTACGTCCTTCCTTTGTTGCATGGTCCCATTCAAAACCACACGCCTCAGAGATGGATTTCTCAGATATACTGCCATCTACTTCAGAAGGAATACAAACTAAGGAATCTACTGCACTAGTATTGCCATTAATAGACTCATGAGAACTCCCCCTCGGGCTCGGGATAGGCTCTGCACACGTAACAGTGGTTGAGGACAGAAATGCCGCTAAAGACGAAGCTAAAGCACTCTCCATAGACGAAGGCTTGTTAATTTGGGGGAAGTCCTCAACTGATTCATCTGAAATATCATCAGTGTCAGAAGATTCATCATCTTCTATCAGGAATTCGGGTGCCTTTATTACAAGAACAGGGCATGTTTGATATTCAGGAACTGGAGATGCCATATCATCAGTTTGCACTGCTGTGGCCATAAAAGTTGCATTCTCCCTAGATTCTGTGCATCTAGTGCTGCCACCTTTGTTCTCTGAATCAGACTCATTAGATTCTGGAGCACAAAACTTTGAACAATGACATTGTTCATTAGACTCAGTTTTCACAGCCAATGCGTCCAATTTATGCTCCAAACGCTCTAGCCTTTCATCCATGCAACTGAGGGGTTTCAGCATTTTTTCTTCAAATTTTGAGCAGAAATCTTCTATTCTTCCTACTTTTAGAACTAGCTCATCCAACACCTTCTCAATATTGTAAGCCTGATTACAGTGTTGGTCAACAAGAGCTTCAGACTGAACTTTTTCTGCTTTCACTTCAGTCGGTTTCGTATCTAGTCCCCACTTATGATAAGCTGACACATGAGAGCATTCTTCTTGTGTTCTCGTATTCATTGTACATGGGTTAACTGACTGAGCTGTTTTTTCATCACTATACTCGTATTTTGTCAGCTCGGATTCATCAGAGGTTTTATCTCTTGTAGTCCTTGGTTTGGACAACTGCATAAGACTAGGGACAAGCATGGCCAAGAACGAACTTGCTCCATTATTCTCACTCCCAGTGACCGGAGGATCAGAAGAATTGGAGGATTCATCAGGATCAGCATAAACATAGATCTCCTCGACATGAACACAGTCCTTAGTTTGAAGTGAAAGCAAGCGGAGCGTAAGAGAAACACAAGGATCCAAATCTGAAATCTCCGCTGTTGCCTCAAAGTGAACCTGCAAACATCATTTCTTTTAGTAAGGAAACACCGACTATATAAGTATGCAGATATATGATTATTTAAGCAGGGTATAAGGAATATATTTAAATGTGAAAGTTCTGTGTTCTTGCTGGTCATAAATACTAGATGAAGCACGTCAATGCACGTGAGTTATTTTTTTATCTTCCATTTTAAGTTGATCTGGATATTAAATGTGTGGTAGAGATTTAACAAGGTGGTTGGACGGTTCATCTCCGACTTAAAAACGTGTGGCTGAGATTGATTTAAGTGGGTTGGTAGTATACACTTTGCAAACTCAAACGATCAAGTTACATAGTAGAAATGAAGGGGTTTACACATTTGTTTTGTTTTCTAGCATAACTGTAAAGACCAAAATTTGAAATTAGAATATGGCCCAAATGTGAAGTGTGTGTAGCAATTTTAATTTTAAACAACAAAATATCCTGGAGTGTGTTTGGAAATTCTAAAAATATATTAAAATGTTTGGGAATAAACTCTTAGATATATACCCCAGAGAAGGCAAAGAGTACTCGCACCAGATATATACCGCAGAGTAGGCAAAGAGTACTTGCACCGGATAAACACCTACCTGGGTGCGCCAACGCTGGACAGTACCCGACAATAGAAAAACATACATGACAAAAAAGAGCATGCCAAAATACCTGCATTTTCGGGCTATCCATCCTGCAATCAGATCTCTTTGACAAAGAATATTCTTTCTCATCCTGCATAAGAGAATCAGGAGACAAGATTTGTACCCAACCATCTTCATCGCTACAATTACTATCACTCCTAACCACTACTTGTGATACTCCTGCAGTTTCATTATTATTTTCCTGGCATTCATAAGTATCCCCGGCAGTAAAATTTTGTGGCGTAACTTCAGGTTCAGCAGCTCCACATTGTACAGTGCATAGATATTCCTTGCTGCTATCGTTGTGGTCAGGACCATAGTATATCTCATAGTTTCGTGCAGTACTGCGCACGTAAACCCTGTGAATCTCATGTTTTTTTCTGAAAGAAACTGCAGCAAACAAAATTGTTTGATGAATAACCTGTGATATTCATTTTTAAAACAGTATAGGAACTAAAGGATAGTTTTACTTGTAACCCATTTTCAATTTTTATATGTTAATAACAAGCACTACAAATCAATAAAAGAAAACAGGAAAGCATTTAATTACTATAAAATTAAAGTTCATGCTATACATGAGAACCAAAGGCACTTGGGTAACATCCTAAACATGTGGTAACGATAGTTGTAGTAGATTTCCCATAGCGGGCAAAACACTTGGGGATGTTTCCAAGTCAACACCTGAAATTATATCTAATTCTATATATGAAATTAGTATTTTCATAACCATTCTTGAAATTTGTTGGTACATGTTAGGTCCTTGGTGCCGAAGAGTCGAAGACCATCATGGTTCTTGGTACACTTACAAGTTACAACCATCCATATAGCTTTGAGATTAGTGATTTAATCCAATGATAACAATTAATTAAGGTAAAGGATTATTATTTACCAAGTTGTAGTTAATCATTAATTCATTATAACAAGTCACTAAATATGGAGAGTTGCAAGTGTGCCAAGGGCCATGATGGTCCCTGGTACCAAGGATACAACCCAAACACAATTTTTTGGGGTTTGGATAAATTGATCCCCGCAATTAGTAAGCTCACTTATTCAGGAATATTTCTAAACTTGGCTAGAACAATAGAAATGTTTTCCATTTTTATCTTCCTAAACCACCCTTGGATTCTTTCTTTGTTCTATACTCTTCTCTTACATATAAAAGATATTTTGTCTATTTCTCACTTGCTATCTCAAGAAAACCTAAAAAATCCACCTCCCCCCAATCAGTCTTCTTCTTCATTTTATATATTAGTTCTTCTCGCTTTTCTTTTTCTTCCTTTGGAGGACATAAGGGAATGCTGAAAAAATATGGGGATTTTAAGAGTATTAGAGTGTCGACATTTGATAGATATTGTGAGATTTTGAGAGAGAACTAAGAACTAAAGACAAACTAAGAAAGTTATGGTGGCTATGCTTTCTTGGGAAGGACAAGAAAACAACAGGGAGAAAGATTAAGGGATATAGACAGGTCTTTTCATGCCATAACTAGGAAATTAATAACAAGTGAACGATTACTTAGGGGTGATTTGTTCATGCATAAAATATTTCAAGTGTTGATATTGAATTCAAATATTTAGGGTATGAATATGCGATTACTTGCAAACAAGCTAATACGGGAAATTTGCCAGAAAAGGCTTAAATAAGTATGTCTTTGCAATACTGATTTCTCGATAAAGAAACAAACCTTGCTTTTTATGCTAATTTCAAAAAAAAACTTTCATGTGTTTATTTATAATATAGATTTCTTGATAAAGACTGATAAAGAAATGATCCCTTGCTTTTTAGATGCCAATGTTTCTGAATGTTTCTGATATATAGATGTGTGGCGGTTTACCTCAGTCATAAAAGTGCTCACGAACAAGATTAAAATCATCAAAAAACATGATACCTGTTGGTCTCACTTCCAACACACCACTGCTTCTATAACTGAGCTGGCTACCTAAGCATCTAGAATCCCAAACAAGCTTTTGAGAACTCGGTTTCGGTTTCCTTCCGTCCAAAATTGACAGGTTTCGCCAGGTTTTAAGGGTTTTGTTAAGTTCCGTTCTAGGTTCCCGATTTTGGTCCTGTAAGTTATTCTAATAATTTATATGTCAATAATAGTTCTTTAACATATTTCTAAAAGTTCAGAGGTTTATATGTAAGGACAATCTTTAATCTATATCTTCATGTTTTAAGTAGTTTCCTAGTTGGGTTTCTGGATTGGGTCGGATCTAGTTCAAATCTAACACGATCCAACTTTATCTATTAGTTGTTTGGATTGGGTTAGATTGAAACGAATATAAGTTATCTAATCCATTCCAGACCCATTTTACATTATCAATTGCTTTATCTTCCCCTTTATCTGGATGGAATGAAAGGAAAAATGGTGATGATGCTTTGAAGCAGCGAGAACAAATTCTCAACGCAGAAACAAAAGAAAAAAGAACGAGAAGGTAAATGCAGTAAGTAGCGACATGACATCATGGAGTCTATTGTAGCAGCGAAAGGCACGTCATCCCCATCTTCTTCCTCAGCAACCCTAGTTTTTTTTTTTTTGTATCACCCTTTTAAAGCTTTCCATGGGGATTTCCAAACCAATCCGAAACGAACAAAACCGAAACAGATCAGGTGATACCTACACAATGAGCCCAATTGACCAAAACGAGAAGATTATCAAAGCCAGAAGGACGAAAACACATAAAATAAACTGAGTGTATTGCATAAATCTTTCTTGCAAATTCCAACCAGTATTAGAAGTTCAGAATCAAGGTCATACAAGTAAAATAGTGAAGATCGACAGTGTTATATTTCCATCAACATGGAGTCAACCATGGTGCAGAGTACTGAAAAGGATTTTGACCAAATGTATATCATTATTTGTTGACCTAAAATCAACTCTCAGGAAAGGTGGAGAATTCCTAGCCAAGGAGGAACATGAGAGTTGACGGCCTACAAAAATCATAGGCTATAGAGTTCTTCTATGCTGCATAGTCTTAATATTTTATTCAGTTATTCCAGGCAATCAGATTTGTTGGACTGGCATAATCTGGTGGGATAGTTTTCCATTTAATAATTAAAAATACTCTCCTCCCTATGACCAAGGAACCTTCGCGCTTTAACACACACAGGAAAATTTACTTCCTCCGTTCTTCTCCCATCTGCACTTGCATCTCTTTCTCTCTCCCCCTCCTCTTTTCGCCCATCTCCAACTCTATTTCTCTCTTTTCACCATTTACAACCTTTTTTTTTACAACCACCAAATCATGACATTTTCGGAGAGTGGGTCGGTTCGGGATTCAGAAATGGATCTCGATCTAGACCTGGGCTTGGAAGGGAGTAGATGTAGTAGTGGGAGTTAAAGAGAGAGAGATGAGAATCATGAAAGATTTTCAAGAGATAACGGATAGATATCTCTTTCTTACATCTTCATCCTCCTTGGCACTGTAATTTGAAAGAGGAAATGTATACAATTGCCCAAAGGAAGAACATTTCTTCTGCAGTGCAACTTTCGAATGAAAGATGAAATGTGTAATGGGCATCTCTCACTGCAATTACAATGAAATGTGTAACTCGGTTCTCTCACCGTAAAAATGACAGGCAAACCCCTCTAACTTCAACCATGCCAAACTTTGACAGGTCCCAAATTTGATTGAGGTATGTGTGTCGTCAAGCATGTGCCATGTCATTTGTGTCTATCTTGTCCATTTCAAGATACCCACATACTTCTCACAGAGCCACTATACTGCTAAATATCAGCATTCCAATTCACTATACAACTTCCAATAGTTACCCATCAAAACCAGATCATTAATATTATGAGTGATAACTAAATTTAGCTGTTTGAATTTCATAATAAGTTCGTACTGTTCATCTATTACAAGAAGATCGTTCCAATATTAGAAACCAACTCTCCCTTCAATAATTAAATAATTTGACCAGGCCTTGCAGAATCTTATCAATCACAACTTCTTCATTTTCCAACAAACATATTAAACAAGATTCCTTCAAAATTCATAATAAATGTTCACAGATCCAAAATTGGATTTGAGAAAACTCTTTAAGCCTCTAACATATAAATAACAGAAACAACAACAATTTCATAATTACAATATATCTTCCTTGATCTCCAAACTCTCTACCTCATTTAGCTACTCACATACTTCTCCATAGTTTTTTATAGGCCGCCACGATATTCGCTGAGCACTAAATTTTGAATTAATAAGTGTACTTTTAATGCAATTCTCAATAAAAAAGCATAAAATTATAAATAAGTTAGTACACATTTCAGCACTATTTAAAAAAAAAAATAGCTTCTTTATCGAGAAGTGTACTAATTAATTCATAATTACCGCTAAACGAGCCCCTAGAAAAACCCTCTTTCATCAATCATTCCCCTTGCATGTCTAAACCTTAGGTTTTATATCACATCCATTAAATCCAATTCCTCCAAAAGATAGATTCCCGCTTCCTCATCAAGATCATCCATTACCAACAATTTCAACTAAAATGAGAACTTTAACTGCATACAACTAGTCATCACATCTAACTAATTATTAACAACAACAAAAAATAAACAAATACCAAAAAGTTACATTCAGAAACAAAGGAAACGAAACCCTAGGGCTAGAGGGGCTCACTTGTGATCTCGCAGGGCGGGGGATCGTCGACGTCGGGTTTGAGAAGGAGGAGATCCTTGGTGGTGGCGCCGGCGCCGGTGCCGGCGTCGTCATCAGAGGTGGCAGAGGTGTCGTAGGAGATGGAGTCGGTTATGGGTCCTTCGGCTTCGATCCAATTCGTCGTCGCCGTCCAAAAGGTGGCATCTTTGTCAATCGCCATTGATGGGGAATGAGGTTTAGGGATTTGATGAGAGAGAGGAAAGAGAGAAACAGATGGGTTTGTTTTGGATTATAAGATGAGGTTAAAAGATCGTGTTTTTTGGGGGCGGTAATTACCGTAATTTACAGCTATATACCTTTTTCGCATTTTTGCACAGTTTTGTTGTTTTTGAGCGTCCACAGTTATTTGCTATATTTGCCAATTTCTCAATTTTTGAGAAATAAAGGTATGCAGTCGTTTGCTATTTTGATAAAATGACAAAATTGTTACGGTTTCTTTTCATAAATAAGAAACGAAATTGCCATTCTCAAACTATAGGAGACAAAATATGTTGTTTCGTTCCTATTTTTTAAAAATTTTTAATAGAATCAGACGAGGCATGTTTTTTGTTCAGACGATACAACATGTATCGTCTGAACAAAAAAAAAACAAAAAATCACTGAAACGAGACACGTTGTCCCGTCCAAGTAAAAATGCTTGGACGGGCCAAATCCACAATTAGGTTAGTGTATGAGTTAGGTTAGTTTAGAATTTTAAGTAGGTTTAGATATATTTTATTATTTAATTTATTTAATTAATCTATTTAAGGATCTAATCGTTAATTAATTAAATGGAAAAAAAATATGTTGACGAACGAAACAACATGTACCGGCTTTCTCAAATTTATAGCAAATCATCGTTGCACAATAAATTCTCAATTGCTATTTTCATTCACCAATTTGCCATATTTTTTAGTAAACGATTGTGGATGCTCTCGTAGAAGTGGCATATTTGATTTTCTCTCAAAAAAATTAAATTAATAAAAAAACATGTGCATACTCCTCACAGTTGTGTATTATAATATTTATCGTTAACAATGTGTATTTCGCCTCTTAATTATCCCCTCTTATTACTACAAAGCGTCAAAAGAATGGAGAATTCAGTTTTCTATAACGGATCTAATAAAAAAAATAATTGAAATGTCTTCCTTTCTGTCATTCTAATTTTATCTTCTTCCACATTTTAAAATTAGGCGATTATAAACCCAAACGAAAATTCATCAACTCTTCATAATATTTTTTTCATATTTTTATGAAATTCCTCACATTTCTCCTCTAAAATTTTTCCATAATTTGCATTTCAAATGATAGAGAGTTTTCCCGTAATTTTCTTTTTAATTCTCCTTAAAATCTGTAACCCTCGTTTTCGTAAATATATAATTTCTAAATAATATTCTGTATTTCGAATTATATATGAATTTAGTAGTGTTAAATTCATTTTAACCTTTTATATTTAAAATATTTCTGATCGGAAATTATATTTATTTCGAATAAGGGTATATTTTACCTTACTTTCTATTTTGCAATTGATTGACTATTTTCATTTTAGCCAAACTAAAATTATTCGGAACTTCCTTAATTATTTGTTAAAGCCAATTTCTTTATATAACCTTGTTATTATTATTTTAGTATATTCATTGTTAAATCTATTATTTTTAGTATTGTCATTATTACCATTTTTTAATATTGTTTGTTCTCATTATTAGTAATATTATTATTGTTAAAATTAGTGATATTGTTGTTACTCATATTTTCTTGATCTTCATTATTAAATATTATTATTTTTTTAAAGCCCAAACACAAACATTTATTTTAAGCCCAATGGTTTTAAACCCATTAACCCAATTTCCGTTAGTTATTTGTTGACCAGATCTATTCTTTCTTAATCAACCCCAGAATCTCTCCTGTAACCCCCTAATCTCTATCCCTAATTATGAGCGTACCTCATTGTGTAATTCCCGTAACCTCTCTCCCTAAAATCTCTCCCATCCTTAATAATATATTCCTTTTATTCTAATATAATATCTTTCTCTCCTCCTTCCCTGATACAAACAGAACAGAATAAAACCAAGACAAATCAAAACCAAACCAAACAAATCAGATCAAAACAACAAAACCCAAAACACTCCATCTTCCCCTACCTCCCGCTCACTCCCTCTCTTCGTTCATCTTCAACCCAAAACCGGACCCAACCAATCGCTCATCGCCCTCTAACCACCGCCATCATCCACCATCGACGCCATCACCAACCTCCGTCGTCTTCCCCGCCTCTACTCCCAACCCATATCGCCATCGAACCCACATCCACCATTTCCTCGCTCCTGCACCACCTCGCAGCCGTCCCTTCGTCGTCGACCTCACTCCCGCAGCCGCCTCGCCGATCGCCGCTCTCGTTCTCCCGCGATCTCCCTCCCCCTCTCTCAGACGCGTTGAAGAAGAAGCGGGAATTAATCCCTACCGCTCGATTCATCTGATCAGATCTGATCTGATCAACTATAGCTGTTTTGCTGTTTTGTCCCCCAGAGCGGATTCAGTGGATTCAGTGGTTGCACGTATCTCGTACGTACGTGCGTGTGTCCGTACTAGTGCCTCGTCTCTCGGGATCCGCATCCCGTATTGGTTCGTGTTCGGACTCACCATCGTAAAGGCAAGTATCTCTTGTACGCTTTTATTTGTTCTAGTACAAGCCATTGTAAAAATACCGCAAGTCTATTTTTTTGACTCCAATTCGCATTCATAAGTCGAATTGATACCCGTTTATATCCCTAATCCGTCGATCCTGTATTCACACGAGATCGTGAATACTTTGGTATCCCATGCATGACACGAACATCACAAATAAATACAAACATATGTAATTCTAGAAATTATATATATTGATGTGAATGACTATTTTATCCTTGTTAATAATTTAAGTTTTGTTTATTATCCCTAAATTTTTGATTTAGTTTTATGAATGTAATTAGTCACTTTATAGTTGCGATATTATTTTAAATGACCCTAGAATATCATAGACCCATATATGTAATATTAATTTAGACCCACATATGTATTAACAAATTAGACCCATATATGACATTAAACTATACGTTTCACATTTCATGACTTATAACAAAACTCATGCACAATTCCTAGATGTTCCATGTCCATATCTTGATTTCGTCTCATTGCATTATGTTTGTGTTAACAAATAAATAAAAGTAACAAGCCGGGGTATAAGGGAAAGATTTAAGTAGTGGTCAATATAGAAGAGCGTACTCGGACGGGAGCTCGTGGTTTTCCGATGCAAGTTGCAATTACAAATTGCAAGATTGCGAATGATATGTTTATATGTTTCACGTTATATGTTTACACTATGTTTGACTCGATATGTTCCACGTTATATGTTTGCACGTACTTCGGTACAATATTGAATGATATGTTTTCCCGAGTACGTGACCTATAAAACCCACCACTAAATCTAAACGAAATTGTATTGACTGTAGCAACCATGTAATAAAAATATGGGGTGCATGAAGTGCCACCTAGATAGAATCAAGACATTAGACATAAGAATAACACGTGCATTGCATGATCCAACCATATGTTATATGTTCATGTTGATTCGATACCTGATTATTTGTTTTATATGTCACTTGTTTCGTAACGCCATGTTCATATCATGTTTATATGTTGCATTTTGTTCCTATTTCGTAACTATCGATTCCTTGTTCTTCCCTGTTTTTCTGTTGTTTTGTTTTACATCTGTCCCCTTAGCTTGTACTCCCCTTGCGGCCCGTAACTTGTATTAACGGGTCTCCTTGTTTTCCTTTTCTTTTCTTTTGTTATAATATACTTGCAGGTCCGAATGGAGAGTTACCAGATGGTGTCGCCAACCAAGTGTTCTAGTTATTTTTTTTTATGTTATCTTAAATTTGTGATTTATTTCATGAAACTCTTTATTTGTAATCCGGGCTTGTTTGACCCGTAATAATTTGTAATTCCCAGTTGTTGGTTACTTTTATGGACTATATCATGAATTTTCATTATCAAATTGTGATTTACATGCCTGCGTGGATTATTTTATTATATTGTTGTTGAGTTTACTTGTACAGCTTATGAATGGTGTGCTCGCACCATTCGCTGGGCCTTAGTCTCGCGCCCGTATTCTCATGTTTTGGAAAGCGGGGCGTGACAGGGTTTTTAGTGGTATCAGAGCTCAGGTTTGGGCTAATGTGTTAGTTGACTAATGCATTAGACAGACTTGACTCAACAAGTTAACTCAACAACATGTACACCACGTTGATCACATGGATAATGAATAACCAACTTAATCTGGATACTCCTCTTGTTTGACTCCTTTTTGACTCCGTCACATTCAGTCCTTTCATTTCTCAGTTGTTTCGCCTATTCCATTCATTCACATTCATAAATTCCTTATTAGGTATAGGTTCTTCCCTTCAGTACCCATATTATTTTGATTCCGATGTGTTATTCTTTTCTCCCTGCTCGGTTCGTCGATCAGTGCCATGTGGTCTACAACGACATATCTGCAGCTTGGAACGTCGCCATCATAGTAGCGCAGCGGAAGCATGGTGGGCCCATAACCCACAGGTCCCAGGATTTTCTTATTTGCTTTCCCTTCCTCATACTGCTTGCTTTTCTTCCACACATTTGCATTGTTTTCATTCATTGAATCTCTAGTGGACATCATCCTAGGTTGCCCCATTCTTATTTATGATTGTCTTATTCTGGTATTGCCACCCTTAACCTTTCTTTGAATCACTTATTTTGTTATCCCTCATAGGAGTTATTTTTGCCTTATCCTATATACCGCCTAAGCAAATTTCGAGGACGAAATTTTGTTGTAAGGTGGGTAGGATTGTAACCCTCGTTTTCGTAAATATATAATTTCTAAATAATATTCTGTATTTCGAATTATATATGAATTTAGTAGTGTTAAATTCATTTTAACCTTTTATATTTAAAATATTTCTGACCGGAAATTATATTTATTTCGAATAAGGGTATATTTTACCTTACTTTCTATTTTGCAATTGATCGACTATTTTCATTTTAGCCAAACTAAAATTATTCGGAACTTCCTTAATTATTTGTTAAAGCCAATTTCTTTATATAACCTTGTTATTATTATTTTAGTATATTCATTGTTAAATCTATTATTTTTAGTATTATCATTATTACCATTTTTTGATATTGTTTGTTCTCATTATTAGTAATATTATTATTGTTAAAATTAGTGATATTGTTGTTACTCATATTTTCTTGATCTTCATTATTAAATATTATTATTTTTTTAAAGCCCAAACACAAACGTTTATTTTAAGCCCAATCGTTTTAAACCCATTAACCCAATTTCCGTTAGTTATTTGTTGACCAGATCTATTCTTTCTTAATCAACCCCAGAATCTCTCCTGTAACCCCCTAATCTCTATCCCTAATTATGAGCGTACCTCATTGTGTAATTCCCGTAACCTCTCTCCCTAAAATCTCTCCCATCCTTAATAATATATTCCTTTTATTCTAATATAATATCTTTCTCTCCTCCTTCCCTGATACAAACAGAACAGAATAAAACCAAGACAAATCAAAACCAAACCAAACAAATCAGATCAAAACAACAAAATCCAAAACACTCCATCTTCCCCTACCTCCCGCTCACTCCCTCTCTTCGTTCGTCTTCAACCCAAAACCGGACCCAACCAATCGCTCGTCGCCCTCTAACCACCGCCATCATCCACCATCGACGCCATCACCAACCTCCGTCGTCTTCCTCGCCTCTACTCCCAACCCATATCGCCATCGAACCCACATCCACCATTTCCTCGCTCCTGCACCACCTCGCAGCCGTCCCTTCGTCGTCGACCTCACTCCCGCAGCCGCCTCGCCGATCGCCGCTCTCGTTCTCCCGCGATCTCCCTCCCCCTCTCTCAGACGCGTTGAAGAAGAAGCGGGAATTAATCCCTACCGCTCGATTCATCTGATCAGATCAGATCTGATCAACTATAGCTGTTTTGCTGTTTTGTCCCCCGGAGCGGATTCAGTGGATTCAGTGGTTGCACGTATCTCGTACGTACGTGCGTGTGTCCGTACTAGTGCCTCGTCTCTCGGGATCCGCATCCCGTATTGGTTCGTATTCGGACTCACCATCGTAAAGGCAAGTATCTCTTGTACGCTTTTATTTGTTCTAGTACAAGCCATTGTAAAAATACCGCAAGTCTATTTTTTTGACTCCAATTCGCATTCATAAGTCGAATTGATACCCGTTTATATCCCTAATCCGTCGATCCTGTATTCACACGAGATCGTGAATACTTTGGTATCCCATGCATGACACGAACATCACAAATAAATACAAACATATGTAATTCTAGAAATTATATATATTGATGTGAATGACTATTTTACCCTTGTTAATAATTTAAGTTTTGTTTATTATCCCTAAATTTTTGATTTAGTTTTATGAATGTAATTAGTCACTTTATAGTTGCGATATTATTTTAAATGACCCTAGAATATCATAGACCCATATATGTAATATTAATTTAGACCCACATATGTATTAACAAATTAGACCCATATATGACATTAAACTATATGTTTCACATCTCATGACTTATAACAAAACTCATGCACAATTCCTAGATGTTCCATGTCCATATCTTGATTTCGTCTGATTGCATTATGTTTGTGTTAACAAATAAATAAAAGTAACAAGCCGGGGTATAAGGGAAAGATTTAAGTAATGGTCAATATAGAAGAGCGTACTCGGACGGGAGCTCGTGGTTTCCCGATGCAAGTTGCAATTACAAATTGCAAGATTGCGAATGATATGTTTATATGTTTCACGTTATATGTTTACACTATGTTTGACTCGATATGTTCCACGTTATATGTTTGCACGTACTTCGGTACAATATTGAATGATATGTTTTCCCGAGTACGTGACCTATAAAACCCACCACTAAATCTAAACGAAATTATATTGACTGTAGCAACCATGTAATAAAAATATGGGGTGCATTAAGTGCCACCTAGATAGAATCAAGACATTAGACATAAGAATAACACGTGCATTGCATGATCCAACCATATGTTATATGTTCATGTTGATTCGATACCTGATTATTTGTTTTATATGTCACTTGTTTCGTAACGCCATGTTCATATCATGTTTATATGTTGCATTTTGTTCCTATTTCGTAACTATCGATTCCTTGTTCTTCCCTGTTTTTCTGTTGTTTTGTTTTACATCTGTTCCCTTAGTTTGTACTCCCCTTGCGGCCCGTAACTTGTATTAACGGGTCTCCTTGTTTTCCTTTTCTTTTCTTTTGTTATAATATACTTGCAGGTCCGAATGGAGAGTTACCAGATGGTGTCGCCGACCAAGTGTTCTAGTTATTTTTTTTTTATGTTATCTTAAATTTGTGATTTATTTCATGAAACTCTTTATTTGTAATCCGGGCTTGTTTGACCCGTAATAATTTGTAATTCCCAGTTGTTGGTTACTTTTATGGACTATATCATGAATTTTCATTATCAAATTGTGATTTACATTCCTGCGTGGATTATTTTATTATATTGTTGTTGAGTTTACTTGTACAGCTTATGAATGGTGTGCTCGCACCATTCGCTGGGCCTTAGTCTCGCGCCCGTATTCTCATGTTTTGGAAAGCGGGGCGTGACAGGGTTTTTAGTGGTATCAGAGCTCAGGTTTGGGCTAATGTGTTAGTTGACTAATGCATTAGACAGACTTGACTCAATCAAGTTAACTCAACAACATGTACACCACGTTGATCACATGGATAATGAATAACCAACTTAATCTGGATACTCCTCTTGTTTGACTCCTTTTTGACTCCGTCACATTCAGTCCTTTCATTTCTCAGTTGTTTCGCCTATTCCATTCATTCACATTCATAAATTCCTTATTAGGTATAGGTTCTTCCCTTCAGTACCCATATTATTTTGATTCCGATGTGTTATTCTTTTCTCCCTGCTCGGTTCGTCGATCAGTGCCATGTGGTCTACAACGACATATCTGCAGCTTGGAACGTCGCCATCAGAGTAGCGCAGCGGAAGCATGGTGGGCCCATAACCCACAGGTCCCAGGATTTTCTTATTTGCTTTCCCTTCCTCACACTGCTTGCTTTTCTTCCACACATTTGCATTGTTTTCATTCATTGAATCTCTAGTGGACATCATCCTAGGTTGCCCCATTCTTATTTATGATTGTCTTATTCTGGTATTGCCACCCTTAACCTTTCTTTGAATCACTTGTTTTGTTATCCCTCATAGGAGTTATTTTTGTCTTATCCTATATACCGCCTAAGCAAATTTCGAGGACGAAATTTTGTTGTAAGGTGGGTAGGATTGTAACCCTCGTTTTCGTAAATATATAATTTCTAAATAATATTCTGTATTTCGAATTATATATGAATTTAGTAGTGTTAAATTCATTTTAACCTTTTATATTTAAAATATTTTTGACCGGAAATTATATTTATTTCGAATAAGGGTATATTTTACCTTACTTTCTATTTTGCAATTGATCGACTATTTTCATTTTAGCCAAACTAAAATTATTTGGAACTTCCTTAATTATTTGTTAAAGCCAATTTCTTTATATAATCTTGTTATTATTATTTTAGTATATTCATTGTTAAATCTATTATTTTTAGTATTATCATTATTACCATTTTTTGATATTGTTTGTTCTCATTATTAGTAATATTATTATTGTTAAAATTAGTGATATTGTTGTTACTCATATTTTCTTGATCTTCATTATTAAATATTATTATTTTTTTAAAGCCTAAACACAAACGTTTATTTTAAGCCCAATGGTTTTAAACCCATTAACCCAATTTCCGTTAGTTATTTGTTGACAAGATCTATTCTTTCTTAATCAACCCCAGAATCTCTCCTGTAACCCCCTAATCTCTATCCCTAATTATGAGCGTACCTCATTGTGTAATTCCCGTAACCTCTCTCCCTAAAATCTCTCCCATCCTTAATAATATATTCCTTTTATTCTAATATAATATCTTTCTCTCCTCCTTCCCTGATACAAACAGAACAGAATAAAACCAAGACAAATCAAAACCAAACCAAACAAATCAGATCAAAACAACAAAATCCAAAACACTCCATCTTCCCCTACCTCCCGCTCACTCCCTCTCTTCGTTCGTCTTCAACCCAAAACCGGACCCAACCAATCGCTCGTCGCCCTCTAACCACCGCCATCATCCACCATCGACGCCATCACCAACCTCCGTCGTCTTCCTCGCCTCTACTCCCAACCCATATCGCCATCGAACCCACATCCACCATTTCCTCGCTCCTGCACCACCTCGCAGCCGTCCCTTCGTCGTCGACCTCACTCCCGCAGCCGCCTCGCCGATCGCCGCTCTCGTTCTCCCGCGATCTCCCTCCCCCTCTCTCAGACGCGTTGAAGAAGAAGCGGGAATTAATCCCTACCGCTCGATTCATCTGATCAGATCAGATCTGATCAACTATAGCTGTTTTGCTATTTTGTCCCCCGGAGCGGATTCAGTGGATTCAGTGGTTGCACGTATCTCGTACGTACGTGCGTGTGTCCGTACTAGTGCCTCGTCTCTCGGGATCCGCATCCCGTATTGGTTCGTGTTCGTACTCACCATCGTAAAGGCAAGTATCTCTTGTACGCTTTTATTTGTTCTAGTACGAGCCATTGTAAAAATACCGCAAGTTTATTTTTTTGACTCCAATTCGCATTCATAAGTCGAATTGATACCCGTTTATATCCCTAATCCGTCGATCCTGTATTCACACGAGATCGTGAATACTTTGGTATCACATGCATGACACGAACATCACAAATAAATACAAACATATGTAATTCTAGAAATTATATATATTGATGTGAATGACTATTTTACCCTTGTTAATAATTTAAGTTTTGTTTATTATCCCTAAATTTTTGATTTAGTTTTATGAATGTAATTAGTCACTTTATAGTTGCGATATTATTTTAAATGACCCTAGAATATCATAGACCCATATATGTAATATTAATTTAGACCCACATATGTATTAACAAATTAGACCCATATATGACATTAAACTATACGTTTCACATCTCATGACTTATAACAAAACTCATGCACAATTCCTAGATGTTCCATGTCCATATCTTGATTTCGTCTCATTGCATTATGTTTGTGTTAACAAATAAATAAAAGTAACAAGCCGGGGTATAAGGGAAAGATTTAAGTAGTGGTCAATATAGAAGAGCGTACTCGGACGGGAGCTCGTGGTTTCCCGATGCAAGTTGCAATTACAAATTGCAAGATTGCGAATGATATGTTTATATGTTTCACGTTATATGTTTACACTATGTTTGACTCGATATGTTCCACGTTATATGTTTGCACGTACTTCGGTACAATATTGAATGATATGTTTTCCCGAGTACGTGACCTATAAAACCCACCACTAAATCTAAACGAAATTGTATTGACTGTAGCAACCATGTAATAAAAATATGGGGTGCATGAAGTGCTACCTAGATAGAATCAAGACATTAGACATAAGAATAACACGTGCATTGCATGATCCAACCATATGTTATATGTTCATGTTGATTCGATACCTGATTATTTGTTTTATATGTCACTTGTTTCGTAACGTCATGTTCATATCATGTTTATATGTTGCATTTTGTTCCTATTTCGTAACTATCGATTCCTTGTTCTTCCCTGTTTTTCTGTTGTTTTGTTTTACATCTGTTCCCTTAGCTTGTACTCCCCTTGCGGCCCGTAACTTGTATTAACGAGTCTCCTTGTTTTCCTTTTCTTTTCTTTTGTTATAATATACTTGCAGGTCCGAATGGAGAGTTACCAGATGGTGTTGCCGACCAAGTGTTCTAGTTATTTATTTTTATGTTATCTTAAATTTGTGATTTATTTCATGAAACTCTTTATTTGTAATCCGGGCTTGTTTGACCCGTAATAATTTGTAATTCCCAGTTGTTGGTTACTTTTATGGACTATATCATGAATTTTCATTATCAAATTGTGATTTACATGCCTGCGTGGATTATTTTATTATATTGCTGTTGAGTTTACTTGTACAGCTTATGAATGGTGTGCTCGCACCATTCGCTGGGCCTTAGTCTCGCGCCCGTATTCTCGTATTTTGGGAAGCGGGTCGTGACAAAATCCCTAACACTTTATCATTAGAATCTCTACTATTATAATGGGAGAAGGCCTTAGTGTAATTTGTCCGTCTACCAATCCGTACAATGCACGGCATAACTATTGTAAATGAGGTTTTAGATCAAATCCAGACTACGTCTGAACTTTTACTTTTAAAAAAATTATATTTATTAATCTCTACTACTATAATGGGAGAATGCCTTGGCATAATTTGTCTATCTACAAACCCACGCACGTGCATAACTATTGTAAATGAGGTTTTAGATCAAATCCAGACTACGTCTAAATTTTTACTTTTAAAAAAACTATATTTATTAAGACGTGCACCGCACGTGTAAACTACTAGTTTTATTAATCGGGTAAGAGCTAAACTAGGATTAAGTTAGGAAAGTCTAGGAGGGGTAAATATGAAATGAGACTGAGGGGTAAATTTGAAATGCGATCCAAATTGTTAGGATAAATGTAAAAATATAAATTTATTAGGAGTATGTATGATATTCACTTATTTGCTGGGAGCATATATGTTAAACACCCAAGTTTTAAGTAAGATTATGATGTTATTTTCCGGTACTGGATTTTTGTATTAAATCATACATTGCACATGCTTTATTGTTATTTTTAGATTCCATCATAGTGAGTGGCATCGTCATCAACCCATTGATGGTATCATTTGTTTTGCCACCAAACTATCAGTACATAACAAATAAATGAAATAATGTTCATCTATAATCTCTAATCTCTAATAATATTATAATGAAAGAGTTGGGGTTGTTATTTATCAACTTACAGATCCGTACATTGCACGTGCAACTCCAACTCTTCCATTAATTACAACAAAAACAAACAAATAAAAAAAAATTGACTTATTTAAAACGTGCAACGCACGTGCAAAACAATTTTATAATATATTTTTTAACACTAAACATACACATATGTTGCTCGTACATCTCAATTTCTGCTTATAAAAACGTGCATTGCACGTACAAAATGTAGCTTTTTCTTCAAAAATTTTTTTTCCTGATTAAGTACAACGCACGTCTAACTCAAAAACTATTTTTTAACACATATATCGCACGTAAAAATTCTCAAACTCTTATCAAAAATTGCATGTGAAAAATACTAGTACATTTTAGTTAGAGGGTGCTGTGGTTGACAAATAAATGAAATAATGTTCATACATTTTAATTAGAGGCAGACAAGCACAAAATCCACCAGTGCAATAGGCAGCCGACAGAGCGAAGAACAAACAGGCTATGCCAAAACAGCAGCCAAAAGCCAACCTGGAAAAAACACAAAACAAGCATAAAGAATAAACTGATGCACGCAGCCTGTTGCCGCTAAATCTGGTGTGGGGGCAATAGATAGAATTTGTGGATTCGCGAGAACTAGAACGGGCTGAATCTGACCTCTTCTGCTGCTGGTAAGTTGACTCCTTGGTGCTCCCGTGGACCTGCACAAACGTTCGAAACACCGGGATGGATCCCGGCGACGAACCCTCCGACACTCTTGTCAATACTCAGAAAAGAAAGGAAAGAGCTTAGGTAGACGAAGAGTGATCACCTTGTAACGGTAGAAGGTAGAGGGTACTTATAGTCGCCGTGGGGATCTGATTCGGGATAAGAACGAATCCCTACTTCCCGGTGTGACTGGATAGAAGTGGTTGAAACCACCTCCAGTAGCTAAGAACGAGTCAGGATTTCCTCATATCCTGTTGAACGGGTCCTTAATGGGTTGTGACCCGTTCTCAGTTGAACGGATCCGTTCACGGGTTATCGGGTCCAAGATGAGAGACCCGGTTCCCAATTCGGACCCGTCTGTAGGTAAAATTACCATCTTGCCCCTGTAACTTTAAGATTCGTGCCAAATTTGAATGGATCCGATTTAACCCCAGCATTGATTACTCTAAGGCTCAAAAAATATTCTCCCAAATATGTAATTATTTTTTTTGAGTTTTTAATCATTTTTTTGCAATTTTAAATAAATAATTCAAATCTCTACAATTTATACAATTTAGAAGACAAATTAGATACTATGTAGTACATAGTCCACCACAGACTACCTCTCAAAATGTGGTTAATCAATTAGGTGACTCTTGATCATAGGTGATTATATTTATTAATATTTTATTCTTGATCAAGTACCGATATGGGACTATATTAATCACTTTTACAATTCCTCTCCCGCAATCTCCTTATAGAAATGCACAATTGGTGGGCCCCCAAGGACAGTGACGTCATCACGTCACCCTTAATTCAACAACAGCATGCATGGGTGCTGTTTTACCAATTACCATCCACGTGGGGCCCCCACCCTCCATTCACTAATTCCATTATATTTTACACATACAACACTTTTATACTATCAATAACAATCCTAAAACAAAACAAAACAAGACCAGGCGATTTTCAAACCGCTGTATTAACTCCCCTTCGATGTCCAGATCACCCGTCCCCTTGCAATCTCCTCCTCTTCCCTCTTCATTAAAGTTTGATATCTCGCTTCCCTCTCCAAACCCTTATCAGCTTTTTCGTTTGTCCCGAGTTCTGACTTGGAAAGGTTTAATTTGGCTTCCCTTCAAGATCGTACAGGAGGCTCGGAAGTGAAGGTAGCTTAGTGCCGCGATCTTATCACCTCCTTCTGATCTGATTTCGGCTCCTTCGGGCGTCCAGATCCATCGTCGGGTGTTTTTCCATTTCAGCTCCTGCTCAGCATCCAGATCCATCAAGCCCTCCCCATTGTCTTCTCCTCCTCTACTCTCCTCTTTTTAGTTGTGACCCCTCTTGCCTCTCCAACCCCATCTCGTTTTGGTCATTTTCCATTCTCGCTGGGTTGGAAGGGTTTTTGCTGGCTGTCCCTGCTCAGTGCCGCGATCAGTATTATCGGTGACTCAGCGCTGCTCCATTTGCACTGTAAGTTCGGGTGTGTTTTTGTTTGTTTTTTGGTTGGGTCGTCTTGCTCCCTGGTTTGGGGTGTTTGTTTCGGAGTGAGGTTGGTGTTTGGATCTCAGTTACTCCACCATCCGTGGTATCTCGAGGCCATTCGGAGCGGTGGATGTTTTTGTCCCACCGAGAACTGCTTTGCCGTTTGGATCCCCCGGCGATGGGCTGAGATTTTGTTGTATTTAGGTTTCTGCTTAACTTCTTTGTGCTGAACTTTGTGAGTTCAGTTTCGCTGTGGGTTTAGATCATCCCGACCCCCTGGTGCGTGATTTTGGGTAGCTCCTGTGCATTGAATTGCATTAGTAGTTTTATCATGGATCGGTTGCGATCAGTTCTCCTCTTTCTTCTAGCTCTTTCTGCAGTAACTGATCTTCTCAGTATCAATTTCCACAACCCTGCTCGGGTATCCTCTATCTCTCTCCCTTCTCGGGTCTTGGGTCATGGCCCCATTATGCCCGTCTTGGGTTAAGGTCGTTAAAAAAAATAGGCCCTTTAAAATTGGTCACTCTCGTGGCGTGCCCATATCCCCTATTCCACTCTTCTCTTGTACATCTGATCCGCACCTGGTTTGCTTCAGGTGTCTCCTTCCTGGGCATCTTAAACGAGGATTCATGAACAAGATGAAATGCTTCTTCTGTGACAAGTTTGGTCACTTACGCAGGCGATGTTTTTGCCTTCAAAAACTCCTTGGATTTCCGAGAGGCAAACCCTTACCAGACAAACTACTCTCCTTTCTTAACTATCCGCTCTTAAAGCACAAGCTTAATGCATGCCTGGTCACTCTCCTTTCTTAACTATCTGCTCTTAAAGCGCAAGCTTAGTTTGGAGCTGAAAAAGGATTTTGACTCCTCGGCAATTTTGCCTTATCCTTTTAAGAACTCAATTAATTCTTCCAAAGCTTTTGGTGACTCCCTGGTCACGCTTCAGCGTCCTAATATTGCTAACCTGTTTCAGGATCGCACGATTTTTACGAAACTCGTTTCCTTTCCTCGTTGGGGGTCTTATCAGGCTTGCCCCTATCGAAAGCTATGATGCCTATGATGTTTACGAGTCTGGACATGGGTTTTGTATTGGCTAAATCCTTTACGGCCAATTACCGCTTTCTAATTACCTCTCCTCTCTTTAGGCGCAAGCTTCTTGATGAACACAATATTATTCACATTTAGGAGCAATAATCTTAATGCAATTAGACATTTAAAAGCTCTATATGTGGTATTTAACTCTTATTTTCTCTTTTCCATAAGAAACAGCCTAAAACAGCGAAACAAAGCAGATTCAGGATTTTAAGGATGATACTCAGAATATTACAGAGCATCAGTCGACTGAGTCTTCCACACAGGTGACTGGACAGAGAAATCAAGTTTACGCAGAAGTCTCGGCACAGTCGACTTACTCCAACACCAGTCGACTGGGCTGATCAATTAAGAAATCTTCAGAAGTCTCGACACAGTCGACTGGTTCGAAGACAAGTCGACTGGTAGGCGGCAGAGTTAAAAGATAAGATATTTAAATATTCGTCCAAATCCAAATACAAATCAAAGCAGAAAAGGAAGGAAAGAAGAAAAGAGAAAGAAATAAAACGCAGCATAAAAGACGGAGGGAAATAAATAAAAGAAGAGGGCTTTTATGCAAAAGAGTGCAAACCCTAAATCACTAGCCGTAATCTATAAATACCAACCAAGATGCATTATTCAGGGGAGGTTGAATATCTGGAGGAGGCTGGACCGACCAAGAAAGGCCATCGACAGCAAGCATCAAAGAAGGAGAACAAGACGACTACTGATTGGGCTCAAGTTCAATATCATCAAAATCAGTGTTCTTCTATTCTTCTTTTTACTTTTATTTTCATTGTAGTCATGAACTCTATTATATTAATCAATAAAAGTTTTATTATGTGGAACTAACTTTCATAGTTGGGTAGATTGAAACCGTAGTCATGTAATGCTACTCTATTATTTATTGATTAAACCTGAGTGAATTGGAATAGATTTATAATAATCAAACTAGTTCAGAATCCTAAGGGCAGTCGACTGAGGTGACAGCCAGTCGACTGGTCTGAATCTGAGTTTACCATGTTTGCATATTATAGATTTGAATCTGTTATATGAGCATATTGAGACGACCCGTATCTCGTGTTCATATCTTGTAACAAGAGAATCTTTAGGGGTTCTTGGTTTAATCAACTTGAGGGATCTAGATCTGATACCAATTTCTAGAACTTCAAGTGTTTGTTCGTTTCCATTGTTCCTATGCTTTCTTTGAGTGCAACTTAGTAGATACCATGCTAAATACTTAAGGGAAGAAACGAATTAGAGTAGATACCATGCCTAATTCTTGGCCTAGGGAAACATTACTTTAAGGAGTAGATACCATGCCCTTGAAGAGAACAAACATGAGTAATGGATGTAGTATATGACTCAGCATTACTGACTATTGGTGGAGATCAAAACCCAACTACTTTAATAGAGATTTGTGACTCAACTTGTGATGCTACTTATTTGGATTTTTATCTTTTCATTTCTTTTAGACTTTTAGAACAACTCTTTATCATTCTCACATTTTCTATTGATTAGTAAGTTAATTTCTACAATCTCTGTGGGATCGACCCTTGCTATTGCTACGCTTCTATAAACGATTCGTATACTTGCGAGGTTTTTAATTTGTGTCTAGTTTATCTATTAAATTAGGTATCTAGATTGCACAACACTTCTTGCATGCGTCGCGAGGAAGAGTAGCTTTCAGACCGACAAGAATATGGTCTCCCCGGTAGAGGTTCCTTATCCATCTGTGAACCCCACTACTTTTGCTACTGCTCTTGGTGCTTTGCTAACTACTTCTTAATGTCCTTATCTTGCTAGCCTGTTTAAGGTTCGCTCGATTTCCAAAGATTTAGCGCCCTTTCCGCGGTTGGGTACTTCTCAGCCCCGTTCCCACTATATTGCTGTGAGGCTCTTAGTGAGTAAGAGTCTGGATAAGCAGTCTGCATTGGTTAAATCCTTAGGATATTGCCATTCGTGGTTTCGAAGTGCGAAGGGGCACGTTCATCAACCAATTCTTTGTGAGTCTTCCTTTTCCCGGTTTTCTTTTTTTACTAATTACGTCCCTCTATCATCCTTTGTTTCTTCCAATTCCCGCATACCCTCTTCTCGCCTAAATAAAGTCGAGGCGAGCTTGCCGGACCGTAGTGTGAGTTCGCTCTCTTTGGCGGAGGTCGTTCCTCCCCCCGCTAAGCATAAATACAATAAGAAACTCTTCTCTAACGTGCCAACTCGCGTGAGTGCTCGTATTTTAGCGAAGAAAGCAACCTCTATGTAGGCTCCTCTTCTTGGGCACACCCGAGGTTTTACTCGGTTTTGATCCTTATCGTAGTTGGTATTCTGGGGTATTGCATGGTGGTGTTGCTTGTGTTTTCCTGTGCTGATGGTTTTGACTCTATTCATTTAGCCTCATCATTACATTTTTGTGGTGTGCCTTCTCTCCTCCTTTCTTCGCATTCAGAGTTCGCAGACACGCTTATGGTGGTGCGTCTGGTATTCTGCATTTTTTTCTCTTTTCTTGTCTATGCAGGTTGTGTTTGGTGCCCTCGGGTGGGGTGTTTGCCTCCTAAGTCTTCGATTTGTCTTTTGGACCGGTCTCACCTTTTTTGCCCATGTAATCAAGGTTTGCGTATTCCTTGATCGTACTTTCGGTACGTTGCAGCTCCTCCTTCTTAGCAGACGTTAACCTTGGGGACGTCTTCTCTCCGTTTTGATGCGTATGGGCGTTTTGCTCCTTTCGTCGCGATGTTATTCTAGCTGTTTTGCTCTGCTGCCCGTCTCAGAGTTGTTCTTCTTTTAGCTCGCAAATCTCTTATTTGCGTACGAATCATCAGTTTATTGTACTCTTTTTTGTAAGCTACTTCCTGTTTTACATCTTGTAAACTCGTGTATTTATTTCTGTAACTTAACTGTTTTTTTGATATATATATTTTTTGATGGCTGGAGCCGTTTGGCTCTATCCGGATCATAAAAAAAAACACTTTTATACTATCAACATACTTTATACCATCAATATATATATATATATATATATATATATATATATATATATACTAGGTTTGTCCATTGACACGTGCCTACGGCACGTCTTCGGAACGGTGCACCTTATTTGATCATATAAAAAATTTTGGAGGTCGAACAAATTAATTGAAATAGCAAACATATTATATGAGAAACTTTTGGGGGTCCAGCAAAAAACATATTATATGGTTTTTTTGATTTTTTTGAACTTTTTAAAAATTTTTTTAATTTGTATTTTTTTTAGTTTTTAAATTTTTTATTTTTTTAAAAAATTTTAAAATTTTATTTTCTTAACTTTTTGAATAGAAGAGGGAGGGAGAGAGAGAGAAAAAATAAATAAATAAATAAATAAATATAGGAGTTGTTTTGGGTGGGGGATTTGAATTTGAGTTTTGGAGGGAAACTTTTGGGGGGAAAATATGTTTTGTGAGGTTAGATCTTGCCCTTTGATTTTTTGGGGGGATTGAAGGAGAACCACTTGATAGCTTTCTTTGTGTTTTATTATATAGATATATACTATACTTTGAAAATTTACGGGGTGTTACACACACCCCCCTTCAGAAATCAGCGTCCTCGCTGAGCACGGGCATGGATCTCCTTTCTAGCCGAGTACCCTGATTCTGCTAGCTGCACCGTACTCCGATTCTGCGGGTGGTCCACTATTTCAGGCCGCCACCTCGCTATATATATACTATGCTTTAAAAATTTACGGGGTGTTATAGTGTCACAGTTGCTCGGATTTGAGTTTCGAGCGACGTGGCACAATCTGGGCCGTCGGATGAAGATCAGGCGCAAATCACGATGCAAGCGGCGTGGATCACGAAAAGAAAGTGATTTTTGTAGACACAGCGAGATCTGAGCCGTCTGATTGATATCAGGCGCGAATCACGAGGAGAAAGTTGTTTTTCTCCAATACGCAGCTCGGTGTCACAGTTGCTCAGTTGTGGGGTCTAAGCGACGTGGTACAATCTGGGCCGTCGGATGAAGATCTGGCGCGAATCAAGATGAAATAGGCATTTAGGTTTCTGGTGGGCCTCTGTGGAGGCCCAAATACACTTTAGAGCTATAAGTTTTCACCGCTCTCCCTACTTCCTCATTTCTCACTTTTCACTTTCACTCTCAGTTATTTTTTGCTCTCGAGCGGCGCTGCTAGCTGTCGTGGCCAGGTGATTCAACTTTCCGACGAACTATTCCGACCGTAGTCGTCGCATCAAGGTAATTAATTGTCTTAACTTGTATCTAGAGATGTCTAGAGTGTCATCGGGGAGTGAGACCTCCACCTTGGACCGAGAGATCGACCGACCCTTAGTGGTCCCCCCGATAGTGGGCAAGGGGAAGGAAGTGGTGAGGTCGGCTATCGCTGAGACCATCGTGGAGAATGTGAAGGGGGCTGGTGCATTGGGTCAACTACCGTCCACGCTGTCGAACCTCGGGAAGGTTAGGAGTTACTCCGGAGACCTTCTGTCAAAGGTGGTATGTGGGAGGTCTGCCACCTACGAGGAGAATCGTCCGAGGGACCTTTCCGAGGTACGAAATCCCCTCGTTTCTGATCGAGCCGAATCTTCATCGTATTAGGAAGAGGTTCCGGATCCCGAAGGAGTATGCCTTGCTCCTCCCCGGTCTAGGCTTCTGAGCGTGCACGGAGACGTCGCCCGACACTTGCATCTTCCCATACGATGCACTCAACGCCGGTCTTCAGCTGCCTCTACCACCGCTCGTAGTCAAGGTGCTACAATGGTACGGCTTAAGCCTGGTCCAGTTCATACCGAACATGTAGCGGCACGTCATCACCTTCATCCTCCAAAGTCATGCGGTGGGCATCCAACCTCAGCTCGTCATACTCCGCAACCTATACCGGATCTGCCGTATGAGCAAGATGGAGTACTGGTACTGTAACTCCTATTTCCCGTATCTGTATTTTTTTCCATTGTATTTTCAATTCTGGTATTCTTGTATTCAATTTGGGATCTGTATTTTTGTTCCAGTTCGAATAAACTCATTTCAGTTGTTTCAACTCAAATTTGGTGTCAATATTTATTTCAATTGTATTGTTCGTGTCTGCTCCTTTGTGTCGTTCTTGATGTAGAAATGAACTGTTCATTCCATCTATTTTATTTTCCCCAATTTTATTGAATTTTGACTAAATCTGTTGTTGGATCCCCCTCAAACCCGCTACCCAAATACCAATTAACCCATAACTACACTATTTAAATCCTAAACCTAGCCTAACCCTAACCTCCTAATTACTGTTTAAACCTATTTTTTCCCAGCCGCCTACAATTCTCTCCTCGTCTCCTTCTTCCCTCACTCTTCAAACCCATTTTGACCATTAACCCCCCGCCATCCATAACCCCTTGATCTCTGCTCCGACCACCATCATCGCCGCATCACCCTCGTCTCCATCACCCATCCACCGACGCCATCGCCTCCGCCATTACCCCAACTCCCGAACCCATCATCTACTTCAACCTCATAACCACTGAAACCCATCGTCTTCTTCGTCGTCAACCTCACTCCTGCACCCCCTCGCCTCGCCATCCGAACCCATCGCCTCTCACATCCACCGCAAACCCCCCATTGCTCCTCCCTTATTTCGAACCCAAAACAGAGCGACCGTTCCCTGTGTGCCAACCGCCGTCGCTCACACCGCCGATCCTGCCGTCACGACCTCCAGTTGCACCGCCCATGCCCTGCTACCAGTTGCTACTGCCTGCACCGTCAGCCAGCCACCGCCGAGGCCCTCTCTCTTTCTCTCTGTTACTGTGAAGGAGGGAAGAAGAAGGTGTGTTTTGGTTTGATCTGAGCCGTCATATCTCATCAAGATCCGCGCTCAGATCTGATCTTGATCTGATTTGATCTTTACCATTGGATCTCCTCACAATCGTTGATCGTCTTGATCTTGATCATCTCATCAAGATCTGTGCCGATCGTGCTCTCTGTCAGATTTATCGACTACTCTCCTAAGGCAAGTATTCATCTTGTACAAATTTTTGTTCTAGTACAAGCGTTTAATTTGAAAATACCGCAAATAGATAGTAGTTGTGACTCCTCCTTGACTCGTCGTTGTTGATCAAATATTAATCCTCATCGATTCCTTAATCTTCAAAGTCACAACCCTTTCGTTGACATATTTACAAAACTAGTTGGACCCTTTATCTCCTAATTACTTGAACATGAACCCCTTGACTTGAGGACATGTGAGGTGTGATGTGTTGTGTCGAGTTTTACATTCTTTAGAGTTGAGAAATACAGGAGACTTGCTGATTTGATCCCCAATGCATCCGTATTTGTATCACACACTAATTTAGACTCATAATAGTCATTTTCATGCAACTTGTATATAAAAGAAATTCACACTTGCTGCTGTTTTTGTCTTTACTTGCTGTTTCGATCCCTATAAAATCAAAATCTGAACTTGAGCCCAGAATATGAAATGTAGCTCTAAATGTCTAGTTTTCGATAGCATCCAGAATTTTTGAATTCCGAGTTACGGTCAAGGAGATATCGCAGTTTTACTGCTGCTGTATCGGTAGTCGCAGATTCACAAAAACTGCTGCACCTCTTTAGTTTACAAATTATTTTAACTATGCTGCACCTCTTTAGTTTACAAATTATTTTAAATTTTCCATGCTGTTACTGGACACCCTAGAGAACATTTCCAAATTTTCTCAAAATTAATTAGTAATGTTTCAACCCTGTTTCACATGTATAAACTCAGATTCATAAATTCTGGCTAAACACAAATGTTGTATAGTTTGCTGTTTTGACACATGTTACCACAACTTTTATGTACCTTTATTATGTGCGTTGGAACCGGGCAGGAGTCTAGTTTCTAGACCTTTTGACGGATCTACATTTACTATCTTATAGCAATGGAAATCGTAGTTTTTGTGCAGCAACCTCATGCTGTCCAGATTTGAGATTTTCGTTGTTCTTGATACTTTGATTTATTTTGACCCTCGAACATGTACCCTACCTAGCCTAGACTTGTTCCATGTTCATGATTTTGTTTACTTGACTTGTTTCGCGCACTTTCATGCTTGCTTGATGATAATAATAAATAATAAGCCGGGGTTAAGGGAAAGACCATAGTAGTGGACAATACAGGTAAGTGTACTCGGAAGGGGGCCCGTGTTTCCCACTTGATACATGTCTAATGAACTAGTATATTATTATTCGATTCATGAACTACTATATTATTTGATTCATGAACTAGTATATTATAAATCTATTCATGGACTAGTATATTATTGATCCATGAACTAGTATATATATGATTCATGACTTGTCTTGTTATGACTTGACACATGAACTAGTTATATGATTACCCGATTCATGAGCATGACTTGCTTGATACTTGATACCTGAGTACACCGTCGTATAAACTCTACCACTAGGCCTAAATGTAACTAATTGACTGTAGCAACCATATAGTAAAAGTATGGATGCATGAAGTGCTACCTAGATAGTAATAACCACAAGACTTGATACATGAAACTTGAACTTGACATATGCTTTCTTGATACTTGACTACATGATACATGAGACTTGATTATTGTACTTGACAACTTGACACTAGACTTGAGACTTGTTACTTGACACTTGTACTTGATACTTGTAACTTGATATTGGATACCCTTACAAGTTTACTTTCCACTTACCCTACTATTAGTATTGGTTACCCAACCTGTTCACTTGAGTTGTCCTTCTTGCTAGCTAGTTACTTGAATCCCCACTACTTGTTACATCCCTACTATATTCTTGATTCCAAATATTATTCTATATTTCTTGTACTTGTTTTTACTATTTGTAGCCCTAACTTGTACTAAGGGTTTTTCTCTTGTTTTATTTATTTTTTCCTTTATCTTTACAAACAGACTTTGGAGACGTGTTGCCTGCTGGAATTGGTGAGCAGATATTTTAGGCTACAATTGGAGAAAGGACATGCTTAAAATATTTGTTTCCTTTGTGTTTTTCTTGCTACTTAAAACTTGTAACAGGCTTATATTCTCGAGTTTTATCTTTGATCCAGACTTGAAAACTATTTGGATATTATTATTGTCACGCCCCGCTTCCCAAAAAGAATACGGAATGCAAATACGCAACCAAAGCCCAGGGAATGATTTTCATCATCCATAAGCTGTTCAAGAATCTTTACAAAATTTCACAAGATAATCAGAGTCGGAAGCAAAAGGCACAACCATTCAAACATAATTGAAACAAGATACCAACAGAAATTACTTGAAAACCAAATACAATAATTTCAAATAATCAAGTTCTGAACAAGTCAAATATTCTGGGTCACATCGCCCAAATACAAGATAATATCTAAGTAATCAAGTACATCTTATTCAAGTTCAAGCAACAAATAATAATAATAATAAAGCAAAACTCCAGCACTAATACATCATTTCGCCAATACCGTTTGGTAGCCATCCATCCTGATATGCAATTAGTAAATTTGCAGGAGAAGAAAAAAAGAAGAAAATAAGTACCCATCAATTGCAAGTCGCGGGTCACAAATAGTGTAGGATACAAGTGCATGGAATGGGGTGAATTTAAGTAACAAACCTAGCATGGTATAATCATGATGTCCAAAATAAACAACTAGCATGGCAAAAGTGAACAAGTGTAAATGGCATAAATCAAGTGTCAAGAAATCAAGTATCATATAACCATGCATCAAGTGTCAAGTGTCATGTAATCATGTATCAAGTATCATGTTTCAATTGTGATGTAAACAAGTCTCATGTATCATGTAGTCAAGTATCAAGCAAGCATGTATCATGTTCAAGTATCATGTTCAAGTAGCAGACTCAGAAACTGCTTTAGATTTTGTAGGGGACCATACAGGGCAGTGTACTCAGAAACAAGCTCCAAGTATCATGTAATCATGTATTATGTAAACAAGCTCCAAACCCAAACAAGCTCCAGTGTCATGTGTACGTGTCATATAAATCGTGTCAAGCTCCACATGTAAACATGCTCCAATAATCACTAGGTTCTTCCGAGTACGCGTTTCTGCACTATCCACTACTAGATCTTACCCTTAATCCCGGCTTGGTTAATTTTATTATTAATGTCAAACAAGCATGTAAATATGCAAAAAATATCAAGAATAGTATGTCATGATCATGTGGCAAGTGCAAGTCACAAACTAAACATGTACGAGTGTAAGATATCTCATAAACGAATAAAATAAACACATCTCAAGTTCAGGACAGCAAGACCATGTTGTAGTAAAACAGTGATTCCAAGAGTTACAAACAAGCAAATCTAGATCTGTCAAAGGATCTGGAAAATAGACATCCACAGGAATCCAGCGAGTATAATTAAGTCATATACTAGTTAACAACAATATAACTCAAAACTGATTTGCGTACAGAAACTAGGTTCAACCAGAAATCAAAAAAACGAATTCAAGATCAAGAAAACAGCATGAAAACACATTAAATAAATCCACGAAAAATATGGGATATTTACCTATATGTCCAGAATCAAAATATAAAGTTTCAGAATTTTCCAGGAAAAATAGATACGTCATCAAAAATAAAAAAGCATCAAGAAAATATAGTTTAGCGAATCTAGAAATCCCAACACTGCTGTACGAAAACTAAGATATCTCGCAACCAGTTAAATGAAATCAAATTTTGCCAAAGGGATATGAAAATAGATAGAATTTACTAACTTTTACATTTCACAAATAATTTTCATACAATAAAAGGAATCATAGTGAAAATAGGATTCTTTACAGAACAGCGAGCAAAATACAGCATGTATAGATTTTTGAAACGAGCATGAAACATCACATAAAACTTATCAATAAAATTTACCAAAATTCTGAGTAATCCCTAACTTAATAAAGAAACACTGACCAAAGTTTCAGATCAAAATAATATGTATAACATGGTTCTTGAAAATAGTTTGTTATCCAAATTACCCAAAAAACAGAATCTGGAAAAGATCCACACCTCTGTACTAAAACAGTCATAACTCAATCATACGAAATCAAAATCAAGCAAAAAAGGTTAGAGGGATTTGAAAATAGACGAAATTATCTGAAACTCATGTTTTATATCGAAATTAAAATACTGACTGTAGCACAGTCGAAAACAGCAAACAACACAAAACATCTAGAAAATACCGATTTCACCTTTAAGAACAAAAACAACATAGATTCAAGAATATTGATCCAAACACCTCCAAACTTGAAATATAGTCTACCAAGTGTCTAATCATCATGTTTTAGGGTATCTAACATGTCCACACCAAGAATTTCTCATGGGTATCAACCAAAACACAAAATCCCACAAAAGTCCACATACATGTTCAAAATCAAGAATTGGGCAAATCCTATGTTATTTCATGTCAAGATTTGTGTCAGGAGGATTTTACCAAAATTTTAAAGAGAAAAAGAAAGAGAAGAAAACCCTAGAGTTCTCTTGTAGGTTTGGAGCTTTCAAACAAAAGTTAGGAGGAAGGAGAAGGAGCATAAGCTAGTCCTTCCTATTTGAAAGTAAAAGGTGGAACACTCACAACTGTTCTACTTTCTACTTAAAAAAAAGGGATGAGCTCCTACCAACTCCCCTCCTCTCCCCTCCCTCACCACCATTCAACTGACGGCAACATCATCTAACCAACCCTTTCCTTCGTCTTCTCCCCACAATCCAGCTTTGACCTCCCTCCTTCTTCACCCTCTTCGTCTTCTTGCTTCTCCCTCCGTACTACATTGCTACTCTTTCATGCTTTGAGAACAATACCACCATCAACAGGTCAGATCGGACCTTTGGCTTCACTCCTCCATGTTAATGGAGCTGGAGTTGAGTAGGTCCGGGCCCAACGAGGGGGTCCGACACCCACCACCACCCCTCCCCCTCCACTCCCCACTGCAGACACTCCCCTCCCAACCCCCACATTTCCTCTACTGCTGTTGCCGCTAAATTTGGTGTGGGGGCAAACAGATGAATTTGTGGATTCTTAGGGAAACTGAATAGTAAACCTGTATACCTGTATACCTGTTCCGTCGGGCTTCGACCGTCGATCCCACCGTAGACCTGCAAAAAGTGCGAGACACCGGGGTTGTTCCCGGCGACGCACCCTCCGACGCTCAAGTCAGTAATCTGGCAGACTATGAAAGAGCGCAAAAACTGGTGAAAGATTGATTACCTCTTAATGGAGATGGGTGGGGGGTATTTATAGTCGCCGTTGGGATTAGATAAGGAATGTGATTCCTGTGATCTGTTAAGGCATAAAATCCTCGTAATCAGATTAGGAATGTAATCCCTTAATTCCCGGTGAAAAGATAGATGTGAATCAGAGCCGTTGATTAGGATTAATCAGAAACCCTAATTCTATCTTTTCTGGACTGGGTGTGTTTCGGGTTGGGACCCGTACCCAGTTGAGGTGGATCCGTTCACGGGTTATTGGATCTGTGAGAAGGAGACCCAGTACCCGCTTCGGACCCATTTGCATGTGAAATTACCGTTTTACCCCTGAGCTTTAAGATTCGTGTCCGATGTGAACGGTCCCGATTTAATCCTATTTTTAGCCATATCACGAGCCCCCCACTCCCGAAGACTGAGTTTGATCAGCCTTTGAGGAGTAGTTTTTCTGTTTTAATGGCGTACGGGATTTTATCGGTGTTCTTAAGGGAGTTTGGAATCTTGCTCGGGGTGTAACAGTATTATCATGGGCTTGTAAAATGCCCAAAAATATTCTCAGAATTTTCTGGATTTTTGGTGATTTTTCCAGATTTTTCTGAATTTTTTCTCATTTTTTTTTGAATTTTTTATTCATTTTCCGAATTAAATAATTAATTATCTAAAATATTAATTAATTATTCTAATTTAATAATTATTTTTTCAGAATTTAAAAATAATTTTTTCTGAATTAATAATTATTTTTAGAATTTTTAATTAATTTTTTCGATTTTTAAATATTTTTTTCGAATTTTTTAAATAAAAAAACAATTAAATAAATAAATAAATAATTTAAATATTACCTGGACACGTGGCAGATTTCTGGCCGTCCATCATGACCAGATGAGCACGCATCGTGAGGCAGATCGCGATCTGGACACGTGGCACGCTTCTGGCCGTCCATCATGATCAAATCTGCGCGCATCGTGAGGCAGATCACGATCGGGACACGTGGCGCGTTTCTGAGCGTCGATCATGTCGCGACGCGAATTTTGAGACGATCGGACGGATCGTGTTGGTCGGTCTGTTTTTTTCTCAATTTACAACCTCGGTACCCCGGTTCCTCGGCTCGGCGCTTTGGCGAAGACAGCTCGGCTCGGCCAGATGCCACGTGGCGCCCCCCCTTTTTTTTTTCTTCTTTTCCGACTGTTCTTTGTTCTTTCTCCACCGAACTGTTCTTCGTCCTTCGTCTTCGCCATCGTGAGCTCGACAGTGGGAGGCGCGATTTCGATCGGCGAGGAACTCGCGAGTTCGGCGAGCGAGGCAAGGGGCTCTTCGAACTGGAGATGGGGTCGAACTCTTAGGAGGGCCACTCGAGCTCGGCAATGGCGTGAGTTGGCCATGGGGGGAGACGAACATGGAGTTCGGCAGCCAAAGGGAAGTCATTGCTCGGAGTTCGGCTGAAGTGGGTCTGATGCTTGTGGAGTAGGAAACTCGCTAGCGCCATGGTGATGGGTTCGATGAAGGAGGCAGTTCGACGAGGAGCGTGGCCGGTTCCGTGGGGAGCTTCGATGGTGAGCTCGGCGAAGTGGGTCGGTGCTTCGGTGCTCGACGAAGGGAAGAGGCGAGCTCGGAGTTGAAGGAGCTGTCAGTGCTGTGGGGAGCTTCAATGGTGAGCTCGGCGAAGTGGGTCGGTGCTTCGGTGCTCAACGAAGGGAAGAGGCGAGCTCGGAGTTGGATTCGGCACCATTGGAGCTCGGAGGTGAGCTCGGCAGTTGGAGTTGGAGCTTGGAGGTGAGAGCTCGTGGAGCTCGTCGTACGCGGAGCTTCGGGAGAACTCCGACGATGGGTTTGGAGCTTGGACGAAGAGCTTGGCGAACGGACGTGGAAGGTGGCGAACGTGGAGCTCGGAGAGAGGGAGAGCTCGGCAGTGACATGATGGGTTCGGCTCGACATTGCGCTCGGAGCTCGTCCGTGGTTCGAGCTCGACGGAGCTTGAGGAGATGACGGAGCTCGGAGCTCGGCGTCGTGGTCAGCCATGGCAGAGCTCGAGGAGGGAGAGCTCGGCAGTGACATGATGGGTTCGGCTCGACATTGCGCTCGGAGCTCGTCCGTGGTTCGAGCTCGACGGAGCTTGAGGAGATGACGGAGCTCGGAGCTCGGCGTTGTGGTCAGCCATGGCGGAGCTCGAGGAGGGAGCTGACGGCGTGTGGAGACGAGCTCGGCAGAATGAGCTCGGTATCAAGTTCGATGTCGACGAGGTCGGAGGTTGAAGGAGGTGTTCGCGAGCTCGGGACGGAGAGTTCGCTGTGGAAGTCGAGGTCGGCGTATTGGAGAGCTTCGGCATCGCGGATCTCGAAGCGGAGGAGGTCGGCGAACATGAGAGTTGGGTTTTTTGTTTTGTTGGTTTTGTTTTTGGCGGGAACATGGGGAAGAAGAGGAATGGAGTTCGGGTCGTGGGTTGATGGGTTCGGATCCCCTAACGGGTCGAACCCGGCCCCACGTGCTCCTCTTTTTTTTTTCTTCTTCTCTTGTTGCTCGGCAAATGAATCTGGTTCGGCCGATCCGAGCATGAATTTTGAGGAGAATTTTTTTCCACTTTGCTGTTCGGTAGGTTGGTAGCTCGGATTTGAGATCCGAGCTACGTGGCTCAATCTGGACGGTTGATCACGATCGTGGCGAGAATCGCGAGACAAGAGGCACGAATTTCGAGAAAACGTTATCTTGTCGTTTTGTGGAGACGTGGCGAGATCTGAGCCGTTCATCATGTTTTAGCACGAATTTTGAGATGATCCGACGGTGAGATGGGATCGGCCGAATTTTTCTCCATATACGAGGGTCGGTACCCCGGCACCTCGGCTCGGATCGGCACCTCGGATCGGATCGGGTCGGCAGCACTTCTGAGGAGAAAGAGGAAGGGGAGGAGAGGCATTTGGGTTCTCTCTTCTGCCTTGCTCTATCGCATAGTGGAGAAGAGGAGAAGAGGAAGGAGAGGAGAGGCATTTGGGTTCTCTCCTCTGCCTTGTTCTTCCGCACAGTGGAGAAGAGGAGAAGAGGAAGGGGAGGAGAGGCAATTGGGTTCTCTCCTCTGCCTTGTTCTTCCGCACGGTGAAGAAGAGGAGAAGAGGAAGGGGAGGAGAGGCAATTGGGTTCTCTCCTCTACCCTGTTCTTCCGCACGGTGGAGAAGAGGAGAAGAGGAAGGGGAGGAGAGGCAATTGGGTTCTCTCCTCTGCCTTGTTCTTCCGCACTGTGGAGAAGAGGAGAAGAGGAAGGGGAGGAGGAGAAGAATGAATGAGCTGAGAAGGGTATGGGCCGTGGGTATCTGGTCCGACCCCGACCGTTAGCCTCTTGTTCTTTCTCCCTCATCATCTGCTTGCTTCGTTCGGCGAATCCGAGCCCGGATTTCGAGGTGCATTTTTCGCCGCTCCGCAGTTGGGTAGATTGGCAGATCCGAGCTACGCGGCTCAATCTGTACGATTGATCACGATCGTGGTGCGAATCACGAGACAAGAGGCACGAGTTTCGAGAAAACGTTATCTTGTCGTTTTGTGGTGACGTGGCGCGATCTGATCCGTCCATCACGCTTGAGTGCGAATTTGGAGATGATCTAACGGTGAGATCGGCTCGGGACGATTTTTTGCCATATACGAGGGTCGGTACCCCGGTACCTCGGCTCGGCGCATCAGGGCTGTTTGGCCGAGGTGCTGAATTGTCTGTTTTGAAGGAAGTGTTCCTTGAAGATTCCGCCCCTCCGTGCTCAGTGGTTCGGCCGTTCGGCTGAGCTGTTCGGTAGCTCGGCTGTTTGGATGGCTCGAGCGTGAGGAGAAGCTCGGTGAGTTGATGAAGGGGATGAGTCGGCATATGGAAGAGGTGATGCTCTGCTTGGTTTTTGGAGATTTTTGAAGAGGATCTCCACTCCTAGGGGTGGAGAAGAGGTGCTAGGAAGATCCTCGTAAGAGCCATGGGAAGACCCATTCTTTGAAGTGAGCGCAAAGAGCAATTCTAAGAGAGTTTTAGCTCCGATCTCGTCGAGAAGAGCTATTTGAGAGACAAGTTTGAGGAGGAACTCCAGGAGAAAGTTGTGCTCCGAACCTGTGGAGAAGAGCTCCGCTTTGGAAGTGAGCGGAGTGAAGAGCTTGACTTGTAGAAGAGCCATCTGGAAGAGGAGTTTGAGGAGCAACTCTAGGAGAGAGTTTTAGCTCCGAACTCGTTAGGAAGAGCTCCGCTTTGGAGGCGAGCAGAGCGGGGAGCTCGACTTGTAGAAGAGCTGACTGGAAGAGGAGTTTGAGGAGCAACTCTAGGAGAGTTTTTAGCTCCGAACTCGTTGGGAAGAGCTCTGCTTTGGAGGCGAGCGGAGTGAAGAGCTCGACTTGTAGAAGAGCCATCTGGAAGAGGAGTTTGAGGAGCAACTCTAGGAGAGTTTTTAGCTCCGAACTCGTTGGGAAGAGCTCCTCTTTGGAGGCGAGCGGAGTGAAGAGCTCGACTTGTAGAAGAGCCATCTGGAAGAGGAGTTTGAGGAGCAACTCTAGGAGAGTTTTTAGCTCCGAACTCGTTGGGAAGAGCTCCGCTTTGGAGGCGAGCGGAGTGAAGAGCTTGGCCTTGAGAAGAAAGAGGAAGGGGAGGAGAGGCATTCGGGTTCTCTCCCCTGCCTCGTTCTTTCGCACAGTGAAGAAGAGCAGAAGTGTTGGGTACTTTTGGCGGGAAGACTGAAGAAGGAGAAGAATGAAGGAGCTAAGAAGGGTATGGGTCGGACCGAGGGTATTGGATCCGACCCTGACCCGTTAGCCTCTTTTTCTTCTTGCTCTTCATCTGCTTAGCTGCTCGGTAGATGCATCTTGTTTGGCAGATCCGAGCACGGATTTTGGGGCACATTTTCCGCCACTTTGCTTCTCGGTAGATGGGTAGCTCAGCTCGGATGGTCGTGGGGGCAGTTCGGAATGGCCATCTTCCTCCGGCCCGTTTAAGGACGAGTCGGTGAAGTAAAGTCGAGCCATAGGACCCCGACCATCGTGAGGTTAGTTTGAGGGATGCAGGAGCAGTTTCGAATGGCGAGCTACTTCTAGTCCGCGTAGGAGCGAACTTGCGAAGTAGAATCGAGCCAAGTGTTGGACTCCGATCCATTCAACGGCTGCAGGAGCAATTTCGAACGGCGATCTACTCCTGGCTCGTCTGAGGACGAGCCGAGGAAGAAGAGTCGAGCCGAGTGCTGGACTCCGAACCATTGTGAGGTTACTTCAAGGGATGCAAGAGCAGTTTCGAATGGCGAGCTTCTTCTAGTCCGCTTAGGAGCGAACTTACGAAGTAGAATCGAGCCAAGTGTTGGACTCCGATCCATTCAACGACTGCAGGAGCAATTTCGAACGGCGATCTACTTCCGACTCGCCTGTAGACGAGTCGAGGAAGAAGTGTCGAGCCGAGTGCTGGACTCCGAACCATCGTGTGGTTAGTTTGAGGGGTGCAGGAGCAGTTTCGAATGGCGAGCTACTTCTAGTCCGCTTAGGAGCGAACTTGCGAAGTAGAATCGAGCCAAGTGTTGGACTCCGATCCATTCAACGGCTGCAGGAGCAATTTCGAACGGCGATCTACTCCTGGCTCGTCTGAGGACGAGCCGAGGAAGAAGAGTCGAGCCGAGTGCTGGACTCCGAACCATTGTGAGGTTAGTTCAAGGGATGCAAAAGCAGTTTCGAATGGCGAGCTTCTTCTAGTCCGCTTAGGAGCGAACTTGCGAAGTAGAATCGAGCCAAGTGTTGGACTCTGATCCATTCAACGGCTGCAGGAGCAATTTCGAACGGCGATCTACTTCCGGCTCGCCTGTAGACGAGCCGAGGAAGAAGTGTCGAGCCGAGTGCTGGACTCCGAACCATCGTGTGGTTAGTTTGAGGGATGCAGGAGCAGTTTCGAATGGCGAGCTACTTCTAGTCCGCTTAGGAGCGAACTTGCGAAGTAGAATCGAGCCAAGTGTTGGACTCCGATCCATTCAACGGCTGCAGGAGCAATTTCGAACGACGATCTACTTCCGGCTCGCCTGTAGACGAGCCGAGGAAGAAGTGTCGAGCCGAGTGCTGGACTCCGAACCATCGTGTGGTTAGTTTGAGGGATGCAGGAGCAGTTTCGAATGGCGAGCTACTTCTAGTCCGCTTAGGAGCGAACTTGCGAAGTAGAATCGAGCCAAGTGTTGGACTCCAATCCATTCAACGGCTGCAGGAGCAATTTCGAACGGCGATCTACTTCCGGCTCGTCTGTGGGCGAGCCGAGGAAGAAGAGTTGAGCCGAGTGCTGGACTCCGAACCATCGTGTGGTGCTTAGCAAGTTGTGGGAGCAGCCATGTAGAAGAAGCTGGACTCCGAACTCGTTGAGAAGTGGTCCGCCTTGGAGGTGAGCGAAGCAAAGAGCTCGGCTCTGGAAGAGAGCCATTTGTGAGACAAGTTTGAGGAGCAACTCTAGAAGAGAGTTGTGAGCTCCGAACTCGTTCAGAAGAGGTCCGCCTTGGAGGCGAGCGGAGGGAAGAGCTCGGCTCTGGAAGAGAGCCATTTGTGAGATGAGTTTGAGGAGCAACTCTAGGGGAGAGCTGTAGCTCCGAACTTGTTGATAAGGGATCCGCTTCGGCGGCGAGCGGAGGGAAGAGCTCGGCTCTGGAAGAGAGCCATTTGCGAGATGAGTTTGAGGAGCAACTCTAGGGGAGAGCTGTAGCTCCGAACTTGTTGATAAGGGATCCGCTTCGGCGGCGAGCGGAGGGAAGAGCTCGGATTGGAAGAGAGCCGTTCGGGAGGCGAGTTTGAGGAGCAACTCTAGGAGAGATTTGTGGGCTCCGAATTGTCTGAGAAGAGGTCCGCTTCGGAGGCGAGCGGAGCGAAGAGCTCGGCTCTGGGAGAGAGCCATTTGGGAGATGAGTTTGAGGAGCAACTCTAGGAGAGAGTTGCGCGCTCCGGACTTGTTGAGAAGAGGTCCGCTTCGGCGGCGAGCGGAGGGAAGAGCTCGGCTCTGGAAGAGAGCCATTTGCGAGATGAGTTTGAGGAGCAACTCTAGGAGAGAGTTGTGCGCTCCGAACTCGTTGATAAGTGGTCTGCTCCGAGGTGAGCAGAGTGGAGAGCTCGGCTCTGGAAGAGAGCCGTTTGTGAGACGAGTGCGAGGAGGAGCTCTTGGAGAGAGTTGCGAGCTCCGAACTCGTTGAGAAGAGGTCCGCTCCGAGGTGAGCGGAGTGGAGAGCTCGGCTCTGGAAGAGAGCCGTTTGGGAGTTGAGTTTGAGAAGCAACTCTAGGATAGAGTTGTACGCTCCGGACTTGTTGAGAAGAGGTCCGCTTCGGCGGCGAGCGGAGGGAAGAGCTCGGCTCTGGAAGAGAGCCATTTGCGAGGTGAGTTTGAGGAGCAACTCTAGAAGAGAGTTGTGCGCTCCGAACTCGTTGATAAGTGGTCGGCTCCGAGGTGAGCAGAGTGGAGAGCTCGGCTCTGGAAGAGAGCCGTTTGTGAGACGAGTGCGAGGAGGAGCTCTTGGAGAGAGTTGTGCGCTCCGGACTTGTTGAGAAGAGGTCCGCTTCGGCGGCGAGCGGAGGGAAGAGTTCGGCTCTTGGAAGAGAACCATTTGTGAGATGAGTTTGAGGAGCAACTCTAGGAGAGAGTTGTGTGCTCCGGACTTGTTGAGAAGAGGTCCGCTTTGGCGGCGAGCGGAGGGAAGAGTTCGGCTCTTGGAAGAGAGCCATTTGTGAGATGAGTTTGAGGAGCAACTCTAGGAGAGAGTTGTGTGCTCCGGACTTGTTGAGAAGAGGTCCGCTTCGGCGGCGAGCGGAGGGAAGAGCTCGGCTCTAGGAGAGAGCCATTTGGGAGATGAGTTTGAGGAGCAACTCTAGGAGAGAGTTGTGCGCTCCGGACTTGTTGAGAAGAGGTCCGCTCCGAGGTGAGCGGAGTGGAGAGCTCAGCTCTGGAAGAGAGCCGTTTGGGAGTTGAGTTTGAGGAGCAAATCTAGGAGAGAGTTGTGGGCTCCGAACTGTCTGAGAAGAGGTCCGCTTCGGAGGCGAGCGGAGCGGAAGAGCTCGACTCTTGGAAGAGAGCCATTTGTGAGATGAGTTTGAGGAGCAACTCTAGGAGAGAGTTGTGTGCTGCGGACTTGTTGAGAAGAGGTCCGCTTCGGCGGCGAGCGGAGGGAAGAGCTCGGCTCTTGGAAGAGAGCCATTTGTGAGATGAGTTTGAGGAGGAACTCTAGGTGAGTTTTGTGTGCTCCGAACTCGTTGATAAGTGGTCCGCTCCGAGGTGAGCAGAGTGGAGAGCTCGGCTCTGGAAGAGAGCCGTTTGTGAGACGAGTGTGAGGAGGAGCTCTTGGAGAGAGTCGCGAGCTCCGAACTCGTTGAGAAGAGGTCCGCTCCGAGGTGAGCGGAGTGGAGAGCTCGGCTCTGGAAGAGAGCCGTTTGGGAGGCGAGTTTGAGGAGCAACTCTAGGAGAGAGTTGTGGGCTCCGAACTGTCTGAGAAGAGGTCCGCTTCGGAGGCGAGCGGAGCGAAGAGCTCGGCTCTGGGAGAGAGCCATTTGGGAGATGAGTTTGAGGAGCAACTCTAGGAGAGAGTTGTGCGCTCCGGACTTGTTGAGAAGAGGTCCGCTTCGGAGGCGAGCGGAGCGGAAGAGCTCGGCTCTGGGAAAGAGCTGTTTGCGGGACGAGTGTGAGGAGGAACTCTAGGAGAGAGTTGTGCTCCAAACTCGTTGAGAAGAGGTCCGCTTTGGAGGTGAGCGGAGCGGAAGAGCCCGGCTCTGGGAAAGAGCTGTTCGTGAGACGAGTGTGAGGAGGAACTCTATGAGAGAGTTGTGCTCCAACTCGTTGGATCTCGGCACGGGTGATTGGCGCCTCATCGTTCCTAGGCTGCTGCCGACCCGCAGGGGAGCATGGTCTTCTTCTGTGATGCTCGGGGGATTCTCTTTGCTCCCTTCGGGTAGGAGACCTTCTGTATTCTCGGCGGCGGGGAGATCGCTCATCCGGACGGTGTTGGCGGGAGGTTCCCTCTCGGGCCTGCTTTTCATCCAGACGGTGGCGAAGGTCCACCTCTTTCGGCCGATTTGGGACTTGTCGTTGGAAGTCAGAAGCTTGGCGATTATGGGAGGCCATAAAATCTGAAGAGGCATTGTGTATGGAGACGCGGTCTTGGTGGAGAGGTTGCTTCATGCGGGAGCCCCCCGCACCGGCATTCTGTGGACCGGCAGGACCCTTGGGGGGTTGCTGATTCTGAAGAGGCGGCTGATCTTGTTGAAGAGAGTCCTCTACTTGAAGCGGGGGTTGTCCATGTTGCGGAGCGGGTTGGACGGGGACTACCTCTTGCTGATCGGCGGGGTTGGGTCCACGGTTGGACCCCCTGGATCTTACTTTTCTGGGAGGCATGGCTGGAGAAGATCGGACGAACGGGAAGAGGGGCTGCTATTCGTTTGGTTTTCCCACAGACGGCGTCAATCTGTTGCCGCTAAATTTGGTGTGGGGGCAAACAGATGAATTTGTGGATTCTTAGGGAAACTGAATAGTAAACCTGTATACCTGTTCCGTTGGGCTTCGACCGTCGATCCCGCCGTAGACCTGCAAAAAGTGCGAGACACCGGGGTTGTTCCCGGCGACGCACCCTCCGACGCTCAAGTCAGTAATCTGGCAGACTATGAAAGAGCGCAAAAACTGGTGAAAGATTGATTACCTCTTAATGGAGATGGGTGGGGGGTATTTATAGTCGCCGTTGGGATCAGATAAGGAATGTGATTCCTGTGATCTGTTAAGGCATAAAATCCTCGTAATCAGATTAGGAATGTAATTCCTTAATTCCCGGTGAAAAGATAGATGTGAATCAGAGCCGTTGATTAGGATTAATCAGAAACCCTAATTCTATCTTTTCTGGACTGGGTGTGTTTCGGGTTGGGACCCGTACCCAGTTGAGGTGGATCCGTTCACGGGTTATTGGATCTGTGAGAAGGAGACCCAGTACCCGCTTCGGACCCATTTGCATGTGAAATTACCGTTTTACCCCTGAGCTTTAAGATTCGTGTCCGATGTGAACGGTCCCGATTTAATCCTATTTTTAGCCATATCAACTGCTAAAGACCCTACATGTTACTCCGATGGCTGAACCCCCCAACCTCACCACCAACCACCCCGCCCCTTTGAACCCACCCCCCCCTAAAGGGGAGCCTCCTAGACTCAGACATTCGCTCACTCCGCCGCGGCCACACCGAAGTGCACCTCTGCGACAGTCAAGGAGTGGCGACGCTCATCATCGCCATCAGGAGCTCGCTTCGAGAGAACGGGCCCATAGAGGGGGTCCTTCTACGAGCCATGATGGGCATAAAAGTAACCCCCCAAGTTCCAGCGTTACTCCCAAACACGACAGGCTCAGCGGCATTACAAAGACAGTCATAGACAGAGCTCTCACAGAGGAAGCTACAGAGAAAACCATTACAGTTACCCTCATCAAAATTACAACTACAATAGAGAGAGGGAGTTTGGCAAGGAGACTCACTGCACCCACTACTACAGAGGGCAGCAGCATCACCAACTTCATGTTGATTCTTGATTTTGATGATCACAACACAGTGCAACATGTGTTTATGTTATACAGCTAACATTGCAGTGTACATACCAAAGACAATTCTAGCTGAACAAATGAACAAGCTCAAAAGGATACAGATGAAGACTTCACTCAAGACAAGTCTCAAGACAAGACTCAAGACTCAAGACTTCAAGTTCAAATGTGTCAAATTGTTGTGTCTTGTAAACATTGTATTTTTTACGTTTGTTGAGTCTTAGTCTGATGTAAAGCCTTGTCACACACACACTCAAAATATTTCATAATGTGTGTCTCTTAAAAACCCCCAAAAAGAGTCAAAACAGTTTGAAGAAGTTTAACTGTTGAGTACCAGTCGACTGATAGTACAAAACTGTTTAAACTCATTCAAACTCTGATCAGTCGACTCATATGGCAACCCAGTCGACTGTTCGAGAGCTTTTTTGACCGTTTTCTGTTTTTTAAAATCGAATTTTTTCAAACTCAAAAGCTCAGATCCGTTGGTTGACAGTTGAGTAACTGTCTCCCAACGTTCAGGACATCAAACTCTTTAAGTAGAGTTCAGATCTCACTGAAAAGATCTACAGAATTTTTCTTTGAACTCCGAGCACTCTTGAAGAACATTCTAAGTGATATTTTCTGTGAGAAACAAAGCTTTCAAGATCATACACTCTGGTTCTCTACATTCAGTCCAGTATAGCATTGAATTCGCTCTGGACTGAGTATAGAAGTCGACCTATTCTTTTAGCCACGTGCATCAACACATACAACAACAAGGCTATAGGTTGACTGTAAAGTATTCTTGTTCTCTTGCTCTCGGTTGGAGAGTGTTTTTGACTCTTGGTTGTAGAGTCAGTGTCTTTTCACTCTTGGTAGTAGAGTGGGTTGCTTTCTCTGGTTGAGAGAAAGGACTACGGGTTAGACAAGGCTGTTGTCGTAACGCCGTAGGGTATTCTTGTAATTTTTCAAGAATAGTGGAAATCTCAAGTGGGTTGCTTGGGGACTGGATGTAGGTCGGGAGGACCGAACCAGGATATATCTTGTGTACTCTGTGATTGATTATCTTGTGTTTGCATTCACTTCTGTTTATTTTATTTCTGCAAAAAGTTTCTGGACAGTCGACTTCTTGCACCATCAGTCGACTGGTCAGTGCCATTTGTAGTTATAATTTCATTGTGCCTTCAGTCGTCTGTCTCATTCAGCAGTCGACTGCACAGAGCTATTGTTTTCATTTACTTTGGACAAATCAGTCGACTGGTTCATATCTCAGTCGACTGTACCGAGAAAAATTTCCGCAGTTTTTATTAAACACTATTCACCCCCCTCTAGTGTTTGTTGTCTTGCCTACAGGATCCAACACTTGGTATCAGAGCAAGGTTACAGGCTATGGCAACTACGTCAAATACAAATCAGTACCATGAAGGCCAATCTACACAACGGCCACCACTATTTGATGGAACGAACTACAACTATTGGAAGTGCCGAATGAGAATCTATCTTCAATCAATCAACTATGAGATATGGCAAATGACAGAAACGGAATACATTGCTCCTACCATTCCATATGCACAATGGAATGATGATCAAAAGAATCAGACTATGAACAATGCCAAAGCAATGAATGCCTTATTTTGTGCACTCACAAAGGAAGAATTCAACCGTGTATCCAATGCTACAACCGCACATCAAATTTGGCATACACTCGAGGTAACACATGAAGGAACGAATAAAGTAAAAGAGTCTAAAATTTCTGTTCTTGTCCACAGGTTTGAGATGTTCAGAATGAAGGACAATGAGACTATGTCCGAGATGATTACCAGATTCACAGACATCACAAACTCTCTTGTGGCGCTTGGAAAGACTTATACTCAAGTAGAGATGGTTAGAAAAGTCCTACGTGCACTCACTCCAGAATGGGAGAAGAAAACCACAGCAATAGAGGAAGCGAATGACTTGTCAACACTTACTCTCGAGAATCTTGTTGGCAATCTCATGGCATATGAGGTCCAACTTGAAGATCGAAAGAAAGATACAGAATCACACCAAGCAAAGAAGAAATCATTGGCTTTTAAAGCCATGACAGACTCAGAAGATGAGGAAGAAGATGAAGAAGAAATAGCAATGTTCACTCGGAGATTCAAGAAGTTCTTAAAGAAGGGTAAGTTTCATTCTAAAGTTAAAGATTCTAATGACCCTCCTACATGTTTCAGGTGCAATAAAATAGGTCACATGAAGAAGGATTGTCCCTTAGAGAATGCAAAGAACAAGGGAAAATCATCCAACTTCAAGAAGGACAAATATCCAAAGAACAAATTTGCCAAGAACAAGAAGGCTTATCAAGCTACATGGGATGATAGGGATTCATCTTCCGAAGAAGAAACGGATGAAAATAACGAAGTGGCAAATGTATGTTTCATGGCTGCACAAGAACATGTAAGTAATGATTATGATTCTGAAGATCTTCTTGATGATTTTAATGAAATATTCCAAGAGTTAAAGAAAGAAAAGATTAGAGTTAAGAATCTGGAGAAAGTGAATCAAACACTTAATCAAGAAAATCTTAACCTTGATAAGGAAGTAAAATTCTTAAATTCTCGCATTGCAAGTTTAGATACTGATCTTGAAACTCTCAAAAAGAATTATGAAGAGATTTCAAAGAACGTATCTAAGTTTAACAAAGGCAAAGAGAATTTAAATGATATGCTTCATCATCAAGTTACATCTAGTCAAAAATTTGGACTTGGTTTTAAAAAATCCTCTGTAAAAGAATCTCCTGTTATGAACACTAGTAAGAATAAATCAGCATCTATTTCTAGTGTTACACACAAGTTGTATGATTTCTTTGCAAAGCCTAAGGTTGTTAATTTTAGTGATAAATTCAAAACTACCGTTCGGTTAAGTCGACTGAACCATACAACCAGTCGTCTGTCCAGAGAAATTGGATCTTATTCAACGAGATCAAAATCTCTTATAAGTCGACCTAGTGTATCAACCAGTCGACTGATGTACACCAACAGTCGACTGAACAACACTGGTAAGTCGACTGGACAGAACAAATTAGTATGGGTTCCAGTCAGTCTAAATCAGAATGATAGAATTTCTTATATTAACTCATATATGTTAAATGTGTGTAATTCTACTTATTATATTCCTGCTTATGGAGGAAGATCAAACTCTTCATGGGTTTGGTTTCCCCCAAACTAATGTGTTTTGGACCCAATAAAAAGGATACCATATTTACCTTAAACTTTTTATAGGTACCCAAGGAAGAACGCTGGATATTAGACAGCGGATGTTCAAAACACATGACAGGACATGCCAACCTACTATCCACCATTCAAAGTATAGATGGAGGAACCGTCACCTTTGGAGATAACAACAAAGGCAAAGTCATCGGTATTGGCATGGTCGGTAAAATTTCTAACTCAATTATAGAAAATGTGTTATTGGTTAATGGTTTAAAGCATAATCTTTTAAGCATTAGTCAATTGTGTGATAAAGGATATAAAATAGTTTTTGAAAAAGATGCATGCTTGATTTATGATTCTACTATGCAAAATGTTGTTTTTCAAGGTTTTCGTAAAAATAATATTTATAATTGTGTTTGAATGCAATTGATTTTTCAAATGACTTTTGTTTAATAGCCTGTAACAATGAATCATGGTTATGGCATAGAAGATTTGGACATGTGAACATGAAAAATCTCTCAAAATTATCTAAATATAACCTAGTTAAAGGATTGCCAAAACTATCCTTTAAAAAGGATAAGTTATGTGATGCATGTCAACTAGGAAAACAAATCAAATCCACTTTTAAAACAAAAGAAGTAATCTCTACTAGTAGGCCACTTGAATTAATTCATATGGATTTATTTGGCCCTACCAGAGTTGCTTCTTTAAATAAAAGTAGATATGTGTTTGTTTTAGTAGATGATTTTTCAAGATTCACTTGGACATTCTTTTTAAAACATAAAAATGATGCTTTTGAAGAATTTGCACATTTTTGTAAACGTGTTCAAAATCAAAGATCTCTAACCATAGTCACTATTAGAAGTGATCATGGTGGAGAATTTGAAAATGAAACATTTACAGAATATTGCAACAAGAATGGTATAACACATTCATTTGCATTTCCCAGAGCTTCACCACAAAATGGAGTGGTTGAAAGGAAAAATAGGACTTTGCAAGAATGCGCACGTACTATGCTTGTTGAAAGCAATCTACCAAAGCATTTTTGGGCTGAAGCTGTTGCTACAGCTTGTTATGTTTTAAATAGAATTCTTCTAAGACCTACACTAAAGAAGACTTGTTACGAGTTATTTTTCAATAAAATTCCTAAAGTCTCTTACTTTAAGACATTTGGTTGCAAGTGTTTTATTCTAAACACAAAAGATAATTTAGACAAATTTGATCCTAGATCTAATGAGGGTATCTTTTTAGGGTACTCAAATAGGAGTAAAGCATATAGAATTTTCAATAAGTTTACAATGACTATTGAAGAATCAATGCATGTTACATTCGATGAATCTTTACCTTCATCAACTTTAAATAAAGATGATGAAACTGATTTATCACCTTTAGATAATGTGATTAAATCCTTAGAGCAAACTAATCTGTCTGATAAGTCGACTGATAAGGTCTCCCAGTCGACTGAAGTGAAGCAGTCGACTGAAGAACAAGTCAAGTCGACTGATCCGATTGAGATATCTTCAACTTTACCAAAGTCATTTGTTGAAGTTAAAGATCATCCTCATGACTTAATAATTGGTGACATCTCCCATGGTATTCAAACACGTTCACATATTAATATGATCTCTCATACAGCATTCTTGTCGGATTTTGAACCGAAAAATATACAAGAAGCTTGTGAGAATGAATATTGGATGAATGCCATGCAAGATGAACTAAACCAATTTATAAGGAATGATGTATGGGATTTAGTTCCTAGACCTCCTGATCAGACTATCATTGGTACCAAATGGGTATTCAAGAATAAGTTAGATGAATCAGGACAGGTTGTAAGGAACAAGACTAGATTAGTCGCTCAAGGATATAATCAAGAAGAAGGTATAGATTTTGATGAAACATATGCTCCTGTTGCTAGACTAGAATCTATTCGTATTTTATTATCTTTTGCTTGTTTTATGAATTTTATACTTTATCAAATGGATGTGAAAAGTGATTTTCTTAATGGGTTTATTAAGGAAAATGTTTATGTTAAACAACCACCAGGTTTTGAACATGAACAATTTCCAGATCATGTTTATAAATTGAAAAAGGCTTTATACGGTCTTAAACAAGCACCTTGTGCTTGGTATGATCGTTTAAAAACTTTTCTTTTAGAAACAGGATTTGAAATAGGTAAAGTAGACACTACTTTGTTTATCAAAAGAGTTCAGAATGATATCTTAATCATACAAATATATGTTGATGATATAATTTTTGGTTCTACGAATAATAATCTATGTCAAGAATTTGCTAATACCATGAAAAATGAATTTGAGATGAGTCACATGGGTGAACTCAATTATTTTCTTGGACTTCAAATTAAACAGTCCTCAAATGGCATACTTATCAATCAAGGCAAATATGCAAAGAAACTACTCAAACGTTTTAACATGGATAGTACTAGTAGTAAATCCACACCTATGGCTACTACTACTACTCTTGACAAAGATTTATTAGGTAAGAGTGTTGATCAAAAACTCTATCGAGGTATGATTGGTTCACTCTTATATATTACTGCAAGTAGACCAGATATTATGTTCAGTGTATGTTTATGTGCTAGATATCAATCTAGTCCTAAAGAGTCTCATTTAAAAGCAGTGAAACGAATTTTAAGATATATTAAAGGCACATCTGAATATGGTTTATTTTATCCACGCACCGATAATTTTCAACTTTTGTCATATAGCGATGCCGATTTTGCCGGAAGCAAAACTGATCGCAAGAGTACTAGTGGTACATGTCACTTTTTGGGGCATTCCCTAGTATCTTGGTGCAGTAAAAAGCAAAACTCTGTATCCCTATCAACTACAGAAGCTGAGTATATCGCTGCAAGTTTGGCATGTGCACAAATTTTATGGATGAAACAAACCTTATTAGATTATGGTATTTCATTTGAGAAACCCTCAATTATGTGTGATAATACCAGTGCAATTAATTTATCTAAAAATCCGATTCAACATTCACGTACGAAACATATTGATATTCGACATCATTTTCTACGTGATCATGTTTTAAAAGGAGATATATCTTTAGACTTTATCTCTACTGATAAACAAGTAGCAGATATATTTAACAAGCCCCTTAAAGAAGATACTTTCATTAATTTAAGAAGATAACTTGGAATTTGTGATTTTATTGATATTTGCTGAAAATTGTTACTGTTAAGTCGACTGTATTTTTGAGTAAGTCGACTGTACAGGCTTTTTAAAACATACCAATTTTTTTATCTGACCAGTCGCCTGGTTCCTATACCAGTCGACTGATTAATAGACACAAAATGTTTATTTTCTTCTTGACTCAATCGACTGATCTCCCTACCAGTCGACTGTCGCGAGCTAAATCATCTTCAGCGACTATTCATCGCATCTTTTGAGATGGAATTCATTTATCTTTTCACCCGTTCTCTTTAATCCTCACCGTCGATTTCACCTCTCCTTGATCTCAGCCGTTCCCTCACAGTTAAAACCCCCTTTACCAGCCGTTTTTACTCCTTACCGTTCTCAAGTTTTTACCCCCAATTTCAAAACCCTAGCTTTTGGAGAAGAAGGTGATCTACTCTCTCAGTGCTGCTTGTGCTTGCCCCTGATCGAATCTCTCTTTTTCTTAGGTAAAATCCTCTTCACTTTCTTTTCATGGCACCCAAACGATCTAAACGATCTCATGAGGGTAGTTCTTCTTCCCAAGAATACACTCAATATCTCTTGAGTCCCGATCTTCTTGATCGTTGGTATGTCTTTTGTACCATTCAAATCTTCCCTGGAAGATTTGTAAACTTTAATGATCTAGATCGTTTCAATCTCATCCCTTTATTCCAAAACTGCAGTCTTTATGATTTTTTATCGTTGTCAAACCAACCTAATTACTATCCCCAACTCATCTATTTGTTTTATACAAATATGAGAGTAGTCCAAAAACCTAATGGGGATGTCCTAATCCGGTCGTCTGTGAAGAATATTAAAATGACACTCACACCGACTAGGATGAATGAAATTTTGGGTATTGATGATGTGGGATTACCTCTTGATGAAATTCTTTTAGATAATCCTTCTATTTTATCTAGAATTTTCCTACCTAATTCTGACCCTCCAATGACAAGCAAAAATATCAAACCAATTGCTAAGCTTGTAGGTAGAATATTAGCCTATAACATCCTTCCTAAAAAGGGTAGTTATGACCAATATTCTATTGAATTACAAAAAGCTATATATGCAATTTTTAGTAGAATTGCTGTTAATTGGGGTCAAGTTATCTTTTCTAAACTTAATCAAGACCACACTCACTTTCTACCTTTTGGAGGTCTTCTAACTAGAGTCTTTATCGCTTTTGGTGTTGATCTAGATTCGGAGACAAATGTAGTTACTCGTTATGAGTGTTTCGATCGTGCTAGTTTGGCACGTATGAAACTCCTTGATGCTCCTACTCGATCACCCCCTAGGTCTCCTCCTCTCTCCCAAGCTCCTTTAGGTTCTACTTCTAGACCCAGACCCTCTCAACCTTCTACATCTGATGATCCACCTATTCTTCAAGCCAATTTTGATGACCCACGCACTCTCTACGACTGTGTTTCCTACCTAATGAAGCACTCAGTCTCTGTAGATACCCAACTCCATACCCTCGACTCCAAACTAGACAACCTAACTCATCTCTTCACCTCTCAACTTCATCCTCCTTCTCAAGATGTCGATGAAGACTCCGATGAAGAAGATTGAAGATTACTTTTTTATTATGTAATTTTCCTTTTAATGCATTTGTTTTTATGTATTAGACTTTATCTTCGTTTTCTCTTTAATGCAAAAGCTTGTTACTTTGTGCTTTTTGATGATTCCAAAGGGGGAGAGAAATATCTGAGTTAAAATATCTGAGTTATATTTTATCTATCTGTGTTATGTGTTGCTTATGTTTTGATTTGTTAACATTGTTACACTGTTCTGAGTATTGAAATATCTCTGGTCAGTCGACTTCCCCAAGGGATACAGTCGACTGCTTCTAACTACTGCATCTGTGATACTTATGTTATCTCTGACTTCCCCAAGGGATACAGTCGACTGCTTCTAACTACTGCATCTGTGATACTTATGTTAACTGCATTTGTTATATTTTCATATTCTGTTCAGTCGCCTGATCTATTGTTAAGTCGACTGATCCATTCCTTATGATAATACATCTATTTTATGTATGCATATTGTGTTTTTAATAGGGGGAGCTTTTAAAACCTATGCTTGTATGTTTCTATATAAATTGTTATCAGCTATTGTGTTGTCATCATCAAAAAGGGGGAGAATATTGATTCTTGATTTTGATGATCACAACACAGTGCAACATGTGTCTATGTTATACAGCTAACATTGCAGTGTACATACCAAAGACAATTCTAGCTGAACAAATGAACAAGCTCAAAAGGATACAGATGAAGACTTCACTCAAGACAAGTCTCAAGACAAGACTCAAGACTCAAGACTTCAAGCTCAAATGTGTCAAATTGTTGTGTCTTGTAAACATTGTATTTTTTATGTTTGTTGAGTCTTAGTCTGATGTAAAGCCTTGTCACACACACACACTCAAAATATTTCATAATGTGTGTCTCTTAAAAACCCCCAAAAAGAGTCAAAACAGTTTGAAGAAGTTTAACTGTTGAGTACCAGTCGACTTAAGCTTCTGCCAGTCGACTGATAGTACAAAACTGTTTAAACTCATTCAAACTCTGATCAGTCGACTCATATGGCAACCCAGTCGACTGTTCGAGAGCTTTTTTGACCGTTTTCTGTTTTTCAAAATCGAATTTTTTCAAACTCAAAAGCTCAGATCCGTTGGTTGACAGTTGAGTAACTGTCTCCCAACGTTCAGGACATCAAACTCTTTAAGTAGAGTTCAGATCTCACTGAAAAGATCTACAGAATTTTTCTTTGAACTCCGAGCACTCTTGAAGAACATTCTAAGTGATATTTTCTGTGAGAAACAAAGCTTTCAAGATCATACACTCTGGTTCTCTACATTCAGTCCAGTATAGCATTGAATTCGCTCTGGACTGAGTATAGAAGTCGACCTATTCTTTTAGCCACGTGCATCAAAACATACAACAACAAGGCTATAGGTTGACTGTAAAGTATTCTTGTTCTCTTGCTCTCGGTTGGAGAGTGTTTTTGACTCTTGGTTGTAGAGTCAGTGTCTTTTCACTCTTGGTAGTAGAGTGGGTTGCTTTCTCTGGTTGAGAGAAAGGACTACGGGTTAAACAAGGCTGTTGTCGTAACGCCGTAGGGTATTCTTGTAATTTTTCAAGAATAGTGGAAATCTCAAGTGGGTTGCTTGGGGACTGGATGTAGGTCGGGAGGACCGAACCAGGATATATCTTGTGTACTCTGTGATTGATTATCTTGTGTTTGCATTCACTTCTGTTTATTTTATTTCTGCAAAAAGTTTCTGGACAGTCGACTTCTTGCACCATCAGTCGACTGGTCAGTGTCGTTTGTAGTTGTAATTTCATTGTGCCTTCAGTCGTCTGTCTCATTCAGCAGTCGACTTCACAGAGCTATTGTTTTCATTTACTTTGGACAAATCAGTCGACTGGTTCATATCTCAGTCGACTGTACCAAGAAAAATTTCCGCAGTTTTTATTAAACACTATTCACCCCCCCTCTAGTGTTTGTTGTCTTGCCTACAGGATCCAACACTTCAGCCAACCAGTATATCACACCCAAGAACCAGTGCACACCACTAGAGCCCCCCACCTCCGACAATCCTCATCCAATGAAACCTAACAACCAACAAAGCATCCCACTAACTCCCCCCTCGATCACTTAACACCCTTCACCTCCAAAGATAATGAGCACAGTCCTCCCAGAGCAACCCCGACCACAATCCGAACCGGCCAACCCTCTCAAATCCACCGTCACCTGGGCCCAAAGAGGGGAGCCAGGGGGGATGCGAGAGGGTGGGGTACAGAATGAGGAGGGAGACCACACCGAAAGTTGTCAAGAGGTTACAAGAAAAGGTAAGAGCAACAGGTCCCCTCCTTCTCCCCAATAAGAAAACCAAAAAAAGCAAAGGAAAGGCAAACGACGGTCGGTACCATGTTTCAACTGCGACGAACTAGGCTATTTCCGCAAAGATTGCACCAAGGAGGTACGGTGCCTCAAATGTATGAAGTGGGGTCATCTCTCATATGTGTGCACCAACGTAGTCGAAACCCACATTGATGAGGAACGCCCGGTCAACAGAGGGAGATTGCCTGACAACCCCACCCCGATCCGACTAGCCAAGAGCTTGGATGTCATCAAGAGTGAGGAGAAGTGGCTGCAGAAATGGTGTGCAGTGGCCAGGGTTAGATCAGGGAGGCCCTCCGAGACCCACTTTCTACAAGCATTGGAGGCTAAGTGGCCGATGAAGGAACATAAAGACTGGGTCGCAAAGAAGCTTTGCCATCTCCAGTACCTGGTCTCCTTCCCCTCGATAGAGAAAGTAGGTGAGGTCACAGGAATGGGAATTGTGGACTTCGGCCATTTCACAATGGAATTTTTTCCATGGTCTCCGAGCTTCGGAGCGTAACTCCCCCAAGGCGAGCTCTACTAGTTTTGGATACACAATGTGCCGTTGCACTTTTGGAAAATAGAGGAATTACAATAGATTGTGGCCGACTTCGGTTCAGTGGAAGAAGTCGACGAGAAGACGGTGCGTCCTTCCAAGATTGTCTCAGCTAGAGTTCTTATCAGGAGCATAGATATTTCGCAGATGCCAAGATTTGCCAAAGTATACTCCTTCGATGATTCATACCTCATCCGCTTCGTGCTCGACAAGCGAGCTGAGTCAGAGGCTGAGAGAACGGCCATCATTTCCCCCATGCCACGCAAAGCCCTCAGAGACAACAAGTCTTATAAACAGGCGCTCTCACCACCAGGGTGGGAGCTCACCATTGACGGAGCACATGAAGTTAAGCGAGCTCACAGAGAGGTGATCAATGCTGCCAGAGAAATGGAGGGTCGCCGAGAGCTAGCGGCCGAGGGATCAGAACACCAAAGATCATGGTCGATCCCTGATGGTCAACGTAGAGGTTTGACCAAGGGACCCAAAGACAGGAAGGAAAGACACTGGTGCAGCCTCAGCCTTAACCATGCCCAGATTTGGACAGTTTCGAAGAGATAGAGGCCAACCACTCAAAAGGGGTCAAAAGATTTACCCAAAGTGGTGATCAAGCGCTGCATGCAGGAGAAGAGGAGCGCGCTGTGGCTCAGAGGGGAGGGACAGGTCCTGCAGACCCCAAAAATGGCAAAAACCCTCCCTGTAACAACAAGCAGGCTTCGAGGGAAGGGTTGGTGAAGGAAAGCACCAGCCTGGGGAAGAAGACAGGCGAAAGAACACTTTTGACCAGGGAGTGGGTAGAAAAGCGCTGGTTTTCACCAGAAAAGAAAAAAGAGGCTTTTTTAGAACAAGGGCGACCAGAGTCAGAGACCACTCTGGGGAAAGTGACGAGCAAAGCTCTGCTCATCCACAGGGAAAAGAACCTAAAGGAGAACGAGAGCAATGCTCAAGACTTAAGGAAAGCCAAATATGGTAAAGAAGACAACGGAGAAGAAAGGAAAACACCAACTGCTTTGGTAATGAAGGAGAAAGAAAACAACCCTTCGTATATCACGCTTCGAGCGTTGATACCCACGCCTGCTGACTGTGCTGCTCTCGCCCCCAACCACTGGTTGCCAGCTGGCAACGGGATGAGGTTACCGCACGAATAAAACAAACGGAGGGTGTGTTTTTCGAGAGCGGCGATATGATGGAACGCGGAGGAGAGTTCTTATGTAGCTCTGATACGTTTACAAAGGGTGGGCTACATTGTGCTCAATTTATAGACGTTAATGGGCCCAAAGAGGGGCCCAAAATGTACTTTATTGTATTTGGGACTAGTAATTCTACAATTTTGAATAATCAGACACAATGTCAGACGGGTAGTGGGCCCATCGAGGGGACCGCAATGCAAAGCACCGCTATTATTATTGAGTCACCAATCTGTAGGCTCAATGAGGAATCCGCAATGAGAGAATCTAAGCTACAACGGGAAGCTCAGCATACAGATAGTGATAAGGACCCTGAAGGCCGCTTAAATCTAGACGAAGAATTTTCATTCACAGATGAAGAGTCAGAGGATCTAGAGTTCATCGCTGACACACAGAGGGAGATCTCGCCAGAGATGTTCATGTCCACACTTCCAGAATCAGCACCTGGAGACAGTACTCGAACGTCGCGCAAGACGGTTGGGTTCAGAGTTCAGCGATCGCCTAAGAAGGCTCATGTGGAGTCCCTGGACGACTATATGGAGGTAGCGGCAGCAGCCAAAGCTGCAAAATTTGGCAACGGAGGTACAAGAAGTTTTTAGCTAATATTTTAAATTTCATGTCAGACTCTGAAGTTTTTTTCCTAGCTAAAACGTGTGGGTTGGAGGTGTGTGACACTGAGCATAATGCATTACTACTCAATAAAATTAGGGGTTAGAAAACCGAAAGGGTTAAGACTAGTTTTGAGAACGCCCTAGGATCTAGCGCCGGGTCGACTGACATCCCCGAGGATGAAGTTAGCCCCACTCCCACAACAACAGTCATCCCTGACACAGTCCCCAATGAGTACACTATTTTGGAATGTTAGGGGGCTGGGGGATAGGGGAAAGAGGGACATGGTTAGGGACGTCATTAGCAACTCCAAGGCGGAAGTGGTAGGGTTGCAGAAGACCAAACTTCAGCACGGGTTCAAACTCAAAAGAATTGAGGGCAACAGAATTAAGGAATGGGTGTTATGCCCATCAGCAGGAGCCTCAGGAGGGATAGCTGTTTGGTTCAACTCGGATATTCTCACTTGCACCAAGGTATACAGTGGCACGTTCTCCCTGACCACCCGACTGAAACGACGGTCTGATGATTGGGTGAAGATGGTCACTGTCGTTTACGGGCCGAATGTGGCTACAGATCGAGATGCCTTTGGGCAAGAGCTTGTCGATATTCGACATCGGTGGTCGGGAGCTTGGATTATTGGGGGAGATTTCAACATCACCAGATTCGCTTTCGAGCACAAGGGAAGAGGCTCCAGTGATAGACACAGAGAGGAGTTTAGCAGGGTGATTATAGAGCTAGAGCTGATCGATATCCTAATTAATGACAGACTATTCACATGGTCTAACATGCAAGCGGCTCCGGTGATGGACAAATTGGACAGGATCCTCGTGTCGATGGATTGAGAAGCTAAATTTCCATTAGCAAATGTTAGATCGATTCCTAGACCCACGTCAGATCACACCCCGATCCTTCTCGATATGGGGATACACAGGGCTCAGAGGCCAAGGAAATTCAGATTTGAGAAGGTCTGGCTGGAAATTCAGGGATTCTACCACATGGTGATGGAAAATTGGGTGCTCCCAACTGCTGGCACGGACGCTGCATCCCGATGGTGTGAAAAAATCTGCACATTGAGAAAGCGGCTATGCAGGTGGAATCGATCTAGATTTTCGACTATCTGGCGTGCAAAAGATTCCTTTTTGGAAGGAATTGATGAGCTAGAAAGGATGGAAGAGTCGCGAATCTTGTCACAAGAAGAAAGAAACAGGCTACTAGAGCTCCGGAAAAATATTGCCAATCTTTATAAACTGGAAGAGATCAAATGGCAATAAAGGTCAAGGATTTCGTGGCTCAAAGAGGGAGACGCGAATACGGCCTACTTCTACCGGGTGGCAAGCGCAAGACGTAGATAGAATCTCGTACTGTCAATACAGACGGATATGGGAGCATCGCAAGACGAAAAGGTAATTTCCACGAAATTTCAAAATTACTACAAGGGCCTCTTTGGGAGGAAGAATGATTTTAGGATCCCAATGAGGGAGGATTACTGGCAGGCACACCAGAACGATTCAGTGCAAAATTTTTCCACCTTGGAAGCACCTTTCTCGGAAATGGAAGTGAAAAAGGGCCATCAACCAAATGGGAGTAGACAAGTCACCTGGGCCAGACGGCTTTCCAATGATATTCTTCCAAGTGTTTTGGGAAGAAATTAAAGGGGATATTATGGCACTTATGTAGGAATTTTTCCACAATAAGCTCAGATTGGGCATGTTCAACTTTGCAAAAGTTGTCCTCATACCCAAACTGGAAGAGTCTAAGCGTGTGGGGGATTTCCAACCGATTAGCCTCATAAACTGCTCGGTTAAGATCATCACAAAGGTCTTGGCCATCCGCTTGGGAAGCATTATGGACAGTATAATCAGCAAAACCCAGACAGACTTCATCAAGGGCAGATGTATCCTAGATAGTATGGCCACTGCTGAACAAGTGATCCACCACTGCCATACGGGCAATTCCAAGAACTTCCTCCTAAAGTTGGATTTTGAGAAGGCATACGACTCCGTCGACTGGAAGTATTTGCTGGAAGCTCTCAGAGGAAGAGGATTTGGGGATAAATGGGTAAGATGGATCAAACAGTGTTTACAGACTAGTAAAACGGCAATATCGGTGAATGGGCGGCCAGGTCTGTCGTTTCCTTGCAAGAAGGGACTCCAGCAAGGGGATCCGTTATCCCCACTTCTATTCACTATTGTAGCAGATGTGCTGAGGGGTATGCTAGAAAATTGTCGAAGAAAAGGTTGGATTAAGCCCGTGGCCTGTAGCACCTCTAACCAAGGGTGCACGATTCTCCAGTATGCTGACGACACCCTACTTTTTGGGAATGGGACCAGATCAGAAACAATATGCTTTAAAGGGGCCCTCTACTGTTTTAAAGCCTGATCAGGTCTCAGGATAAATTTTCACAAGAGTGCACTGATCCCCATTACACTCTCTGATGAAGAAGCTCGGGAACATGCCACTATACTAAACTGTATGACGAATGAGTTCCCAATCAAATACTTAGGGTTCCCACTCAGACCAGGGAGACTCACTAAGTCGAACTGGCTGCCGATAATAGATAGGGTGGAGGACAGACTGTCTGGCTGGAAAGGAAAATCGCTGTCACTAGGAGGCAGAGTGGTACTCATTAACTCAGTTTTGTCTAATCTGCCCATTTACTACATGTCTTTTTTTGAGCTTCCAAAGTGGGTTATCCAAAGGATTGACCGAATCCGAAAAAGATTTCTTTGGAAAGGGGCAGATTCGAATAGGAGAGGTTACCACCTGATTAAATGGAGTATTACTTGCATGAAGAAGAAGCATGGAGGGCTAGGCATCATCGACCTTAGAGATATGAACCTTGCCCTTTTAGGGAATCGGTGGTGGAAGGTTTTTCACCACGGTGGGGAAGGATGGCAGGATTTCATTCAACCATACCTTCGGGAAAAAGGTACGAGAAGCCTAGGCTTTCCAGTAGGGGCTAAGGTCTCGCAATTCTGGAAAGGAATTACCAAAGCAAGCGGACCGTTCAATTCAGCAGTTACGTCGACTATCGGTAATGGACGATCTAACAGATTTTGGTGAGATAAGTGGTGTGGTGCTCATACTCTAAAGGAAACTTTCCCACAGCTGTATGCCAAAACGAATCGACCCAATATCTTCGTGGCCGAGGCTTGGAAGAGGAGAAATTGGAGGCCGTCGTTCCGAGGAAATCTTACCCCAGGATTACATCAGCAACTGTTGGAATTGCAAACACACATCACACGGACCAGGACGATGTGTGCCCAAGGCCCAGACTAGATGCGATGGGGACTCGAGACCAAGGGAGCTTTCACGGTCAGATCCCTGTACCATCGAATTCACTTCCGGGGATGCAGACCCAGCAGGGCACAGGTGTTATGGAAGGCGAAAATACCACTGAAAGTCAGAGTCTTCCTCTAGCTAGTGCTCAATAATGCAATCCTCACAAGAGAGAACCTGGCCAAAAGACAATCCCAGATTGAGACTGACTGTGGGTTCTGCAACATGCATACGGAGACTTTGAATCACCTTTTTATTCACTGCCCAAGGAGTAAGGCGACTATGGTAGAGGTTTTAAGAGCCCTAGGAACAAGTGACTACCCTAGAGAATATGAGGATTTGTGGATTGGCCCCAAATTCGCTTCGATTCGCTACGAAATGAAGGATGCGTGGTACATTGCCATTGCGGCAACTACATTGGTGTTATGGCTAGACAGAAAAAACTTATATTTTCGTGCTTCATGTAATAGTATTTCTGGTAATCTTACTCATATCATGCATCTTATCTTTTTTTGGGCTACAGCTGCAGCCACAGGAGCGAGAGGGAGGATTGCCAGTCTTCCAGGTGGAGGATTTTGTTGATGAGGAGGTAGAGCTTGGGCCGACACTAGACTAAGGGGTCGACGCCATCCATACTCATCAGAGTCTCAATAGCTGCAGTCTCTGCTAGTTTGTATTTGGCCTACTGTACTTTTGGTTGTTTTGGTTGTTTGATGCATGGAGGATTAGACCCATCCCCCAGGGTTTTGTTGGGGGTTTATGTTTTATTTCCTGCACTGTACTTTATTTCCTGCACTGTACTTTTGTATTTCTCCCGGTTTACTGGGGTTGTTTTATTAATTTCTTATTAATGAAACAGGGTGGCATTATTCCACCTTTTACCTCAAAAAAAAAAGATTTGTGTCTGGAGTCTTTTATGGCCAAAATATCACAATAGAGACAAAACCCATCAAGAAAAACACAATCTAAGGTTGTCTCTAGATCCAACTACACTCTAGGTGAACTTTGGGACTTGTATCAAACAAATGAATTGGAGTACAAGTTACTTGCCTTAATTTAGGGATGAAGAATGATGCAATCAAGCCTAGAAGCAAAATCCAGAAGCAAAACCCACGAACGAAATCCGCTACAAACACAAATCCAAGCAACTACGAATGAACTCCTTGAAGCAACGATCAAAGTGCCTAGAGACCACTTCGAGAACACCACGGTGAAGGAGCACAAGGGTTTAAATGTGCACGAGGATGATGTTGTTGATGGTGGTGGAGACCGGCAAGCAAGGGAAGAGAGGATTCGGGTTTGGGTGTTAAAGGGTGGCCGGAGTGGAGGGAGATGGCCGGAGCTAGTCGGGATTGGTGGGGATGTGCAGCCAGGAGAGGGAGAGGAGAGGGAGAGGCCGGGACTCGGTGGTGGGGAGGTGCTCGGGTTTGGGTGTAGGCCGGCAAGGAGAGAGGGAGAGAGAAAGGAGGCTAGGGTTTTTGGGTGTTAGGGTTAGGATTTGAGATTAGGAGGGGTATATATATATGCTTGGATGTGGGTTAATGGGTTCTGGGTATTAGTAGCTAGCAATAGGTATACAAATGGGCTTTGGTTATTGGGTCAAATACAAATAGGAATACAATTAGGAGTGAATTCTATGGCTTTTGAAAATCTAATTTGGGATAAAAAATAATGGGAAAGGAAAAATGCAACCAAAACACCACCACAACACCACGGAATAATAAAAATAAAGATAACGAGACCAAAAATGAGGAAATAATCAAAATAATGAAAAATGAGTCGAAAGAGACAATTGATCAAACACAAGGAGCTCAAAATGAAATAAAACGAATATATATTGAAATCAAATCCAATATACGGTTCAGAAAAATACAAGAGAGAATACAGTCAAAAATACATGAATTGAAAAACTGGGGTTACAATTATTTGTTTCAATCGTTTTCCATTGATTAATAAATTATTCATGCATGCGTGGTTGTGGATACTTGTTATATTCTCGTTGTGATGCCGAGTCGATCCTACAGCTTATGGATGATGTTAAAATCATTCGCTGGGCTTCGTCACATGCTCGTATTCCGTGCTTTTGGGAAGTGGGGCGTGACAGGTACTATCTGTCTCCGAGGAGGGGGATCAAGCTGATCGAGAATCCGGACTCCAACAAGCATTGGAAGGAAAAGTATTTCTTGATCTGAGGTCTCGAGCCGTGAAGCTTTCCGACGAGGCGGAAGGAGGATGTTCCGAAATGGGCGAAGGCTGAGCCAGTGCTGACCAAGGAGGAAGAGGAGGTCGTGTTGAAGATCCTCGGTCTTCCGACCCTGGGTTGGAAAGATATCACCGAGGAGGTCCTATTCAGTGGGGGTCTCAGTCCGATCGACCCTAGTACGCTCCGTCCAATTTTGTCTCTTTTGTTTATATATCACTTTTCTATTGCTAACTCCCTCTGGTTTTTCTTCTTTAGAGGCCCCTGGTATGGACTTCAAAGCTTTGATGGCGAAGCGGAGCGCGGCCATAGATTCTGCTACCATTGGATCACCTCGACAATGATGCAGTAATGAGACATGAAACACAGAGTGAATTTTGGAATCTGCAGGCAAGTTCAACTTATAAGCAACAAGGCCAATGCATTTAATTACTTGGAATGGTCCATAAAACCTCTTCGATAGTTTATGTGAGCTACGCTGAACCACCGACTGCTTTCGATAGGGTTGTAATTTGACAAAAACACAGTCACCTTCCTCGAATTCTTGATTACTTCGATGCATGTCTGTCATATGCTTCATTCGCACCTGGGCTCTCTCAAAATTGAATTTAAGTAACTGCAGCAACTAGTCTCTCTTCACAAGTGCCTCATTAACGTCAAAGTTAACAGAAAACCGATCAATATATGTGGACAAAGCAGGGACCTTACGACCATAGACCACTTCAAATGGGGTAAGGCCAATAGCAAATTGATATGCAGTATTATACCAATATTCAGCAAGGGGAAAATACTTACACCACAGTCTGGGCTCTTCACTCACAAAGCAGCGCAGATATTGCTCCAAAATCCCGTTAGGATCTCTGTCTATCCGTCTGTTTGCGGGTGGTATGCACTTAACATCCTCAATGTAGTTCCCTGTTGTGCGAAAAATTCTTTCCAGAAGTTTCTCACAAAAATTGGATCCCTATTGCTAATGATAGACTTAGGTACTCCATGAATCTTGGCCACATTTGCAAGGAACACTTCGGCAATTTTAGACGCAGTATATGTCACAGGTAATGCAATAAATAGGCATATTTACTTAAGTAATCCACCACCACCAAAACCGCTGTCTTACCTTGAGAAGAAGGTAAACCAACTATAAAATCCATAGAGATATTCTCCCACACTTGATTAGGAATTGAAAGAGGTTGAAAAAGACCAGCGGGGGAAGAGTTGTCAAATTTGACTTGCTGACATGTTAGACATTCTTAGACACACTTCTTCACATCATCAGACATTTTATCCCAACAAAATTGCTCCTTAATCTTGAGCAATGTCCTTTTGATGCCAGAGGGCCCCCTAATACGACTAGAATGATACTCTTGAAGCAATTGTTTCCTCAATGATGCAGGCACCATGATTTTTTGTTTGTAAAGGAATATCCCCTCCCTGTACTCAAACTCCTTATTATTCACCTTGCCTGCCCTGATTAACTGCAGTAACTCCTTCCATTTCTCCTCCTTCATGTATTCAGCTCTCAATTGATCCAGCACTAAAAACTTAGGATAAGAAATAGCTGTTAAGGCAGTTAAGCTCTGCTGAGAACTGACGAGACAACCTATTTGCAGCTGGATTCTCCTTGCCAGGTTTGTACACTACCTTAAAATTGTATCCCAGTAGCTTTTGCACCCATTTTTCTTGTTCGGGGGTTTGTATAATCTGGTGTATCATATGATGTATACTTTTATGGTCAGTTTGTATGACAAATTCCTTGCCTAACATATATTGCCTCCATTTCTTCACAACTTCTGTGATTGCAAACATTTCCCTTACATACGTCGATGCACACTGCATTCGAGGGGACAGTTTCTTGCTAAAATATGCAACTGGGTGTTTATTTTGAAATAACACAGCTCCAATGTCTATTCCTAAAGCATTCGTCTCAATGGTGAAACTTTGATTAAAATCAGGTAATATGAGAACTGGTGTAGTCGACATGGCTTCCTTCAATTTCTTAAAAGAAAACCTAGCTTCCTCATTCCAAGAAAATGCATCTTTCTTGAGTAAATCAGTGAGTGGGCTAGCTATAGTTGTTAGTTTCGATGGTAATCTTAGATTAAATACATTGTGGAAAAATTACACAGAAATATCAAAATCTAGCCATGGATCCATGCGAAAACCATAAATCGTGTTTAGGAGTTATATCTTGAAGATGGATATGCTGTCTCCACAGTATGCCGATCACAACACTACGATATTGTGGTGCCTCTACAGTATCCACACGAACTGATCAAATCAAGCTTAGTTGCAGGAAGGGATGTTCCTCACGATCTTTCTCTCTCATAATTTTTGTGACGGCTAGGGTTTTCTCATGTGACCTTTTTTCCACATATACGTATCATATATGTCTACAAAAAATCATCACTAAGAGAGTAATGAGGCTGTTGGACTCACAATCTGACCTGGTTTAGATTCGTGTGTGGGCCTTTGAACTTTACTCAGCCCATTTAATCAAATTAAATGTTCAACCAATATCAGGAGTCCAAGTCTTACTTGGATCCCCAATTAGATTCATCTTATGAATTCAAATCCCAATTTCAATCCATTCTAAGTGTGCGATCTTGTAGGTTCTCGTTACGTTGACAGTAGTACTAAAATCATATTCTAGTATTACAAACAGTGAACAATATATAGCAATACATCACTGCTACTCAAGTAATGGGAATGTCAGTGATTAAACATAACCTATTCACGACTAATATTACCATGTAGTCTCGTCCCTTTGTCCAGACATCTTAATTGACCACAAGGCGTAGAGCATGTCACCATTGTTTAGTTCAATCTTTGGTTTCTTGATGTCTGAGTAGACTTACTAAAACAAATGAGCTCAATATCTCATATTGACTCATTTGAGCATGGCCATGCATTTTGCAGTCTCACTCAATTAAAGGGCTCATAGATATCGCTCATGTTATGTAAGAGGAATAAATCCTATCTAAGTCACTCACATTCCTCTGCATGATTTGTAGTATATCCAATAGTCGATTTTATAATCACCTTATTACAGACAACGTTTGACGACATTAAAATATATAACTTATCATGTAAGGAACCACAGTGGCTTCAAGTCAAAAGACTACATACACCATGGTCAATGTGAGAACCGCTTATGACACTCACGTAATGATCCATACAACGTTCTCACGGTGGGTCAGTCCCATACATTATTACTCTAATATGTACCCATGTGAAGACTTGATATCTCATATCCATGACTCGTGAGATATGGTCATCAATCTACACACATACTGTCTCTATATATTATTGTTGTCTTAATTCACAATAATACTTGACTAGGGATATTTAAGAATAGTGTTCTGATTACAACCAATAGGATCTCACAATCAAGTCATGCACTTTATATCCCATGGTATCGAACCTACTATTCTAAGGACTTTATTATGCTCATTTAATCACAAACACAATAAATGAAATGTCTCATATATAAAATAAATATCATGATACAATATAATCTAGTAATGTCAATACACAACTGGTCTCTAGGGCATACACCAACAATAGTAGCATAGCCTCTGACAAATCGTCTATAATATCCTGTTAAACTCAAGAATGCCCGTAATTGTTTAATAGATGTTGTACGAGGCCATTGTATTACTGCTTGCACTTTCTCTTGATCCACACTGACACCACTGGCATAGATAAAATGCCGCAAATATCCAATGGTAGTCTACCCAAAGGAACATTTGGATTTCTTAACGAAGAAGTGATTTTGCTCCAAGACCCTCAGCACTGCAGAGACATGCTGTAAGTGAGATGACTAGTCCTTGCTATAGATCAAAATGTCATCAAAGAAAACCAAAACAAAATGTCACAAGAATGGCTTGAAGATATAATTCATGGGTGCTTGAAAGGTGGAGGGGGTATTAGTGAGGCCAAAAGGCATAACAAGAAACTCACAGTGGCCCTCATGAGTGCAGAATGTAGTCTTGCCCACGTCTTCAGCTCTAACCAGTATCTGATGATACCCCGCTCTTAAATCCAGTTTGGAAAAATAGATTGCACCATGCAATTCATCAAAAAGTTCATCTGTAGTTGGAATTGGAAACTTATCCTTGATTGTGATTGCATTAAGAGTTCTATAATCCATGCAAAATCGCCAACTGCCATCCTTCTTCTTAACTAATAAAACTGGTGAAGAGTATGGGCTAGGGCTGTGTCGAATGATCCCCTCCTTCAACATTTGTAAGACTTGATTCTCTATCTCTGCTTTTTGAAAATGGGGATACCTGTAAGGTCTCACATTAGTAGGACTTGCTGTAGGTAACAAATATAGTTAATGATCATATGGCCTAGATGGAGGTAAACCTTTAGGCTCATAAAAAACAGTGTCATATGCTCTTAAAACTTTAGCCAGATCCGCAGGTATCTTTATCTGATCATTCTTCTCTCCTTGCAATTCTAAACGAAAGAATTGAGATACAGAGGCAATGGACAACTCTCTTCTTAGCTGATATAACTGAAGTTGAGCTATAGGTGGCACTATTCCACCTTGCAGTAGTATCTGCTAACCCTTGTACACAAATGACGCAGTCATATTAGCATAGTTGAAGGTCACAGGTCCTAACAATTGAAGCCACTGCACACCTAATACAGCTTCGGCACCTTGCATAGGCGGAATGTAGAATTCATTGAGAAATGTATGGCCTTGTATTAGCACATGTCCAACTTTGAAAACCCCTTGACACTGCAATGTGGCACCATTCCCTATAGTAACTGTGAAATTGGAAGCCTCTTAGATTGGCAAATGCAAGTATTTAGCGACTCTCTCCTGCAAGAAATTGTGTGTGCTGTCACCATCAACCAATATTTGTACTACCATTTGTCCTACCATGCCTGAGACTCTGAAGGTCCTAGGAGACAATTGACTTGATAAGGCTTGATAAGAGATCTCAAACGCCATATTTGGATCTTGCAGATCATGATGCAACTGTTCCTCCACAAGTTCTTCTTTACCATTGTGAGTGCCATGTTCATCAACTATGAGCAATAAAAATTTCTTTCCCTTATACATATGCCCCGCGGTAAATTTTTCATCACAGTTAAAACATAACCCTTTTTCTTTCTGTGCTTGTAATTTAGGGCTCAAAATCCGCCGTATAGGATATTTAGGAGTAGGTGAATGCGGGTTAACAGAAGTAGTGGTTTGTGCAGGTATTGTAATTGGTGGGTTGGATAATAGTGGAGGTAAGGAGGTAGAAGAATGAGATCAATTTGCTTTATAAGGCAGATTTTATAAGTAGCTCGTCTACTCTCAAAGTAGAAATCCTCTTGCAACTTAGCTAAACCCATCGCCTCAGCCATAGATTTAGGTTGGTGAGATATAACAGCTCTCTTAATGTTAGGTTTTAACCCCCAGATATAGCAACTCAGAAGAAAAGAATCACTAAGACCCTTAGTTTTATTCATCAATCGTTCAAATTCTTCATGATACTTGACTAAAGAGCTAGTTTACGACAATTTAGACAAAGCTCCTTGATGATCTACAAACGCTGCAGGCCCAAATTTGACCTCCAATTCATGCACAAATACCTCCCAATTAATGAATACACCATTATCAAATTTCCATTGGAACTATGCTAGCGCTCGACCATCCATATGGATCGGTAATTTTTGTTCATTCGGAGTACGATGATACTCAAAAAACTGATTAGCCTTGAAAATCCAACCCGTTGGATCGCCCCCTTCAAATCGAGGAAAATCTAACCCCGGAGTTTTCATATTTTCAAAATTAACTAAGCTCGAATATCTCACCCGTGAGGCTGCCTCACTATCAGTTGGAGTTTGCATTGATTGAGTTGTTGATCCAACTTTCCATCCATCAGTGCTAGCTTATTGAAGAGCTCTAACAACAAGCCTTTGTGCTCTTCCACTGCTGAACTGATTTCCTACAGCTGCGCTGCCTGAGTAAGCTTCTAGATTCTGATCACCCTGTTTCCTCGCTGTGTCTTTCAGTTGCACGATCGCTTCATCAATCACGCGAAGTCTCGTACCATCTGCCATTAGAATCCGGGTGAAAAGCACCAATGAAGCAATCAAAATCTCAGCACTCAAATTACTCAATCTAATCAATAGCCCAATCAAGTTTCAACTGATAACAAACATGAAGCAACTAGAATTATTACAGAATATGATTCAAGATTGGGATCAGGAGGTTTGGGATTTGGGAAGAAACGAGAAGGAGAAGGAAGTAGAAGAAAAGGACAAATTCTGTTAGCCCCCTCCTCTCTTACAATTCCCTCTCTTATTTATACAATCTAAAACACCGTACTCATTTGCCGTCCGTTCTTTTGATGACACCTGTTACTGTTCATTTCCTGCCAAATCTGATTATGAATTCTACGTGCAGTTCACGTAGTCTAGCTCTACCCCAGAAGCCTTTTAGGCACTCTTCTGACTCTCGCTGCTCTCCCTTCACCCTGAGCTGCATCATAAACCCAACGACAAGCATTTACTTCAACCAATGTAGAAGGGTAAATTTTCGTTAACCTTTTTTTTTTTTTTTTTTTTTGAAAAAAACAAAAAAACATGCCAAGAAGACAATCAAAGAAACATCCTCAGTTCACACTAAACCCATTTAGTATCAAAGAAACATGCCAAGAAGACAATCAGATGCATGAAATGAGCTTCATTAATAGTGAAAGAGGATGGGGATGCTAGCAGCATACTCAGTGAAGTGGTGAACCCATTTCTGGGTAAAAAATCATGCCAAAGAGGGCAATCTGCAGGATACTTTAACAGTACCTTAAAATAAAAATTTTCATTGTGGTGAGCTTAATTATATGTTGCTCCACTAATTGTTGTGCCCAACTAAATCTAAAACCAAATTGTTGTGCAAATCACAGACCAATTTGGGCGTACGTAGCTATAGCATCCTCAGTTCACACTAAACCCATTTAGTATCAAAGAAACATGCCAAGAAGACAATCAGATGCATGAAATGAGCTTCATTAACAGTAAAAGACCATGAAAATTTCCGGTATCTAAGCATATATTTTTCTATTAATTCTTCATCCCAACTAAACCATTCATGTTAAGGAAATCAAGATGCATCTATCTGAAAAAATATGCTAAGTTTGGAAAATAAGGGAAATCAAGAGATGATACCGAAGAGAGCGAGAGAGAGAGCGGAGGAGGGAAATCGAAAATGACGAATAGGGCTCATATCAAGTGTAGTTTTATGGAATTGTCATCGTGGAAGGAAACCAAATATAGAAGCCAGAAAGAGGAATGGTAGAGAATGAGGATACACCAGGCTAACATAGCGGCATTTTCCTCATCTCTCTCTCATCCCTTCTTTCCCTTCAACACACGGACACATAGAGACATCAGCAACAACAACAAGATCGACAAGAACAACAACAATAATAAATTATTATGAACAAGATGTCTCTATATGGGTTTCCAGATCTCCACTCCAACTCGTCTCTTTCTAATCACATTCCAATTAAGAACAATTGGTCACAGTCACTGTTAAAGAAACATATATGCTCAGATAATGGAAATTTTCATTTAAAGATACTTTTAAAGTAACCTGATTACCATCTTTGGCATGATTGCCATCCTCATCTTCTTTTACTGTTAATGAAGCTTATCTCATGCATCTGATTGTCATCTTGGCATGTTTTTTTAAACAAAATGGGTTCACTGTGAACTGAGGATGCTATAGGTACGTATGCCAAAATCCTCCGGATATGCACAACAATTGGGTATTAGATTTAGTGCAGCTATGAACAGGGCTCATATCAAGTGTAGTGTTACGGACTGTCATCGTGGAAGGAAACCCATTTAATATATAAGCCATATATGGAGCTAGAAAGAGGAATGGTAGAGAATGAGGATACACCAGGCTAACATAGCGGCATTTTCCTCATCTCTCTCTCATCCCTTCTTTCCCTTCAACACACGGACACATAGAGACATCAGCAACAACAACAAGAGGGGATTGGTCCAACAATAAGTATAGATTATAATAAACGAGATGTCTCTATTTGGGTTTCCAGATCTCCACTCCAGCCCTTTCTTTCTAATCACAGCCCACTTAAGAAAATTAGATTTAGTTGGGCTCAAGAATTAGTAGAGCAACATATAAGCTCAGGTACTGTTAAAGTAACCTGCAGATTGCCATCTTTGGCATGATTTTGTAACAAAAAATGGGTTCACTGTGAAACTAAGTATGCTGCTAGCATACCAAAATCCTCCAAATCAGTACAACAACGCGGCAGAACAAACCTTATTAGCAGGTCATACAATGTCATCTAAGCATGTTATGTGCCAAAGGGGGGTTGGTAATACAATGCATGAACGACACGTATTAGTTGTTTGTGAGTATGCAATAGGGTGCAACTATGAACGGGGCTCATATCAAGTGTAGTGTTACGGACTGTCATCGTGGAAGGAAACCCATTTAATATATAAGCCATATATGGAGCCAGAAAGAGGGATGGTAGAGAATGAGGATACACCAGGCTAACATAGCGGCATTTTCCTCATCTCTCTCTTATCCCTTCTTTCCCTTCAACACACGGACACATAGAGACATCAGCAACAACAACAAGAGGGGATTGGTCCAACAATAAGTATAGATTATAATAAACGAGATGTCTCTATTTGGGTTTCCAGATCTCCACTCCAACCATTTCTTTCTAATCACAGCCCACTTAAGAAACATAGACGAAATACTTATAGACGACAGCCACAATGCACACTCACAAACACTAGTACATGTCTTTCATGCATTCAAGACCATAATCTCTTTAAAAAAACTAATTTAAATACTTACCCTGGGTGGGACTTGGGACTGCTACCCTATTAAATTGGCCATTTGTTCTTGGAGGAGTGCAACTTGTGCCTTTAAGGTAGTCATCTCCTCGTCCCGATTGCCACTTGAACTAGATTCACTCCGTCCAAATAGCCGCGAGGGGGTTGGTCCTAGGCCCATACCACGGACACGTCCATGCCTCTCCTTTTCCCTAACATCGGTCAAGGCAACTCTCTGCCAGGTACGCCAATCTGTGCGTGCCGCCGTAGGGTCAGAATCTGAAGCAGAGGAGATTTCATCATACCTTTTCCGAGCGTTAGTCTGTAAAAGGACATAACAATCAGAGTTAAAAGCAGATGAGATTTCGACTACTCATTAGATATTAGTTCACAAATTACCAGAATCCGTGCTGCCTCAGGGCTCGCATACGTCCCATCCTTTGATTTGTGGGTGGCATCAAAAAAGTCAATGTCCCCAAACTCCGTAGGCCCCCCAAATCTTCTGCCTATATATTAGTAAGATGAAATGGTTATAAACAAATAACTGTAAGTAAAAAATTGTTCAATACTATTGCGCCTACCAATTCTTCCCGAACCAGAGCGAAGCTCTGTGTACCAGCGGTGTGCAGCACTAGCTGCTTTGACCGACTGGCAGCTCCCACCTCCGCCCTTTTCTGTACATGCCACAATGAAGTTAGCAGAAAAATTCATTACAGCCGCCATACAACCACATACTCATTAAATTTTTGTGTGTTTAATGTAAATACCTGACCGATCGCCGAACTCCAGTAGTGCACAAGAAATTGCCAATCTGAAGGCTCCACATTTTCTGGCACATTCATTGCATTCTCCTCCTCTGAAAGGTCTTTGTTATAAAACTTCGACTTCAATTCACTCTTGTGGTCCCTCCACTTCTTGGAGAGTGACTTTTCAACCCAAGGCGTAAGGGAGTCGGCGAACGAGAAGTATTGCTGCAAAATTTATTATCCATCACTAATAATACATATTTCAATAAAAAAATTTCGCCGACCAATTATGTATTTTAGATGAGAAATACCTTGATTGTCGTAATAGCAGTGGCCTTTGTGGTGGTTGGCACCTTCGGCCAACTCTCGTATGACAAAGGAAGTATGCGGGGGTTCCTTGCTATAACCCCAATGAAGGAAGAAAATTTGCTGGCGTTATCGCCAACCGGTTGCCCAACACCGTTCGCCTCCACCTCGATCCTTTCGTCATTCTGAAGCCTCCAAACATTCGTCATCTTAGTCCGCCCACGATGTTTTTTGACAGTGGGCGGCGTGCTACCCTCACCCTCTTCTGTTTGACTACCACTATTATGTAGTGGCTGCTCATCCCCATGGCTCTCGTTGCCATCATTTATATTTAACCTCTTTCCACGCCTCGGCATGTTGTACCTGTCAAGGATTCAATAACTTCTTTAGAGGTGCAAATTTAATTAATAACATGTTTTTAACAACTATAATAAAAAAACATGCCAAGATGACAATCAGATGCTTCAAATAAGCTTCATTAACAGTAAAAGAACATGAATATTCTAGCAGCATACTTGATTAGTTTGGAAGTGATCCCATTCCTGGTTAAAAAATCATGCCAAAGATGGCAATCTGCAGGTTACTTTAACAGGACCTTAAAATGAAAATTTCCATTATCTGAGCTTATATGTTGCTCTACCAATTCTTTAGCCCAACTAAATCTAAAACCCAATTGTTGTGCATATCCGGAGCATTTAGGCATACGTAGCTATAGCATCCTCAGTTCACAGTCAACCCATTTAATATCAAAAACACATGCCAAGAAGACAATCAGATGCATGAAATCAGCTTCATTAACAGTGAAAGAAGATGAGGACTATGCTAGTAGCATACTTAGTTTGGAAGTGAACACATTTTTGGTTAAAAAATCATGCCAAAGAGGGCAATCAGGTTACTTTAACAGTATCTTAAAATGAAAATTTCCATTATCTGAGCTTATATGTTGCTCTACTAATTCTTGAGCCCAACTAAATCTAAAACCCAATTGTTGTGCATATCCAGAGGATTTTGGCATACAGCTATAGCATCCTCAGTTCACAGTGAACCCATTTAATATGAAAAAAACATGCCAACAAGGCAATCAGATGCATGAAATAAGCTTCATTAACAGTAAAAGAAGATGAAAATTCTAGCAGCATACTTAGTTAGGAAGTGAACCCATTTTTTGTTAAAAAATCATGCCAAAGATGGCAAACAGGTTACTTTAACAGTATCTTGAAATGAAAATTTCCATTATCTGAGCATATATGTTGCTCTACTAATTCTTTAGCCCAACTAAATCTAAAACCCAATTGTTCAGCATATCCGGAGGATTTTGGCATACGTAGCTATAACATCCTCAGTTCACAGTGAACCCATTTTGGTTAAAAAAACATGCGAAGATGACTATCAGATGCATGGAATAAGCTTCTTTAACAGTAAAAGAAGATGAAATTTCTAGCAGCATACTTAGTTTGGAAGTGAACCCATTTTTGGTTAAAAAATCATGCCAAAGAGGGCAATCTGCAGGTAACTTTAACAGTTTCTTGAAATGAAAATTTAGATTATCTGAGCATATATGTTGCTCCACTAATTCTTGTGCCCAACTAAATCTAAAACCCAATTGTTGTGCATATCCGGACCCATTTTATAGCATCCTCAGTTCACAGTGAAAAAACATGCCAAGAAGACAGTCAGATGCCAAGAAGACAGTCTGAGGCATACGTAGCTATAGCATCCTCAGTTCACAGTGAACCCATTTTATATCAAAAAAACATGCCAAGAAGACAGTCAGATGCATGAAATCAGCTTCATTAACAGGATAAGAACATGAAAATTTCCATTACCTAATCATATATTTTTCTATTAATTCTTCATCCCAACTAAACCATTCATGTTAAGGAAATCAACATGCATCTATCAGAAAAAACATGCTAAGTTTCAAAAATAAGAGGAATCAATAGATGATACCGAAGAGAGAGAGAGAGCGGGGCGACGAGCGCGGGGGGAGGAGATAGAGAGAGAGCGGGGCGACACGGTCGTTTCTGATCGCCGATTCACCTCCAAATCGGGATAGGGAGGAGGGAAATCGAAAATGGCGAAGGGAAGAAGGGACGATGACGAATGTTCGAAGGCCGTCGAAGAGGACGAAGCGGCGGAGGCAAACGCGCGGGAAGTAGAGCGAGGAAGGAGGGAAAACGAAGCGCCCACTTTTTTTTTATTTTTTTGGGGTTTGGGAAAATGGCGAGCGAAAGGTTAGGGTAGATGGGATTTATCGCAGCTTTTCCCCGGCGTTTTAATTAGACACGCCGGTGAATAATACACTTCACCGGCGTTTTAAAATAAAACGCCGGTGATTACGTGGATTCACCGGCGTTTTAATTCGGCCGCCGGTATATAACCATCCCATCTGGTGCCCCATTCCTAATCGCTACCAACCTCGGCGCTACTAGTAAAACGCCGGGGAATATTCGCCGGTAAATCTAGCTTCTTTTGTAGTGTCAGAAGAAAAGAATCACTAAGACCCTTAGTTTTATTCATCAATCGTTCAAATTCTTCATGATACTCGACTAAAGAGCCAGTTTGCGACAATTTAGACAAAGCTCCTTGATGATCTACAAACGCTGAAGGCCCAAATTTGACCTCCAATTCATGCACAAATACCTCCCAATTAATGAATACACCATTATCAAATTTCCATTGAAACCATGCTAGCGCTCGACCATCCATATGGATCGGTAATTTTTGTTCATTCGGAGTACGATGATACTCAAAAAACTGATTAGCCTTGAAAATCCAAGCCGTTGGATCGCCCCCTTCAAATCGAGGAAAATCTAACCTCGGAGTTTTCATATTTTCAAAATTAACTGAGTTCGAATATCTCACCCCTGAGGCTGCCTCACTATGAGTTGGAGTTTTGGATTGATTGAGTTGTTGATCCAACTTTCCATCCATCAATGCTAGCTTATTGAAGAGCTCTAACAACAAGCCTTTGTGCTCTTCCACTGCTGAACTGATTTCCTGCAGCTGCGCTGCCTGAGTAAGCTTCTAGATTCTGATCACCCTGTTTCCTCGCTGTGTCTTTCAGTTGCACGATCGCTTCATCAATCACGCGAAGTCTCGTACCATCTGCCATTAGAATCCGGGTGAAAAGCACCAATGAAGCAATCAAAATCTCAGCACTCAAATTACTCAATCTAATCAATAGCCCAATCAAGTTTCAACTGATAACAAACATGAAGCAACTAGAATTATTACAGAATATGATTCAAGATTGGGATCAGGAGGTTTGGGATTTGGGAAGAAACGAGAAGGAGAAGGAAGTAGAAGAAAAGGACAAATTCTGTTAGCCCCCTCCTCTCTTACAATTCCCTCTCTTATTTATACAATCTAAAACACCGTACTCATTTGCCCTCCGTTCTTTTGATGACACCTGTTACTGTTCATTTCCTGCCAAATCTGATTATGAATTCTACGTGCAGTTCACGTAGTCTGCTCTACTCCAGAAGCCTTTTAGGCACTCTTACCCTGAGCTGCATCATAAACCCAACGACAAGCATTTACTTCAACCAATGTAGAAGGGTAATAAATTTCCATTAACCTTCTTTTTTTTTGTTTTTTGAATAATAGACAGCAACCTCATACATGCAGGATTTTGAACCCTGCAATTTTTTGTCTTGCTAAGAGGCTTTACTTCATGCCCACTGCTAGGAGGCTTTACTTTACTGCTATATTACAGCAGTAGTTAACACATAACACCATTTGAGGTTTAATGAATCCACCTTTCAAACAGGTTTAAAAATATAATCCTCAAGTTTGTGGAGTACTAAATTCTTCACAAACAGTAGCAGCGCGCAGCAGTACCCGAGAAAGAATAAGAAGAAGATGGTTTTCTTGGGTTGGGAAGTTGAGTCTGTTGGATGGCCAGTGAGTCGATCGAGCTGCTGTCGAGTTTCTGCAGGGCCTCGCGGACTTTATCTCTGTCGAACCCCAACTGCTACTGATCTTCTTTCTCAACGCCGGCACTGCCATGTGGAGGACGAATTAGGTGACTGCATTTCCTGCATGCTGCTTCTTGGAAATGGACTCTGTGTGGAGTAGAAGTGATTAGGAAAGAGAAGGAAAAGAAGAAGAGGGAGGAGATTGTTGGAAGCATCTCAGAAACGAGCATTGCTAGTCTCAAATAAGGTTTGTTGGCTCTCTCTTGTATAAATGCTCTTTTAATTTATTTCATTTTGGAAATACAGTTTTTAATAAATAATATATATTAAGGTCTATAATTGAAGACTAAATAAAAAAAAGATTGATCAAATTCATTACAATAAACAACTTTCTTAAAAAATGTCTAGTATGTGACTTTAGTAGGTAATGTGTTACGGTAATGATGCGAGTACATACGTTTTGCTTGACGTGGTACAATCTTTACTTGGTCTTGTATTTCTAGAGATTTAATTATGCAATTGAGTGGAACATCAGAAAGATACAGAGAAGTCAAGTTTGTAAAAAAATATTGTCATATAGAGAAAGCTTTTTTATTTTTTTGTTGCATTTTTAAAAAAAAGAAATTAAAGGTAAATTATGATCACCTGCGAAAGCCAAAACTGTGAACTGGCTTGACCTTAAATGTTAAAATTATACACAACATATAATAAGAAAATTACATCCAAATTAATCTAATATACAAAAGAGAATAGAGAGTCTAAGATGGTGTGCTACAAATAACTATATTGATGTTTCAGACACAAAATTAGTCGAAGGTCCAAAGAAAAGCTCAAAACAATGGAACTTTTAAAAAAAGTTCCAAAATTAGCAGCTAAGACACAAAGTTTGGATAAATAACTATATTGATGTTTCAGACACAAAATTAGTCAAAGGTCCAAAGAAAAGCTCAAAACAATGGATCTTCAAAAAACGGTTCAAAATGATTTAATCGATGTTGGTACAAGCAAGACAGATAAGACACAAAGTTGGATAGATGTTCATGTAGTCAAGAATGTTAGGGCATTAAAACAGGTCAAATAGGTCTATGTTGGTGAGCCCAATAAGAGTTTATGCACTAAATTGATGCAAATTGATCGATATTAGTTCAACCAAGGTGAGCTTGGGCATGTTGTCAGGATGAATCTGTAGATTATGGTGAAGTATTTGTCAAGCTTGATCGGCTTATTAGATATTTTTGTGTATAAAATTATTTGTGTATGATAAATAAAGATTTTTATCATGCTTTCGAGGGGTCAGATTTGTGAAATTATATCAAACTTGTTTGTTTCCCTCTTTATAGAGTTTGTTTCGTTAAATACTTTTTAATGAAATGCCAGAATTTTTTGACCTCACGGTTTTATCTCAAAAATGAAACTTCCCACAAAGAATACTCGTTAACTAAACACTACTAGTAATTTACACGTGCGTTGCACGGCTTAATAAATACATTTTTTTTTAAAATGTAAAAAATTATGCACGTGTGTTGCACGGGTTGGTAGAAGGACAAATTACACAAAGGCCTTCTCCCATTATAGTAGTAGAGATTTATCAAAAAACTAAACACTATTTTACAATATTAACTTAATATGACTTTTTAAAATCATTCCAATTAAATATTGCCCATTCATTTAAATTAGTTTTTATATTTTTGAACCATTCCAATTAATTATTGCTCATTCATTTACATCCACACATTTTTCTTTTTTTCTTAAAAAAAAGGGAAAATCCACACATGTACTTGTTTTTGTGCTCTCTTTTAATACATGCCAAAAGATACCTTTATGAATAACATTCCATACAATTTCCGCATAGTGAAAGGGACTTTTAATGATCAAGAAAACAAACCAAGTCCAAATTTAGAAATAATGGGATAAATACGGTACAAATTTAAGCTTTAATCGTATCAACCTAAATTTTTTGATTTAATAACCCTAAACTATTCTGTTTCCATTTATAAGTTCATGCCTATGAATCTCCGCTTACTCTACATCGTCAAACTAATAATGAGGAGGTGGAGGTAAAACTAGCAAGTTAGGACAAAGATTTTCCTATACAAGTTTTTTTTAATAAAATTGTAATAAAAAGAAACAATCTGACTCAAATTTTGGCGGATTTCTTTTTAGCAGACATAGCTTTTATTAGGTCAGTTTGAATGAATTTAGCTTTTATTAGGTCAGTTTGAATGAATTTAGCTTTTATTGTCAGTTTGAATGAATTTACCGAGTCAACTTTAATGTCCTTTTTTTATTGAGCAAAAGACTATGGTTTTTATCAAAAAAAAATTAACTACTTTACTAACACCGTAATACTCCTGGATCATAACATCTATCTATCTATCTATATCTATATTATAATGGGAGAGATGGGTTGGTAAACAAACAAATCCTAAAGTGTTTGTGAGTAAACCTGTGCATCACACGTGTTTTTTTGTCCTTTTTCATTCCTCTCCACGTGCATTGCACACGTGCTTTTTTGGTCCTTTTTCATTCTCCTCCACGTGCATCGCACGTGCATGATACTAGTAACTATTATAATGGGAGAGATGGGGTTCAAACAAATAAACAATTTTTTATTCCTTAGTGTGTGTCAACACGTGCAGCGCACGTGTTGGTAGATTTTTTTTGTCCTTTTCATTCTCCCTCCCCATTTTTTCCACGTGCAACGCACGCGTATAATATATATTTTTAAAAAATACATCTCATGTTATATATAATATATATAATATATATTATATCGCACGTGCATTTAGACATGCATCGCACTATCGCACGTGCAATATACTAGTAACTATTATAATGGGAGATATGGGGTTCAAACAAATAAACATTTTTTTATTTCTTAGTGTGTGTGTCAACACGTGCAGCGCACGTGTTGGTAGAATTTTTTTTTGGTCCTTTCATTCTCTCCCCATTTTTCCTACGTGCAACGCACGCTGCACGTGTTGGTAGATTTTTTTTTTGTCCTTTTCATTCTCCCTCCCCATTTTCCCCACGTGCAACGCACGTGTATAATACATATTTATTTTAAAAAATACATCGCATGTTATATATAATATATATAATATATATTATATATATATTATATCGCACGTGCATCGCACGTAGACGTGCATCGCACGTGCATTATACTAGTAAAAAATAATACATATGTGGATGTAAATGAATGGGCATGTATCGTCAACTTCTATGTGTTATTAGGGTGTTGTCTAGAGGAAGTTGACCCCAATCTGGCAGTGCTCCAATTTGCTGACCATACCCTCCTATTCTGTAAAGGAGATATCTTGGACTGCCTTTGTCTAGAGGTAAGCTAAGAAAAAGAGATTGACAGCCACTCATTTTCAAGATTGAAAAAAGACTCTCAGTATGGAAAGATAAAATGTTGTCCAGAGGAGGAAGGCTTGTTCTTATAAATTCAGTGCTTAGTGCCCTGCCAGTTTACTTTGCCTCTTTTTTCAAGCTTCCACTTTGGGTGATTAGAAGAATTGATCAAATTAGAAGCATATTTTTTTGGAGTGGGACGGATATAGATGCACGAGGGGCAACATGTATGCAATGAAAGAAGATTTGCCACCCTAAGCAGCAGGGGGTCCTGGAATTCTTGATTTAAAAGTCTTTAACGCGGCTCTTCTCCTCAGATAGTGGTGGAAGATCGTCTCATCTGATTTTCTTGTAAGACAGACCCTTAGATCCTTATATTACAATGCTAGGTCTCATAGCTTTGGATGCCCTACCGGGCTTACCCAAGCCTCAAATTTCTGGAAGGGAGTCTTTCAGCTCAATGACCAGTTCTTGCAAAATATTAATTGGAAGGTTGGAAATAGTGACCTGATCAAATTCTGGACATTCAGATGGATTAATGGTAACAATATCTCCTCTCTGTGCCCTGCCCTGACAGTTGCTGCATGGAACCTTGAATCATCTATCCTATCCCAAGGAGTATGGATCAACAACATTTGGCATTGGAGGCCACGTCTCCACTGCATCTCTGCCCTTATTCTTAGAGATGAAAGGGAGAGAATGTTGGAACTCATAGCTAACAGTCATCCATTAGACTCCAAAGATAGTCCTTCATGGAGGTATAGGCGCATTCACTATCAAGTCAGCATACAACCTCTTTATCTACTCTGGTATCAGATCACCATTCCAGAAAGCAGCTTGAGCGTCCATAGCACATCTGAAATACAAAGTCTTCATTTGGTAGCTGAATTGGGAAAAGATTAACTCCAAAGCCTTTCTGTGCTCCAAAGGCTGGTTGGGAGACCTGACGTGCACAACTTGCGTTTGTCCGGTTGAAACAACTTTTCATATTTTATTTGATTGCCCCACCACCACAACCACCTGGAACTTCTTCACCACCATTTTCCACATACACACATTGCCCCTGAACATACATGAATGCTTCTCATCATGGTGTTTTGGCTCACACTCGCACAGACATGCATGACACCTCCTCACTATTGCTATTTGTTGGAGTACATGGCTAGCTAGAAATGATCACATTTTTTCTTCAAAACTAGTTCCAGCGAAATCAGTTATTTCTAATGCAATATTTTGGTTTCGTTCTTGGCTAGATGGTTGCGACAGTGACAAGAAGAAGGGGAAGCTTATACAGGAGGTGGAGACTGCAGGAGCTAAGAAAGCCTATTCATAGGTTGAGTTCATAGTAGTGATCTTGCACGAAGTGAGGAAGATAGTAACTCAGGGTGACTTCATTAGCCTTATGATGGTGGACTCACATGCTTTTGTATCGAGTCTGAGGCTGTTGTTTTGAGTCTTCTATTTTCCTGCATATTTGTATTTAGGGTAGTTCTGTTTTGGGTTGAGCGATCCCCCAACTTGTTTTATTTTGCTGTTTAATTCTATTGAAGCCGAACACCAAGAGTTCAAGGTAAGTTGAGGTATACAACAGAGGTCCATTGCCCTCTCTTCGACTTAACTCAAGGTACGAATATATATAATTTTGTGAGGTACGACCTTATTCTATTTTTTACCCATAAAAAAAAAAAAATAATATATAGAGTCAAAAAATAAATAAATATATAGAGAAGAGTGTTTTATGCGGTGTCGTGTCTCTAACTTTCAGTTTTCCAACAATCTCAGCTAGTGCAAGACTATAAGTTTTTTCCCCGACTTCCGCTATAGCCAAGGATAACAGTATGAAAATACAGAATACTCCAGGAGCTAAAAGAAAACTGAAATAAAAAAAAAAATCTGACATGGCTGATTCCACCAACGCCCAGCACATACCTCATGATAATGACACATTGACACCCCAAAATTTTCAGATTTTTTTCCTACATAGGCCACCTTTTGAAAATATTTGCATTTTTGGATTTTTGGGCCACTTTCCTAACTATTAGCGTTTTTGGGCTACTTTGTGCCACGTCAGCAGCGTCCGCTATTTTCAATAGCAGGCTCTTCATTTTTGAGGTCGCTAATGGGAATAACGACCTATGTTTTAATTTTTTTTATTTTTTGTTTGCCGTCACTATTCCCACTAGCGACCTTAGTTATATGAGGTCGCTAATGGGATTAGTGACCTTTAATGAGCTGTATTCGAACACTTAGCAAAATCTAGAGAGCTTTTGCTCTCTGAAAATTGACAATCAATTTATTTTTAAAACTAAGGTCGCTATTCGGAATAGATGCATTTATTGTACTAAGGTCGCTACCGAATATAGGCCTTGGTTATATGACTATTTTGTAAATTTTACAAAGAACAAGGAGATTGTGTTTCCTACTGTAGATCGTTATTCCCAATAGCGACCTCAGTTTTAAATTTTTGGGGAAAACTCTTTAGGAATCGATAAGTGTCTCAATACATTTATTTGAGGTCGCTAATTCCATTAGCGACCTCATATAACTCAGGTCGCTAGTGGGAATAGCAATGACAAACAAAAAATTCAAAAACATTTAAAACATAGGCCGCTATTCCCATTAGCGACCTCGAAAATGAAGCGAAAGCGGTCGCTACTGACGTGACACAAGTTAGCCCACGAGCGCTGATAGTTTCCAAACTGGCCCATAATCGCAAATATTTTCAAAAAGTGGCCTATCACGGCAAAAAATTCAAATTTTCATTGCTTACTTTTTTTATTGTTAAATTTTACTTAACCACCCATAATTTAAGAGTTTTGACACTTAATCTGTCAACTCTTTTTTCGTCACTGAGAAGCCACCATTTTAAAATCTGTAACAGCTATATCCCTTTATTACTCCATTAATTTTTGGGTAAAAAGTTCCAAATATCTTTGTCTTAATCCCTCTCATTTCAGCTGCTTTTATTTTAAAGATATGACCCAATAAAAATAATTTAAAAAAGAAGGTACACATTGTTGGCTACCTTCTATTTTTAACTTTATATCAGATCCGATATTTTTAGTCTAGCCGAAACCTATGCAATAGCAGTACGCGATGTAGATCGTAATGCTCTTTTGCTTAATAAAATTAGAGGTTGGGAAAGGGAAAGAGTTCACATAAGCACGATCATTCCTACTAACTCACCTCCTTTCGCGGTGAGGGACATGTCCAACCCCCAAAATGGTTCCCAATGAGTATCCTCTTTTGGAACGTTAGGGGGTTGGGGAGCGGGAAAAAAGAAAAATAGTCAGGGACGTTATTAATATGTCCAAAGAGGATATTGTTGGTCTTCAAAAGACCAAACTCTCGTAGGGATTAAAACTCAATAGGCTAGGGGGTTGCCGAATCAAGGAATGGAAAGTTTGTCCCGTGATTGGTGCCTCTGGGGGTATCACCATCGGCTTTAATTAAGATATCTTCACTTGTCTGGATGAATTCCAAGGTGATTACTTTATGTCGGTATGTCTGCTTCGCCAGAGGGATACCTGGACACAGACGGTAGTGGTGGTCTACGGACCGAATCAATCCGATGCTAGAGGCCCATTCTGGAGTGAACTACTTTTAATACAGGCTCGGTGGCAGAATGCCTAGGTAGTTGGGGGTGATTTCAATATCACTAGGTTTTCCTCTGAGCACCGGGGCAGAAGATCGAGTGACAGGGATAAGGCAGAGCTCAATAGGGTGATTTCTGACATGGAGTTGATTGACATTCGTATTAACGACAGACCATTCACTTGGTCAAACATGCAGATGGCCCCTATTATGACTAAACTTGACAGAATCTTAGTCTCCTTGGACTGGGAGGCTAATTTCTCGTTGGCTTCCGCTAGATCACGTCCCCATTGTTCTTTCTTCGGGAAAGCAGGGCAGCGGAAAACCTAGGAGATTCATATTCGAAAAGACATGGCTAAAGATCTAGGATTTCACCACTTGGTTATGGAAAGTTGGGCGTTACCAACCCGAAGTTCAGATGCAGCAACCTACTGGTGTGAAAAGATTCGGAGGCTACGCAATAGACTGTGGAGATGGAACCGCTCTAGGTTCTCTACAATTTTGAGGTCAAAGGATTCTTTCCTAGAGGGTATTGATGAGTTAAAAAGACTGGAAGAGACTCGTGACTTGTCCCAAGAGGAATGATACAAATTGCTGTAGCTTAGAGATAACATTTCTAATCTTTATAACTTTGAGGAAATCAAGTGGCAACAACGTTTCAGGATTTCGTGGCTCAAAGAAGGAGACGCAAACATGAGCTTCTTTCACGGGCGGCCAGCGCAAGGCGTAGGTCTAACCTTGTCCTCTCTATCAAAACAAACTCATGGATTACCAGAACGAGAAGGAAATCTCAAAAGCCTTCCAGGTCCATTATAGGGCCTTATTGGGACTAAGAGTGATTTTAGGGTCCCCCTTAGGGTGAACTTCTGCTGTAACCCCCATTCCCGATAATTAGTATTTTCCGTGTATTTTCTATAATTTGATTTTTTGTAAATTAATTTTGTTTTAACTCGATTTGGACTTTCTATTAAAATCTTTTTCAAATAATAGTATAAGTTAACTTTATTTTGTATTTTTAATTTATCGACTATTTATGTTATTAATTTTCGGATTATAATAAATTTGTTCAACTCAAATTTTATTTTGATGCATATCATTACTATTATTATTACTGTTATTCTTATTGTTATTAGATTAATATTTGTTGTTATTGTTGTCATTATCATTGTTATTGGTATTACTATTTTTATCGCTATTATTATCATTATTACTATTATTATTATTTGTTTTAAGTCCGAGCATCCTCAATTTATATGCAAATCACTATTTGATTTGTTTTAAGTCCGAGCATGCTCAATTTATATGCAAATCACTATTAGATTTAATATATATATATATATATATATATATATATATATATATATATATATATATATATATATATATATATATTATTGTTATTGTTGTTATTATTATTGTTATTGGTATTACTATTTTTATCGCTATTATTATCATTATTACTATTATTATTATTTTGTTTTAAGTCCGAGCATGCTCAATTTATATGCAAATCACTATTTGATTTTATATATATGTGTGTGTGTGTGTGTGTGTGTGTGTGTGTGTGTGAATGTTTTAAATACCCTATTTTTCTTCCTTGATTATTTTATTTTTTTGATTGATTTTTTTTTTCCATGAAATTCTTCGTTCTTCTTGATCAGGCCATTCTTGTTGATTTTGTTTCTTTTATTTAATTGTGGGTATTTTTAGTTGCACTCTATTGATTTTGGTCTATCTCTTGTTTGAACCCTAAAACCCAATTTGATGTGTTCTTGACCCAAAACAGCTGTTATTGGACCCTAAACCACTAACCCAATACCCTAATTGTACCTTTTAAATACAACCCTAGTACGAACCCTAAAAATTGCACATCTTGGAAACCCTAGCTGCTTATTCTCTCTCCTCTCTCCTCTCCCCTCTCGTTCTCTCTCTCTCTCCCGATCTGTTTCCCGCCAAAAATCCCCCAACCCACATCCTCCTTCTTCTCCGTTCGTCCTCTGGCGACCCTCCGGCGACCCCCAACCCTGTCGTCGTCATGCTGCCCCCCTGACGCGCGCCGCCTGAGTACCCCCGAAACCCCCCTTCTCCTCTTCCATTTCGATCTACAGCCAAAGCCCCAACCCTCTCTGATTCCCTGTTTGACCGTCGACAACAGCGCCACCAGCGTTGCCGACGACGCCCTTCCCCATCGTGCTGCCGCCTGCGACGCCGACGACCCCCATCACCCTTGCCTCTACTATGGCCGAACCTCTCTCCTAGTTGCTGTTGCTGTCTCCTGTGTGCTGTGTTACTTTGACTCTTGATTTCATGTATATCGCACGCGCTATTGGGGATTGTGTTGGTTCGTGGGTTCGTTGCTTCGGAATCCTTATCCCGTTATTCTTGGTATTCAATTTCTTCATCTAACAGGTAAGTCACTGTCCTCTTGAATTGCTAATTGTATCAAATTCAAGTGTTATTGAAATTCTTGCAAGTAAATCTCTTTGTTATCGTATTATCCATTGTTTATCTCTTTCGTTGGGTTTATTGTGGGTTTACACGAGCTAACCCCAATACTCTTGACATCGTACCAATTTGACTCCAAAAATATTGAATCTTTCATACATCATATAGTATGGATAATAGGGTTACACATATAGTCGCGATACAAATAAACTATTGTAGAGACAGTTGCTAGGTTGTATGTTGTTTGATTGATTGATGAAAAATTGGTGTATAAGCGTATTGTAGTTTTATTTATCATGTTTTGATACATATCATGCCGATTATACAATTTATTGACTAAAGAATCGATACCCAAATTGTTTAATTAATTTATTTTCATGAAAATACCCCCTCAAAACCCTGTCTATGCTTGCTAACCTGAATATTGACCGCTGTTTTCAAACCAGTAAACGACTTTAAAATGAAATACTTTCTGAATATGAATTGTATCCTTATCTTTCTATTTTTAAGAACATCATGAATTTTTGAATTCTGAGTTCTGTAGCAAAAGTTATGCCCATTTTACTACAGTTGTGTTTTTACTTTCAGATTTTCAGATCCTCGTATCTTTCATGTTTAAACAGTAAAAATGATGATCCAACGATAAAATTTTACTACAAAAATTTTCAGATTGTTGCTGAACATTGTCAGGAGTCCAGAAAATATCTTTTTCTGATTTTAATATTGAGTTTTTACTATTTCAAAAATTAAATTAACAAGATGTCGAAATTCTGCCTGAACATGAAACCTGTAAAGAACCACGTGTTTGACCTAGCTACTGTTGTCGGAATTTGAACTTTAAATATGCGTTGGAACCGTGTGGAAGTATAGTTTCCAGATTTTCTAACGGATTCAACTTTTGATTTATGAGTCAGTGGGAAACTGCATTTTTGTACAAACTGCGCTTGCTGTCCAGAATTTTAGATGCCACTTTTTAATAGATTAATTATTCCTATGTTGTACACTTGCATGAATTGATGTATTTTTGTATTGCATGATCCAAATGAGTTATTGTCATCATTCTAATTGTCTTATTTCATGTTATCAACCTATTGTTTCCTTATTGATACTGTTGTTCACCTCTTGTCCCTTATTTTCATATTGTATTGTTGCATTAATAAAAATAATTAACAAGTCGGGGTTTAAGGAATTGACTTTTAGTAGTGGACAATATAGGGACTATACTCGGAGGAGGGGCCCTAAATAATGTTCTGGCTATTGTTTTATCGGTGATTGTGGTTATGGCCGTAACCCAATCTATCGTGTATTGTATCGTTGCCGATGACTGTATCGTACACCGAAAGGTGAATAATATTTATCGTTAAAGAGTACGTGAACTATGGAGCCCACCACTAAGTCTAAACGTAATTGATTGCATGCATCGAACCTGTAGTATGGGATGTAGTAGTACATGCATTAGTTAGGATTAAAATGATTAATAGACATAAGGATTGGCACATCACCGACATTGCATATTGTTCCTCATTGTTCCTATTGATATCAAATATTGGCTAAGTGTTACCGTTATTGATCATTGATTATTGTTATTGATTATTGAATCATTGTTTATAGCCATTGCATCGATTATCATGATCATTGTCCCATGTTATGGATTCCTATTGATCCATTGATTCATTGTTATACCGTTATTCCATTGTTCTCTGCTTTCTCTACTTGCTGTCCATAACTTGCTCTAAGGATAATTTTTCTCCTCTTTTTAGATGAAGTATATACAGATAATGAAGGAGAATTACCTGCTGGAATTGGAGAACAAACATTCTGAAAATTACTGCTTTCTAATTGCTTATTGCTTAAATGAACTTATTGTATTGAGAATTGTTACCATTGTATTGGGATTTATTTTTGTTTTGGACTTATGTCCCGAATATTGTTATTTATTTCCAGACGTTGGATTATTATTGTACTTGGATATTTTATATTGCTTCAATTCAAGTATTATTGTTCATGAGATTGTTATTATTGCTTGTGCAATTGTTCTGTATTGATTATATTGTTGAGTTGATCGGATAAACAGATTATGGATGACGTTAGTCATTCGCTGGGCCAATGTCATGTACTCATATTCTGTATTTTTGAGAAGCGGGGCGTGACATCTGCATAACAACCATCTTATAGCTGCCCAACCCTTTCAAGAACTGGAGGCATGATTCACTGAGAAGGGATCAGACAAGGCGCTTGGGCCGGACGGTTTTCCTATGATGTTTTACCAAATATTTTGGGATGAAATAAAAGGGGATTTCATGGCCTTTATGGATGACTTTTTCGATCATAGATTAAAATTGGGCATGTTCAATTTTACTGAGGTCATCCTAATTCCCAAGTGGGAGGAACCCCAGAGGGTGGGTGATTTCAGGCCTATCGGTCTTCTCAACTGCTCAGTCAAGATTATCACCAAAGTCCTGGCTTGCCGGTTGATAAATATTATGGACGTCTTAATCAACCGGGAACAATCAGGCTTCATTAAGGGAAGATGTATCCTGGACTGCGTCGCCACTACCGAAGAGGCAATTCATCATTGTCATATTGCTAATGAAAACAGCTATCTACTTCAGTTAGACTTTGAGAAAGCTTATGATTCAGTCGACTGAGATTGCTTGATGGAAACTCTTAAGGGCAGAGGATTTGGTGATAGATGGATCATGTGGATCTGCCAATGCTTGTGCACGAGTAAAAGGATCATTTCGGTTAACGAACAAACCAATCTCCCTTTCTCCTGTAAAAAAAGGCTTAAATAAGGGGATCCACTTTCTCCCCTTCTTTTTACCCTTGTGGCTGATGTAGTTAAGATCATGATTGACAACTGCAAACAAGAAGGCTGGATCACCCCAATGACTAGCAGCAGGGCACTCAGGGTTATACAATTTTATAGTCTGCTGATGATACGCTTCTGTTCGGGAACGGGGTCAGAGCTAAAACGATCTGTTTTAAAGGATCCCTCTACTACTTGGAAGCATGGTCTGAACTTAGAATTAATTTCCACAAAAGTGCTTTGGTGCCTATTGCACTGTCAAAAACAGAGACAGAAGAACACGCTACCATCCTCAATTGCAAGAGTTTCCCTATTAAGTATATGGGACTACCACTCATGTAACGCCCTGAATTCCATACACAGGCAATTCATGGCACACCCAGAAATCTTTTGCTTCAATTGAGTACATAAATATAATATAATATAGAAAAATTGTGGGAATCTTACTATAAATCCAAAACTCTTGGATTGATAAGCTGACGGGATCAGGATATCACACTCTAAGCCAAAACCTCAGGCACTCTTACCTTCACAATACAATCTGTGGGTTCGTCAGCTTGTGAGGCTGACGGTAAGAATCACAACAGTTTTATCTAACTCCAAAAATAACATAACAACATACATAGCATAATAGAAATAAAACTAGAATCGATGTAATAAATGTAAATAAAAATTAGTCAATTATACAATGACATATGGGTGAGTGTAAACATAATTTACTAAAACGTCAAACATATGCTTATTACGAAAATATGCACAAATCCAAAGATGCACTTTTAATGCATGCTTATTTGGAACGATATGCCATCCATACAATACATTTTTCGAAAGCAAGCTACTAGCATTTCTTCTCATTACAGGATTCCGTCTCTCACTATGCAATACCTACTTATGTATTCTACACTATTTATGATATTTATCTAGTGACTAGTAAGGTTGCAGTTGTTCGGTCCAATTCTGTCCTTGGAGTCGGTAGTGGACATTCCGGGACCCTGTGGTCTTTCTCCACTCCTGAGCATCCATAATGGTGCCTAACCTCGGTGGTCTCTCTCTACTCCCCGGTCTTACATATTCCACCTAGCCTGAATCCCAGCGGTCTCTCTACTATCGAGACCCTGTGGTTTTTCTCCGCTTTCGGACCTCTCTAAAAATTATCATGAATATATGACGACTCTGTAGGCATTTCTTGCTCCGCCTAGAGACGCAGAGTTAAACTCTCGCTTTCCATTCATATCCGATAACATAGAACATCAACGGACATTTATGGGTCCATCCCCTAAGTTGTGACAGGAGTCTGCCTATACATTTGCACCCCCGTTCTTAAGACTAGATCCCAAAAATTAACAGTCGGGACAATGCCGCACGTGTCCCCTTGACAGGTGAATACAACTTCCAATAATTATATAAATTCCAATACTTATCAGAAATCAACTACAACATTGTAGTTAAGAACCTCTATATTTAACCCCAATAAATCTTGAAAACCATTTGTAAGACAATAGATTCATAATCCAAATACTGCAGCTCTTGCTACTTTTAAAAATCATAGAAAATTCCACATTTCTTGAAAATTGAATTTCTTAGGCTCAAAAGAAAGATTAACGAGTCTACTTCAAATCCTCAATTTGTAGTTCCTCAAAATACTTCATTTAAGGGGTTAAAATGATCAAACACCAGAAGGTGTATACATTTCCAGAATCCAGAAAAACTGTCAACTAGTCATAAGTTCAAATTTATTAAAAATAATAAATGATATCCGAAATTCATGAAATTTTGTGAACATATAATAGACATATATTAGATTCACATATAAAAATTTTAGCTTATAATTCCATATATTTGGATAGATATGATTTTTGGAAATAAGTATGATGTTCAGCCATAATTATGAAATAATTTCGGTTTCATTTCTAAACCAGTAATGCATTGGGATTTTATTAAATACCAAACTACATCCAAAAATTATGAAATTTTGAGGAGATGAAGTACACACATACATGATAAACAAAAGTTTCAGCTTCATGATCCATGTATTTAAATAGAAATGATTTTATGAAGTGAGATCAAATTCTGGACATAATTATAATAACGTTTCTAAGATAATCATATCATAATCTCACTCGATCAATTAACAACAATTAACACATATGATCGAACACCAATACATACATAATCTAAGCATGAATACTCTATCTACACTAATTATCTAGCATGCACATATTCTACAAAACACATAGAATTGGTTAAAATTGTTACTCACTTATTCGTTTCTGAATTTCGGTTGCTTTTACGCTCGAGTTGAACGGCGACCACGGCACCACGGAAAACAACCACGATGACGATAACAGTACTACGGACTACAATTGTTTGTCGAGTTTGGAAAGAGTAATAAAATTAAAATTGTATTTAGGTATATATATATACAAAGAGAGACAGAGTGAGAGAGAGATAGTGAGAGGGCTTCGAGTGCGAGACGGTGGCGAGGTTGCGAGGAGGAGCTCGGGTAGCGGTGGCGGTGAGGTGGTAGAGGCAATCGGGGGGAGCTTGCGGTGGAGGAGAGGGAGGAGCTTGAGGAAGGTGAAGCTGGAGCTTGGCATCGGGATGTAGGAGGAGGTGGGTTTTGGTGATGGTGGCAGCAAGGAGGAGGTTGAGGTGTTGAGTGAGGTGGAGCTCAGGTTGCGGTCGCGTGAGGCAGGCGGGGTGGTGGTGTTGGCCGACTGCGACAGAGGAGCTTCAGAGGAGGTCGAGGGCAATGGTGTGTGGTGGTGGTTCTAGGAGAGGAGGTGGCTGGCGGGGTTGCAAGGAGGTGGAGCTTTGGTGGGGTAGCGGCAAGGTGGCATCGAGTTGGAGCTCGAGTGAAGGAGAGGGGAGACAGTGGGTGGTGATGGTGTGGTGGTGGGTGTTTGGGGGTGGTGTGCGGCAGCGGGAGGTTGTCGAAGGTGGAGTGCGGTGACGGTGAGGTGGAGAGTAGTGGGGAGAGGTGGTGATGAATATGGAAATGGAGCAGCGTTGCGGTGGCTGGAGTGGTGGGGATGGGTTTAGGGTGAAGGTAGTGATGGTGGAGGAGCTTCAGGGGTTGATAGCGATGGAAATGAAGGAGGGTGGTAGCAATGGCGTGCGGGTGTGAGGGGGAGCAGGACGTTGTGGTGATGCTTGTGGTGGAGTTGGTGGCGGTTGTGGTGAAGGAGATGGTGATGGAGCTCGTCTGTTGGGTTTCGGTGATGGTGCTGCGAGTGGGGGAGTGCGATGGAGGAGTGTTGACGAGGTGCAGAGGTTGCAGTGGCAGGAGTGGTGGTGCTGTGGTAGAGGTAGCGATGGTGGCTTGGGTGAGAGGCAGCGAGGAGGAGAGGCTTGGGTTTCGGAAGAGGAAAGAAGAAGAAGAAGAAGAAGAAGAAAGTAAGCGATTGGGTGGTTTTGAGTATATATATATATATATATATATATATATATATATATATGTGTGTGTGTGTGTGTGTGTATATATATATATATATATATATATAAGAGGGAGGAAGAGAGAGAGAGAGAGAGATAGGCAGTGAGTTGTATGCATGAGTGTAAGAATATATATATAGGAGTGAAAGAGAGCTGTAGAATGAGAAGAGGAGTGTATATTAGGTTATAGTATAGTGGATAGTAGGGGAGTAGGCTAATAGGGTAGGAGTGTATTGTATTGTGGAGTGAGAAGGATGAGAGGTTTAGGGATATAGGAGGAGGTGGAGGAGTAGTAGTAGTAGGGGAGGTGAGTTTATGCCGGCTGTAAAATATGGTTGGGGAATTGGGGTGGCTGTATGTGAGGTGAGAAGGGGTTTAATTTAGTGTATAGAAAAATGTAGGGAGTAGGAGGAGTGGGGATTGGCTGATGAATTCAATTAGGATTAAGGGTATGATTATGATTAATCAGGGTTAAAGTTTGAATTAAACTTAAATTGATTAATTAGAATTTGGAATGGATCAGAAAATATTAGGGATGGATTCAAATAAGAGATCAAAAATAAATTGAAAGAACAAAAAAGAATTTATACAAGATCAAAATACAAAAATGTAAAATAGTTATATTGATAATGTACAAAACACATGTGCATAACACGTGTGGTGCAAAATTGTCATAACTCAATTTTGTGGGGTATTAAAACTCAGACCAGGAAAACATAAAAAATCTTACTGGCTTCCGATCATTGATAGAGTGGAGGCTTGTCTAGCAGGATGGTAAGGTAAATCTCTCTCCTTTGGTGGAAGAGTGGTTCTTATCAATTCAGTCCTGTCTAACCTCCTTATACACTACATTTCTTTCTTTGAATTACCAAATTGGGTAATCCGAAGAATTGACCGAGTCTGGAAGAGATTTCTTTGGAAAGGAGCTGACACGGAGAAGGGAGGCTACCATTTGATCATATGGGAAAAGGAATGCATGAAGAAAATGCATGGTGGACTGGGGATTATCAACTTAAGGGACATAAACCTAGATCTCTTAGGCAAATGGTGGTGGAAAGTGTTTCAACCTAGTGGCGAAGGTTGGGAGGAATTCTCCCAACCAAACTTGCAAGGGAGAGGAACGAGAAGTTTGCAGATTTCAGGTGGGCCCTAGGGTGTCATGGTTCTGGAAAGAGATCGTTTGTGCCAATGAACCGTTCAATACGACAATCACATCTTTTATCGGCAATGGCCAGTTGACCAAATTCTGGTGGGACAAATGGTGTGGCGCTCACACACTTAGAGAACGTTTCCCGGACCTTTATGAGCAAGCATTGCAACCTCACATCTCAGTGGCAAAGATTTGGAGGCAGTGTACATGGAAGCCATCCTTCAATCTCGACTCAGTCCTGGTGTCCTCCAGAGGCTGGGAGAACTCCAAGATTACATCGCACAGACCAATGTGAATTGCACTCACGACCCGGACCAAAAATCTTGGGGACTTATGAACAATGGTTCGTTCACGGTACACTCCTTCTACAATCGTATCCACCTCCGATGATGTAAATTGAGACGGGCTCAGATCCTCTGGAAGGCTAAGGTGCCTCTGAAAGTTAGAGTTTTCCTCTGGTTGGTTTTCAATAATGCCATTATGACCAAAGAAAATCTTGCCAAGAGGAAACCTAACATTGCGACAAACTGTGGGTTCTGCAACTCCCATTCAGAGTCGCTGAACCATCTTTTCATTGACTGCCAACGGAGTAAAGCTACTCTGGTTGAGGTCCTTCGGGCCTTAGGGATGAGGGATTACCCGAACACATATGAGGATCTTTGGGTCGGCCCCAAATTTGCCTTTAAACGTAATGAGATGAAAGAAGCATGTTACATCGCTATCGCCATTACTACATGAGTTTTATGGCTAGACACAAATAAGTTTTACTTTTGTCAGATTTGTAATAGTATTTATGGTATTCTAACTCAAATCATGCATCTCATTTTCTTTTGGGCTACAACTGCTGCTATAGGGCTGAGAGGTAGGATCGCCAAAACCTTCCAAATAAATGAGTTTGATGATGAGGAGGTTGAGTTCGGACCAACCTTAGGCTGAATGGAGTGACGGTCCCCAGACTCTCACTTTTTAAAGATTTGTTGGAATGACTGCTGTCTGTATCTGGCTATCTATGTACTTGTTCTTTTGGTTCTTTTCTGTAGCTTTTTTGGATTGTCCCACCCTCCAGGGCGATGTTGAAGGTTTATGTTTTATTTTCTGCTTTATAGGTCTTTGTATTTTTCCATAGTACTCTGGGGTTGTTTTATTAAAATCTTATTAACGAAACATGGTGGTATTATTCCACCTTTTCCCTTAAAAAAAAAATTAAAAAAAATAAGGTAAATAAAGGGAAAAGAGACATAAATTGTTATCAGCATGGTGAATTTAAAATTAGCACATCAATAAGAAGATTAGAGTTAATAAAAAATTATTATCTATATCTTATACTAATAGGAGAAAGAGTCTACTCCTTTCTCATTTCTCTATTTTGAAATAGAGAAATGAGAGGAAAAGTAAGGATTCCTATTTAGCTAACACGCGCACTTCTCAATCTCACAAAATCTTATGTGTCTTCCCAAACCCACCTCCATCTACTAACTTAGAATTAAATTTTTAAACAAACGCAATTCATAAAATTATTTTTATATCATTTCTTAGTCTATCATCTTTACCATAATCTGTGCTATAATGCATAGCTTATAATATATAACCTATTTACTGAACGTTAATGATGTTATAATATAAATGTTAACATAAATTAGTTGAATTTGCGACATCTTTTCATTACACACATTGTTAGGTTTATGTCTTGTTGGATAAGAAGACGATAAGACAATGGAGGGATCGAGACGATTGGAAACGGAGTGGAGGCGAGAAGAAACAGTCGCCAGCAACAGTGGGAATTGCAGTCGACCGCAACCTATGTGCGGTCGACCGACCCTTGTACGCAGTCTTCCCGAGAGGGGGACAGTCGACCGACTTGTTGTTGCGGTTGACCGTTCGCGGCGCTGATGGGTTTCGGACTTGAGTCTGGCTGATTCGTGAAAAGCCCAACTTGCTCTTCAAGTTAGATCGTGTGGCTCCTATCATAGGGTTATCTCTTATGTACTATCCAATGGCTATTGTAACAAGATATCAAACTTAGGATTTTCTCTAGATCTATATAAACAATTGTAATGGCTCATAAATTCATATAATTCTATTGAGTGCTGAATATAAGAAGAGAGTACTTTATCTGAGAGGGTGAGAGAGTTTCTCCATTGTAAGCAGCATCAAGTTCCAATAGGCTTGAGAGAGGGCCGTGGTGAGAATTGTAATATTCTTGTGTCTTCTCTAATTGAAATAATATCTTGGTTCTTCCTCCACCAGATTAAGGCGAAAGCCCTAAACAGAACAATTCTTGTGTGCTTTGTGTGATTGGTGTGATCTAGTTTTGCTTGGTGGTTTGTACTGATTGTGTCGAAGACTCAACAAGATCCTCAAATTCCTAACACACATTTTGTAGTTTTAGAAATATTCAATTGGATAACATTATGCTTTGACAGTGATTCTTTAAACGATTTGCTGATATGAAGATAATTGATATGGGTCAGAAATAGCATGGCCCATCCTGGACCACTAAATCCCCTCAGAGATATGCGCACCGTCTGATCCTTCTGATCTGCTACGTCAGCGCCGGAAAACCTCCCGGAGCTTGGCCACGTCAGCCCGGAAACCGCTTCGGCGCCTGCCACGTCAGCCCTATACCGCCCGGCTTTTCCACCGCTTCAGCCATGCGGGTAACCGGGTCCGGCCCAGCCCCAAACGGGTCTAGACCCGATTGGCTTCCTCTATAAATACCAGACCCTCCACCCTGTTTACAGGTAATCAAACTTTTCCCACAAAAACCCTAGTTACTGTTGCTCTATCCTAGTGACTGACTAGATCGTCGGAGGGTCTGCCACCGGAACCAACCCCGGTGTTCCTAGACCGTCTGCAGGTACACAAGACCTCGGATCCGAGCCCTCTGATCCGAGCCCAGACATCCACTTCACTACCAGCCCGTCGCAGGTACCGCTCGGCCAGCCGAGGGTCGTCTGACCAGTAGCTTTCTCCTTCAAAAACAAATCGAGTAAGAACTCACACCTGGTGCATCCACACGTCTCCCAGAAACAAACCGCATCAGGTTGGCGCCGTCTGTGGGAAAGCTACTTCAGAAGCCGACCCGAGTCCGACCGCCAAGGTACCTCGACAACCGAACTCCCATGGCCTCCAGAGGCAAGGGGGCCACGTCCTCCGTCAACCGACGGGACACACCCCCACCAAATACCGATGCCGGGCCACGCGCATCAAAGTACCGGGCTTCCCACCAGGGATCCCAGCGGAGCGCCACCCGTACAGTCCAGCCCGACCTACGAAGGGTAATCACCGACCGGCAAGCTAGTCATAGTGTGGGGAAGGCCGCTTCCAACTCGGCCCCGAACCATCCTAGACCACCGCCGGAAGAACGGAGGCCAGCACTCAGCCGAGTCGGAAGACAACCTCCGGTCCAACCGGTCCAAGCCGAGGGAGCTCCTGTCACTCAACAGGAGTTCCAGAACTTCCGAAGAGAAATTCTTGGGGCTCTCCGACGGGCCCCCAGAGAAGAAGCCCGACATTCCCAAACCGTGTCGGGCGCCGAGGCAAGTGCGTTCTGTCCCTTAACGAATCCGACTGAGGAAGAAGGCGAACTCCTAAGGCGCCTCCAAGAGATGGAAAATCGCCTCGACCACAAAGGCGACGGCGGCCAAGGAGCGGCTCAGGGGTACAGACCTATCCGACCCCCTTTCTCCGCCCTCATCCTTCAAGCGGAAATACCTCGGAATTTCCGACCACCTCAGTTCGAAACATACGACGGCGAGGGAGATCCTGCTGATCACATGGAGGGTTTCAAAACCCTCATGATGATTCACAGCGCTTCGGATCCCCTGCTATGTCGAGCCTTCCCTGCCACCCTCCGGGGTCCGGCTCGCGAATGGTTTTCCAAGCTGACGCCCGGTTCCATCTACTCATTCGACCAGTTGGAAGGCAATTTCCTCGCCCACTTTGTCACCAGCCGGAAGGCCGAGAAGACCAGTGCTTCCCTACTTGGACTCAGGCAGAATGAGGGAGAATCACTCCGGGCGTTCGTCCGGAGGTTCACAGCAGAGGCAAGGTCGGTCTCCTCTCTCGATCCGGGCATCGCCTCCGCAGCATTTCGGCACAACGTCCGTCATGGGCAGCTGAAAGCCTCTCTGGCGAAGAAGCCTCCCATCGATTTTCTCGACCTCCTCAACAGGGTTGAAAAATACATCAGGGCAGAGGAGGCCCTAAATCCAGATGAGTCCAGAGAAGCACTCGGAAAAGGAAAGCGGAAGGCCGAGGAAGTCGAGCCTTCTAAAAAGGCTCCGAAGGACGGGGGCACCATGAAGAAGGTACCACCGGTCCCTCGCTTCGAAAGGTATACCCCACTAACACAAAATGTGTCCTCCATACTCCTGGCAATCGAGGACAGGGACCTCGTTCAGTATCCCCCTCGACCGTCCAACAACACTAGCAAGAAAAGGGATCAACGGTTCTACTGCCGCTTCCACCGGGACAACGGGCACGACACAGATCACTGCCGTGCCCTGAAAGATGAAATCGAGGCCCTCATTCAGTGAGGGTACCTCCGAGAGTATAAGCGGGATGATGTTCGGGGGCAAATAGACACGAGGAACAGGAGAACCCCACCTCCTCCTCGAGCTCCCCGAGCAGGAGCATGAGCTCGAAGAGCCGGATGGCCAAGCCATATTACACTGTGTCCATGGGGGGCCCATGGGAGGGGAGTCCAACACTTCCCGGAAGGCGTTCATCCGGGATGTCAACGCCGTCCAAGGGCCTCTCCCTCCTCAAATTCAACAACTCCCCGTCTCCTTCTCGAGTGACGACCTGGAGGGGGTGCGGCTCCCACATTGCGACGCCCTCGTAATCAATCTCAGCATGGCAAATTTTGATGCTCGGCGGATCCTTGTGGACAACGGGAGCTCGGTCAACATTCTGTTCCTCGATGCCTTCGAGAAACTAAAGCTGCCTCGAAGCAAGCTCAAGCCAGCGGGATACACCCTGCATGGATTTTCCGGAGTTCCGGTGACAATCGAGGGAATCGTCACTCTAGATGTCACGGCTGGCACGGCCCCGAACCGTAGAACCGAGTCCATGGACTTCATGGTTGTCAACGTCAAGGCAGCCTACAACGCCATACTCGATCGTCCGGGCCTCTGCTCTCTCCAGGCTGTCCCCTCGGCCTACCACCAGAAGATGAAGTTCCCTACCAGTACCGGGGTAGGAGTGGTCCGGGGGAACCAGGAAGCCGCTCGCTCTTGTTACATGACCGCAATAGGAAGCGGAGTGTTTCCCCTCGACGCCGTGGAGATGCAGCCCCAAAGGACTCAGCCAGAGCCAGAGTCGGCAGACGAGCTGGAGGATGTCTCCTTCGAGACAGGGGATTCATCGAAACAATTTCGCGTGAGTCGCTCCCTCGCACCCCGCCTTAAATCCGACCTCATCACCTGCATTCGGCGCAATGTCGATCTGTTCGCCTGGAAGCCATCTGACATGCCCGGTATTTCCGAGGAGCTCATCATGCATAAACTCAGCGTGATCCCCGGCTCGAAACCGGTGGTCCAAAAGCGACGTAAGTTCGCGCCAGAGCGACAACAGGCAGTTAATGCAGAAGTCGACAAGCTCCTGGCCGCGCGCTTCATTCAAGAGGTCAGCTACCCCGAGTGGCTGGCGAACGTCGTCATGGTCAAGAAGGCGAGCGGGAGCTGGAGGATCTGCATAGATTTCACGGATCTCAACAAAGCGTGCCCGAAGGATCCATTCCCCCTCCCCAGAATCGATGCTCTTGTCGATGCAACATCGAGTCACGAGCTCCCGTCCTTTATGGATGCGTTTTCAGGCTACAATCAGATCCGCATGTTCCCCCCCGACATTGCCAAGACGTCCTTCGTCACAGACCAGGGGCTCTACTGCTACAGGGTCATGCCCTTCGGGCTGAAGAACGCCGACGCCACGTATCAGAGGCTCGTCAACCGGGTCTTCAAGGAGCAAATTGGGTGCAATATAGAAGTATATGTGGATGACACACTCGTCAAGAGCCGGCGGGGGGAGGATCACGTAGCCGATCTGGAGGAGGCATTTGGGGTACTTCGGACCCATAATATGAGACTTAATCCGAACAAATGCGCCTTCGGCGTCTCCGCAGGAAAGTTTCTTGGGTTCATTATCAGCCAAAGGGGAATCGAAGCGAACCCCGAAAAGATCCAAGCAATCCTAGACATGGCTCCTCCTAGGAGCATCAAAGAAGTCCAACGGCTGACGGGGAGACTGGCGGCCATCGGCCGTTTCCTCTCCAAGTCCGGAGAGAAGTCTCTTCCCTTCTTCAAAGCCCTGCGCGGCACCGATGGGTTCGAATGGGGAGTCCAACAGCAAGAGGCCTTCGCCCAGTTAAAGGAATACCTCGCGAACCCTCCCCTTCTCAGCAAGCCCGAACCGGGGGAGCCACTCTGGCTTTACCTATCAGCCTCGGAGAAGGTGCTCAGCGCCGTTCTCGTTCGGGAGGAGGAGGGATCACAGAAGCCTGTATACTATGTCAGCAAGGTCCTACTCGATGCCGAGACCAGGTATTCTCGGATGGAGAAGGTAGCGTATGCCCTGGTAATGGCCTCGTGGAAGCTCCGCCCATATTTTCAATCTCATTCTGTCCAAGTACTGACGGACCAACCCCTGAAGGCCGTACTCTATAAACCAGAAAGCTCGGGTCGACTCGTGAAATGGTCGATTGAGCTCAGCCAGTATGACATTGGCTATCAGCCCAGAACAGCCATCAAGGGGCAGGCGCTCGCGGAGTTCATTACGGAGTGCACCATCTCCGAGCACCCTACAAGCAAGGAAAGCGACCAGACGTGGGAAATTTACGTCGATGGTTCCTCCTGCGAGGCAGGCAGCGGAGCGGGCATCATCCTGCGAGGCCCAGATGGTTTTCTTTTACAATACTGCCTCCGCCTCAACTTCCCGGCCTCCAACAATGAGGCCGAGTACGAGGCAATGATCGCTGGTCTCATTCTCGCTCATCAGGCCGGTGCCAAGCAGATCAGGGCTTTTAGCGACTCCCAGCTCGTGGTCAACCAGATCACCGGGAAGTACGAGGCCCGTGACGATCGCATGGTTCGTTACCGAGCCGTAGTTCAACGCTTGCTAGCGTCCTTCGACGAGTCGGCTGTTTTGAGGATCCCCCGAGAACAGAATGTCCAGGATGACGCCTTGTCAAAATTGGCTTCCTCTTCCTTCGAAGGTCTCGATCGCACGGTCCTGATCGAGGTCATGCTAAAACCTAGCATCGACATCCCGGAGGTCCTGTGCATCGAAGATGGAGCTCCCCCAGAAGACTGGACCACACTAATTAGGCGATTTCTCGTCAAGGGAGAGCTCCCAGAAGACCGAACCGAAGCGAGAAGGGTCAGGGCCCGAGCGGAAAGGTTCACAATGATTGACTTAACACTCTTTAAAAGGTCCTACACTACCTCCGACGGTCGACCCTATCTCCGCTGCCTCACTCCCGATGAAGCCAAGTATGCCCTCAAGGAATTACACGAGGGGATTGGCGGGTGTCACATGGGAAGCCGCTCGCTCGCACGAAAGGCTTTGAACCACGGGTACTACTGGCCCACCATGTTGCAGGACGCTCTGACCCTTGTCAAGAAGTGTGGCCCCCGTCAAAGATTCTCGCCCATCAAAAGGGTTCCTCAAGCAAACCTGCGATCCATGGCCAGTCCGACCCCCTTTGCAATGTGGGGGATGGATCTGGTAGGCCCCTTTCCTAAGGCGACGGGGCAACGAAAGTTTCTTATAGTTGCAATCGACTACTTCACAAAATGGATCGAGGCGGAGCCATTAGTTACGATCACCGAGTAGCAGACTCAACAATTCTTTTGGAAGCACATTATCTGTCGGTTCGGGATCCCCCAAGTGCTCGTCACGGATAACGGGACCCAGTTTGCAGGCAAGCATTTTCGCAAGTTCTGCGAAGACCTCGGTATCCAGCAGCGCTTCTCTTCAGTATGCCATCCCCAGTCCAACGGGCAGGCAGAGAATGCGAATCGTCAGATCCTCGATGGACTCAAGAAGCGACTCGATAATTCCTCCAAAGGGCTATGGGTCGACGAACTGCCGAGCGTTCTATGGGCCCACCGAACAACAAAAAGAATCCCGACAGGGGAGTCACCTTTCAACTTAACATACGGCGCCGAGGCCGTCATTCCCCTGGAAGTAGGTATTCCCTCTCCGCGGATCCTGGCTTTCGATGAAGCGAGCAACTCCACACAACTACGAGCCGACCTGGATCTCATAGACGAGGTCAGGGAGAAGTCGGCCATCAGAAGGAACATCTACCAACAAAGAATCGAGAGGTTCTACAACAAGAAGGTGCGCCCAACAAACATTGCACTCGGAGATCTTGTCCTCCGAAAACTGGCGGTATCCTACCCCGGCCAGAAAAGAAAGTTGGCACCAAACTGGGAGGGCCCTTACAAGGTTTCAGAGGTCGTACGACCGGGTACCTATCGCCTGACCGACACCGACGGCAAGCCCGTCAAGAGGCCCTGGAATGCGGAACACTTGATTAAGTTCTTAGGAGAGTAGCCTCCATGTAAAATGTAACGATTGTAATCGGCACGTTGTGCCTAGTCTTTTGTAAAGTCCTGTAACGGCACGTCGTGCCTAGACTTGTTTGTAACAAGCATATATTGTAAACAGGTCAGCTTTCTTAAAACAAGCTTATAATTCCAAACCTTCTAAACAGATAAATGACCTCACGGACTCGGCACAGGACTCGGCACCCGGATGGAATCGCGAGCCCAAACATGCTTCTCTTACAAGCATGGGACTCGGCACCCGGATGGAATCGCGAGCCCAAACATGCTTCTCTTACAAGCATGGGACTCGGTGCTCGGATAAAATCGCGAGCCCAAACATGCTTCTCTTACAAGCATGAGACTCGGCACCCGGATAAAATCGCGAGCCCAAACATGCTTCTCTCACAGGCATGAGGCTCGGCACCCGGATGGAATCGCGAGCCCAAACATGCTTCTCTTACAGGCATAGGACTCGGTGCTCGGATAAAATCGCGAGCCCAAACATGCTTCTCTTACAAGCATGGGTCTCGGCACCCGGATAAAATCACGAGCCCAAACATGCTTCTCTTACAGGCATGAGACTCGGCACCCGGATGGAATTGCGAGCCCAAATATGCTTCTCTTACAAGCATGGGACTCGGCACCCAGATGGAATCGCGAGCCCAAACATGCTTATCTTACAAGCATAGGACTCGGCTCGCACCGTCTCTCCAAGAGAACATGTGCAGGAGCTCGGCGTCGACCCCGAGCAAGGCAGGTGCCCTCTCCGAGGGCACCGCAACCTGAACGCTCGGCGGCGACGCTACGCTACGCCTGCAATTGCCTTTCTCACTGGTGTGGGGGCTCGGCATCCGTCCCTCGCTCGGTTTGGCCTCCTCCGAGGCCATCAACCGATGCTCGAGGCGACATCTGCCAGCCACGCCCGCACCGTCTCTCCAAGAGAACATGTGCAGGAGCTCGGCGTCGACCCCGAGCAAGGCAGGTGCCCTCTCCGAGGGCACCGCGACCTTAACGCTCGGCGGCGGCGCTACGCTACGCCTGCAATTGCCTTTCTCGCCGGTGTGGGGGCTCGGCATCCGTCCCTCGCTCGGTTTGGCCTCCTCCGAGGCCATCAACCGATGCTCGAGGCGACATCCGCCAGCCACGCCCGCACCGTCTCTCCACGAGAACATGTGCAGGAGCTCGGCGTCGACCCCGAGCAAGGCAGGTGCCCTCTCCGAGGGCACCGCGACCTTAACGCTCGGCGGCGGTGCTACGCTACGCCTGCAATTGCCTTTCTCGCTGGTGTGGGGAGTCGGCATCCGTCCCTCGCTCGGTTTGGCCTCCTCCGAGGCCATCAACCAATGCTCGAGGCGACATCCGCCAGCCACGCCCGCACCGTCTCTCCACGAGAACATGTGCAGGAGCTCGGCGTCGACCCCGAGCAAGGCGGGTGCCCTCTCCGAGGGCACCGCGACCTTAACGCTCGGCGGCGGCGCTATGCTAGGCCTGCAATTGCCTTTCTCGTCGGTGTGGGGGCTCGGCATCTGTCCCTCGCTCGGTTTGGCCTCCTCCGAGGCCATCAACCGATGCTCGAGGCGACATCTGCCAGCCACGCCCGCACCGTCTCTCCAAGAGAACATGTGCATGAGCTCGGCGTCGACCCCGAGCAAGGCGGGTGCCCTCTCCGAGGGCACCACGACCTGAACGCTCGGCGGCGGCGCTACGCTACGCCTGCAATTGCCTTTCTCACCGGTGTGGGGGCTCGGCATCCGTCCCTCGCTCGGTTTGGCCTCCTCCGAGGCCATCAACCGATGCTCGAGGCGACATCTGCCAGCCACGCCCGCACCGTCTCTCCAAGAGAACGTGTGCAGGAGCTCGGCGTCGACCCCGAGCAAGACGGGTGCCCTCTCCGAGGGCGCCGCGACCTGAACGCTCGGCGGCGATGCTCGACACTGCTACCACCCGTTCACTCACCAAGTATTGGAAAAAATTTTATTTAGTTTTGAGGCGTCTGCCTTCCGCAGACGCCCCGAGCCTTGAGTCGGATTATTGGCTACCCTCTCACCCGCGAACAGCTCGGGGTTTACGGCTTTTTGCAAAACCCAAACCCCGAACTGTTCGAGGATGGCAGGAAGGCCAAAGACTAGCAGCTCTCTCTCGGCTCAAACAGATCAGTCGACCCCTCTGTCGCCCAAGAATAGCTCGGGGTTTACAGCTCGAACAAGCCCAAAACCCCGAATTGTTCACGGACGGCGGAAGAGCCACCAAGCTTTGGACTTCTCTGAACACCCCAAACGATCGGTCGGCCCTCCGTTCACCAACGAACAACTCGGGGTCCCATGGCCCTGACGGCCGGTACCCCGAATTGTTCGCGGGTGATCGGTGTGCCTCCGATCCGGGACGCTCGAAAATATTATGTTTTGTGGACGCCCGCCATGGACAGGCATCCGAGTCAAATGACTCACTGATTGAAAACTGATAGGGGGTGATGATTATATAGCCCCCTGAGGCCTCATTTATTACGCCTGGGAATGCGAAACGGCGGAAGGCGAAACGTCGCCATAAATATTTCTAGGAATGCGAAACGTCGCGATTATTAACACAGCCACGTTGGTTGCGACCCTTCGTATATTCCGCACCTACTACCCTCGGCATCCGAGGCAATCAAGGCTCCGAAGAACAAATGATCTTATTCATTACTCATTGCTTACAACTCAATGAATGAAAGTACGAATACAAAGGCTCTCAACTCACTCACTCAGCCGGGAACTCGAATTCGAGGCTCCTGTGACGCTCGGCTATTCCGACCAAGGAGGACGTGCCCGCCACCGAGCTCTCCGCATCATCCGGCTGGGTCTCAACCGGCGAGGGCGGCAGCAACCGTCCCGGGGTGGAGTTGCTCGCCTCTTCAACAAGACCGGCACCCAGTATGAGCTTCAGCTGGCGAACCTCCAACTCTTTCTCTACGACGGCCTCGCGAAGAAAAGATTCGGAGGCCGAACGCCTACTAGAGGTATCCGAGACCGCCCAGTCCTTCTCAATGACCCACCAGTCCCGATCGGCTACAATTTTTCTCAAACGAGCCACCTCTAGGCCGAGCTCCCTCGACTTGTTCAGAAAGTAATTCTTGGCAGCCTCTCGGTCCCGAGCCAACTTTCATTGGCAAGCCAGCTTCTATCAAAAGAAAAATAAAGTATCACAAAAAAAGCAAGTGTTCGAGGGTCGGCAAAAAATTTCATATTTCATTCCATTTCAAAAAAGATCGATACAAAAATTTGCGGTGGCCAGTCCGCCGAAGGCATTTACATCAAAAAGAATAAAAACAAAAACATCTAGTCTTGGGGGTCGAGTGGCACCTCTTCTTCGCCGTGACCTTCTTCGCCACCATCACCACCAGGGGTCGGAGGAAGGTCCGGTTTCCACCCGACGCTGAGGTGGTCGACGTTGCACTTGGGATAAATGTATTTGAAGTGAGACTTGGCCTGCTCATAAGCCTCGTCCTGCGCCGTCACCAATGTCTCCCCCAAGACCGCCTCTAAATTCGCCACGACCTTCTGCGCCTTTTCCTTCTCCGCCGCCTCGGCCGCGACCTTTTTCAGCAGATCCTCTCGGTCCTGCTTATGGATCTTGTCCAAGGAGTCTATCTGGGTCTCGTGAACGGTCACCATGTCCCGGGCCTCCTTCAAGTCGTCCGTCGCCTTGTTCAGCTCCCAAAGGAACTTCTCCGCCTGCTTCCGCTCAAATAGGATCTCCTTCTCCAAGCACTTGTGGAAGTGCTGACCGTGGAGCATCGACTGTTACCAAAAAATCAAAATTAGTTGTAATTACAAAACAAGTAAAATCTGAAAGACCTCGACCGACTTACCGAGAGGTTGGCTTGGGCCCATCGCATATAGGCCTGGTCGGCTGTCTGCACCGCCAAGGCCATTCCGTCCCGCTCGGTAATGGCCTTTGAGACGAACTCCATCGCTACGGGTCCGTCGAGAATGGAGTCCCCCTTCAAGATCGACCAATCGAGGGCAAAGGGCATGGTCCCCATCCTTCCCACCAGCTCCGCGGTGCTCGGGCGTACAGGGGGAAGCTGCTGCGACGGGGCCTCGACCGTCTTCCCCGAGCCCCCCGCCGCGTCTCGAGCCGACCTCGACGCATGGGACTGGTGCTGGTGATGCTTCTTTTGCTTCTTCAAAGGAGATTGCCCCTCCGGGGCTGGGGGCGGCGCTTGGGAGGGCCCTCCGGCTTGCTGGACCTGTGCGGAGAGCTTCCTCTTCTCGGCGGCGAGGCGATCCTGCTCTTCTTTCTTCTTCTTCTCCTGTCTCGTCTTCTCGGCCGCGGCGAGAAGAATCTTCTTGGCTTGCGCCTGTTGTGTCGACATCCCTACAGCAAGATAAGAAAGAAAGGCTAAACGTTAACACGAAGGCAGAAAGATGAAAAAATAAGGAAAGAGACATACTAGGGTCAGCGGGACTCAGTCCGGCCCTCGCTAGGTGAACTTCGGTCACCCGGAGCCATGAGATGCTGTCGCCCCTGACTATCTCCTCAACCCTCCCCCACTCCCGGGCCGATAACTCTTTCCTCTTCGGGGGCTTGCGCTTCGGCTTCACGAAGTTCCACTGGGTCGGAATATCCCATTCCCCTTCGGTCTTCACAACAAAATACTTATTCCTCCAAAACTTAATTGAATCAGGATGGCCGTGCACCACTCTCTTGTTTGGCCTCGGCGTGAAGAAGAATACGCCCTCAATATCTCCGAGCGAACCAATACTGAAGATGGCCCGGAAGTAGGAAAGCCTCGGCTTCACCCCTTTTTCTTGGCACTTCAGGATGAAACAGATGAGGTGCTTCCACGAGTTGGGGCCGTACTGCATGGGGGACAGCTCCGCCCAGTTCAAGACCGTCTTTATAAAAGGGTGCAGGGGCAGCCTCAGCCCCGAAATAAAGGCGTCCTCTGGAAATATACAATACTTCGGAGCTAACCCTGTCGTGGGACGAATACCCGGGCTCGGTAGTAGGAGCTCGTACTCCCTCGGAATATAGTAAGCGGCCCTGATAATATTGAGGTACTCCGGTCTCAAAACACTCGGGGTGGTGTCCGCACGGATCCTCGTCCTTGTGTTCTCCCCAGGCACGGGAGGGATCGGTTGAATATCCTTGACATCATCAGGATACATTCGTATCGACACGGGATTCCGAAAGGTAGGCGGTGGTACATCAAGGCCCTCCCTCGGCGCATTCTCGTCAGGCGAGGAGGGACTTTGAGGGATGGTGAGGACTCTCTTCTTCCGACGCGGTCGAGGCTTGCGCTCGGGGGAGGGCGTCGACAAGGGGGGCAACGGAGGCAGATCTTCTCCCTGACCGGCCTCCTGCGCTCCAATACCCTCTCCTCCCTCACTTTCCGTGTCAAACTGCTCTCCTTCGTCACCCTCTTCGTCATCACCACCACCACCCTCCTCTTCATCATCACCAGCGCCCTGATCCGACTCCTCGTCTTCATCATCACTATCCTCGTCCGCACCGCCCTCTTCCATCGGCTCCTTCCCTAGCCTCCGAGAACTCAGCGGTTGCACGATTAAGGCTACGTCACTGTCGCCTTCGGAGCCAGGCTTGGAGAAAACCTCCTCTTTGACCTGGTACTTGTCCAGAGACGATGACGTTTCCAAATTTGACTCCATCTCCGAGTGACCAGACGAGCTAGCCTCGGATCCAGACTGAGTACGCGACATTTCAAAAAAGAGAATTACTAACCTGATGAGTTGAAAGTTACGCTTTTCTGCGAAGAATCCGCCGACAGCAATCGAAATGCCTGCGCTAAGTTGAAAGTTGGAAATTATAAGTGATAAGGTAAAAATGAAGATGTGAGATGGGGTGGGGGGGTTTTAAAGGGGAAAACGACTCCTCGATTTTCGCAAAAAAGGATCTAGCCGTTGGATCCTATCTGACAAAGATCTAACGGCCATCAAGATCTAAGAAAGCATTGATCTTTGCGCCATGACGTCAGCAAAAAAGCGAGAAATTACCCCCCTACCCCTTCCTACTTGCTAGACAGGAAAATTTCAAAGGCAGGGAACTCGACGCTCGGATAGAACCGCGAGCCAGGTCGCCTTCCCTTTTCTCAGGAGGAGCTCGGAGCTCGGATCGAAACTCGAGAAAGCCAACTTCTCCTTACTCAGTAGGGACTCGACACTCGGATCGAAGTTCGAGCCAGCCCACATTCTCCTTTCTCAGGGGGGACTCGGAGCTCGGATCGAAGCTCGAGCCAGGCCACTTCTCCTTTCGCAAAGGGGGCTCGACGCTCGGATCGAAGCGCGAGCCAGGCCACTTCTCCCTTCTCAGTTGGTGCTCAACGCTCGGATCGAAGTTCGAGCCAGGCTACTTCCTCTTTCTCAGTGGGGGCTCGACGCTCGGATCGAAGTTCGAGCCAGGCTACTTCCTCTTTCTCAGTGGGGGCTCGACGCTCGGATCGAAGATCGAGCCAGGCCACTTCTCCCTTCTCAGTTGGTGCTCGACGCTCGGATCGAAGCTCGAGCCAGGCTACTTCCTCTTTCTCAGTGGGGGCTCGACGCTCGGATCGAAGATCGAGCCAGGCCACTTCTCCCTACTCAGTAGGGACTCGACACTCGGATCGAAGTTCGAGCCGGCCCACATTCTCCTTTCTCAGGGGGGACTCGGAGCTCAGATCGAAGCTCGAGCCAGGCCACTTCTCCTTTTGCAAAGGGGGCTCGACGCTCGGATCGAAGCGCGAGCCAGGCCACTTCTCCCTTCTCAGTTGGTGCTCGATGCTCGGATCGAAGTTCGAGCCAGGCTACTTCTCCCTTCTCAGTGGGGGCTCGACGCTCGGATCGAAGCTTGAGCCAGGCTACTTCCTCTTTCTCAGTGGGGGCTCGACGCTCGGATCGAAGCGCGAGCCAGGCCACTTCTCCCTTCTCAGTTGGTGCTCGACGCTCGAATCGAAGTTCGAGCCAGGCTACTTCTCCCTTCTCAGTGGGGGCTCGACGCTCGGATCGAAGCTCGAGCCAGGCTACTTCCTCTTTCTCAGTGGGGGCTCGACGCTCGGATCGAAGATCGAGCCAGGCCACTTCTTTCTTCTCAGTTGGTGCTCGACGCTCGGATCGAAGCTCGAGCCAGGCTACTTCCTCGTTCTCAGTAGGGGCTCGACACTCGGATCGAAGCTCGAGCCAGGCTACTTCTCCCTTCTCAGTGGGGGGCTCGCCACTCGGATGATAACTCGAGCCAGGCCACTTTCTCTTTTCTCAGAGGGGGCTCGACGCCCGGATCGAAGTTCGAGCCAGCCCGCTTCACATTTCTCAGAGGGGGCTCGACGCTCGGATCAAAGTTCGAGCCAGCCCACTTCTCCCTTCTCAGCAGGGGCTCGACGCTCGGATCAAAGTACGAGCCAGCCCGCTTCTCCCTTCGCAGAGGGGGCTCAACGCTCGGATCGAAGTTCGAGCCGGCCCGCTTCTCCCTTCTCAGTGGGGACTCGACGCTCGGATCGAAATTCGAACCAAGCCACTTCTCCCTTCTCAGTAAACGCTCGGAGCTCGTATCGAAGCTCGAGCCACGCCACCTTCATCTTTCTCGGAAGTGGCTCGGAGCTCGGATGGAATCTCGAGCCACACCTCTTTCATCCTACTCAAAGGTGCCTCGGAGCTCGGATGAAAGATCGAGCCACACCAACCTCATCCGACACGATGGGGCTCGGAGCTCGGATTGAAGCGCGAACACACCACCTTCGCCTTTCTCGGAGGGGCTCGGAACTCGACACTCGGATGGTATCCCGAATACTGGACGTTCCCCTTGCTCTTCCAACTAGCGAGGGGAACGTCCCCAGACCCTAGGAGGCCACCCCGCCGACCTCTAACGCTAGGTAAACGAGCCCCAAAGAAGGCCTCGAAATCCCCTCGCTCTTCCAACTAGCGAGATAGTCCCGTCTACCGACCCTTGGGCTCGTCGACCGACCCTTGGGCTCGCCTGCTGAACCCTTGGTTCGTCCTCCGACCCATGGGCTCGTCTGCCGACCCTTCGTCCCATCTGCCGAACCCGTGGTTCGTCCTCCGACCTTTGGGCTCGTCCGCCGACCTTCGAACTCGTCCGCCGACCCCCAAAGCTTGACTCAAGCACTTCTGGCTCTCTTTACCCTTTTTACTCCTCCTCCTGCGCAAAACTCCGAAACGAGGGATCCATTACTCCTGACCCCTGGCCTCTTTTAAGGGAAAGCATAGATCCAACCGTCTCACCCCGACATCTGCTCTTCCCCCAGAGGCAAAGAGTCGCTCCTACACGACTGGATCACCCAGCCCTACAGGAGCGTGGGGCTCGTGATATGGGTCAGAAATAGCATGGCCCATCCTGGACCACTAGATCCCCTCAGAGATACGCGCACCGTCTGATCCTTCTGATCTGCCACGTCAGCACCGGAAAACCTCCCGGAGCTTGGCCACGTCAGCCCGGAAACCGCTCTGGCGCCTGCCACATCAGCCCTATACCGCCCGGCTTTTCCACCGCTTCAGCCATGCGGGTAACCGGGTCCGGCCCAGCCCCAAACGGGTCTGGACCCAATTGGCTTTCTTTATAAATACCAGACCCTCCCCCCTGTTTACAGGTAATCAAACTTTTCCCACAAAAACCCTAGTTACTGTTGCTCTATCCTAGTGACTGACTAGATCGTCGGAGGGTCTGCCACCGGAACCAACCCCGGTGTTCCTAGACCGTCTGCAGGTACACAAGACCTCGGATCCGAGCCCTCTGATCCGAGCCCAGACATCCACTTCACTACCAGCCCGTCACAGGTACCGCTCGGCCAGCCGAGAGTCGTCTGACCAGTAGCTTTCTCCTTCAAAAACAAATCGAGTAAGAACTCACACCTGGTGCATCCACACGTCTCCCAGAAACAAACCGCATCAATAATATTGAAGATTTCAGCAATTACGGTTGAATGATATTCATAAGTTTCTCCCAATTCTCTCATGTTTTTTTTCGAGTTTTATATAATTTTACGAATCTCTCAAAAAACTATTACAGACTGTGCAATTTGTACCGGATAACACTTGTTCATATATATAAAAAAAAGTATAATCATTCACACGACCACATGGTTAATTTAAGGGCCTGTTTGTTTTGCTATTTTAAGTTCCATATCCTGAATATCGTATTCAGAATATGCGTTTGTTTTGGGCTTATTCTCAAATCAGTATTCAGAATATTGATACCCCTTCAATTCGATATTCCCAACCATACTCACGAGCTCTCTCTCTCACGACCTCTCTCTCTCTCTCCTCACTCACCAGATCTGGTTCTCCTATTTGATCGTTTTCTACCTTTCCCTCTCTTCCAAACAGTGACTCCCCAACCCATCTCTCCTCTCTTCTTACTGAGATGATCTCTCTCTCTTCTCACTCACGAGATCTCGTCGACTCCGTTCCCTCCCACCTCCTTTGAAGAACCCAGATCTGATATCTTTTCCCCCCGCCCCCCACCCCAAATCCACGATTTCCTGAACGATTCCACTGTGAAATCGAACGGAAACGTGTGAGAGCGCCGCTGGCGACTTCGCTACCTGACTGTTTGTTGCTGTCGACTTGGTGAGGGGTTGAGGGGTTTTGGTAGGGGTTAATGGTTTGCACTACCCGTGCTGCCTATCGGAGAAGAGCTAGGGATCGAAGGGCAAAGAGAATCAAAGCACTACGCAAGGTTGAATCCTGTGCTGACAATTTCTTCCTTCTTCAAATCCAATCAAAGGTATGAAGACAGCAATTGTACTATTTATTTGGTTGGTTTTTTTTTACCAATTTACTGTGCTTTTTAATTGCATTTGGTACTGGAAATTATTTCGGATCAAGGTGCACACTGCACACAAACTAGCCGAATTCACTGTTGAGATTTTTTAGGGTGTAATCGGTTGCTACTTACAAACTAGGGTTACCCGATCAGCTATTAAACTAATTGAAGGAATTTGGCAATTTTTTTTTTTTTTTTTTTGATGTTTGTTCATATTAGATGAGTAATGCGGGTAGGGGAAAGGAGAAGGCAGTGGAGGAGGATTATGGGCTGTGGACTTCCGGTATTACAGAATATTTTATCAACCTTATGGAGGGGGCAGTTGACAGTGGTTTGTTAAAAAGCACCACATTCGATGGTAAAACCTGGAGTAATTTTGAGCAAACAATGAATTTTGCGACTGGGCGTTCATTCTCGGTGAAACAACTGAAGTCGAAATATGGACGACTTAAATCAGAATGGAGGGTGTTTGACAATATGAGGAAACAGAGCGGTTTCGGTTGGGATGAAGCCAACCAAACCGTTACTTGTGAGGCTCCGGTTTGGGAACAATATGTTAAGGTTAATATATATAATCTCAAACTTTGATTTTTGGTTGTGAATCCTTTTTATTATACTTAATCATTTATCTAATACTTGCATAGTAACAACATATTCTGTGAATAGATGCATCCTGCTGCAGAAAAATACCAAAATAAGGGGTTGTCACATTATGATGCATTGACCAAAATATTCGAGGAATCTGTAGCCCAGGGCAATGTGGCAAGGGCCTCCACACAAGGGGGGTTCGAGGATGTGGAGGCGCGGCGGATGAACTATTAGTTTGGCCACCCCCATCAATCACACGTAAATGTGATTGATGAGTCTGATGATGTCCCAATGGGTACGGGGTCCGGTTCACGCAAAAGAAAATCTACTGCATCAAGTGGCCGCGAATCAATGATGTCAAAGATGTCGGATTATCTTGATGCGTGTAAGCAAACTCAAGAGGCAAAAAGAGGGAGGTACAAGAATATAAATGAAGTGGAAAGTGCTCCCTCGAATAACCCTGCTTTGGCCGACCAGGATCAATGCCAAGATATAATTGATTCGATGACAGGGCTTGATCCATTTGTAGCCTTAAAAGCTACACACTACCTGTTTCAAAATCCGCACATTGCTCATGGTTTCCTCCGTATGTCTCGAGAACGGCAGGAGTTGGCGGTGCGTTATTATGCCACCCTGTAGAAATCCCATTCAGCGTAATGGGTTGAACAAATCATGTTGTAGAACTTTTCTTATGATTATTTCCATATTTGTTTGAGATTGATTGTAATATGACGGCTTTTACGATGAACAAATTGCTTATATAATTTAATTTTAATTTGTAATGTTATAATTTAAATTTAATTCCTGGAATAGATTTGCTAGTAGTAGTATACCTTGTTATCTTTATTCAATTGCACAGGTTTGTGGAATCCTACCATCTCTCAATATGTTGTTTTGTGATTTCGTAAATCTCGTTACATACAGTCGTACAATTAATAGTGTGTGCACTTGATATGGGCATCTCCCAAAATGTTTTCTATCTTCTTCTTTATAGTGAGTTACTACTGCAAGTGCATCCTCTGTTATGGATACTTCTTCATCCAGTAGTGACGATGTCGAAGAGGTGATGACTGCAGTCTTGTTAGCTGACTATTTATGTGAAGAACTTGACCGTACAAGGTCCACTAATAAAAAGCAAACGGGACGTGAATATTTGGAAAATATGTTAGCGGGTTCCCAGGCCGACTTTCATGGAATATTCCGTATGAACCAAGATTGTTTTATGACCTTGTGTGCTTTCCTGCGAGAAAGGAACTTCTGCGAGGAAACAGCGGAGTCTTCAAGTCATAAGCGAGTTACTTTCGAGGAAAGCGTGGCTATTTTCCTTTTTATTGTCGGTCATAGTGCAAGAATGCGAGTAGCCCGTACTACGTTTAACCACTCAACCCAAACAATCCAAAAGCACTTTAATATTGTATTGAACGGTCTGGCAAGAGCAGCACCATTCCTTATCAAACCTCCTGATTATACATACGTACATCACAGAATCAGGGGATCAGAGGACTTTTACCCGTGGTTTCAGGTAATACGTCACCCTGATTGCATCATGTATTATTAAATTTTTTTCCAAGTTTGGATTTGTGATATCTATTATTCGAATTATTAATCTGCAGGGAGCTATTGGTGCTGCTGATGGGACATTAATAAAAGCTACAGTTCCTGCTAGCCGAAGCAACGCTTGTCGCTCTCGAAAGGGTATTGTAAGTCAAAATGTATTGGCCGCGTGTGATTTTAACATGATGTTCACATTTGTTTACGCGGGATGGGAAGGCAGTGCGAACGACTCCCGTGTAATGCATACTGCATTAGCACAAAAACTGTTGCCAATCCCACCGAACGAGAGATACTACTTAGTAGATTGTGGTTATACCAATATGCCCGGTTTTTTGGCACCGTACCGTGGTGAGCCATACCACTTACAGGACTTTCAAGGGGCCAACCATGCATCAAGCCAACCTAGACAACTATTTAACAAACAACATGCTAGGTTAAGGAATGTGATTGAGAGAACGTTCAGTGTATTCAAGAAGAGGTTTACCATCTTCGAGAACATGCCAAACTATTATTATACCAGACAAGTTATGATGGTCACAGCCTGTTGTGCACTTCATAATTTTATATGCCTGCACTCACGGAACGATGCATTTTTAGTGGAACTCAGTGGCGAACCAATAGTACATCACCAACACACCGAAGATGCAGCATCCACATCGCAAGATTTGGATTTATCATCTTCCCAATTGAGACATATGAATAGCAAAAGAGATGAAATCGCCCTGGCAATGTGGAATGCTATACAGTAATGTATTTTGAATGTACACATTTTCAGCATATCCATTTCTCGAATTGTTTCGTAGCTGGAATGCGAGGCATTGATGTCATTTGGATATGTTTGTATCATTGCAATATTACTATTATAATTAATCAGCATGCATTTCTTCCTTTCAGCTTTTTATTCATTTTTTTGAGATGTTGTCTTTACCAATCACTTCAATGTTGTACAGGTGTTGCACATTATTCTCCCTCGTTGGTTTTGAGTTATGATGAGATGGATTTTGTTTCTGAGGTTGCACACTATGAATCATTTATTGAATGATTTGTAGGAATGACTGGTGATGAATTAATCCTAACTGAGCTTTATTTTTTCTCATTGGTTTTGAGTTATGATGAGATGGATTTTCTTTCTGAAGTTGCACACTATGGGAATCATTTAGATAATGCTTTGTAGGAGTGACTTGTGATGAATTAATCCTAACTGAGCTTTATTTTTCCTCGTTGGTTTTGGGTGATGATGAGATGGATTATGTTTCTGAAGTTGCACACTATGAATCATTTATTGAATGATTTGTAGGAGTGACTGGTGATGAATTAATCCTAACTGAGCTTTATTTTTTCTCGTTGGTTTTGAGCTATGATGAGATGGATTTTGTTTCTGAAGTTGCACACTATGAACCGTTTATATAATGCTTTGTAGAAGTGACTTGTGATGAATTAATCCTATCTGAGCTTTATTTTTCCTCATTGGTTTTGAGTGATGATGAGATGGATTATGTTTCTGAGGTTGCACACTATGAGAATCATTTATATAATGCTTTGTAGGAGTGGCTTGTGATGAATTAATCCTAACTGAGCTTTATTTTTCCTCGATGGTTTTGAGTGATGATGAGATGGATTATGTTTCTGAAGTTGCACACTATGAATCCTAACTGAGCTTTATTTATATAATGCTTTGTAGAAGTGACTTGTGATGAATTAATCCTAACCGTGGATTATTTTTCTTCGTTGGTTTTGAGTGATGATGAGATGGATTATGTTTCTGAAGTTGCACACTATGAATCATTTATATAATGCTTTGTAGGAGCGACTTGTGATGAATTAATCCTAACTGAGCTTTATTTATCCTCTTTGGTTTTGAGTGATGATGAGATGGATTATGTTTCTGAAGTTGCACACTATGAATCTTACGTTCATATGTGCCCAAAGTGTGAGTTATGCCAGCAATTATGGACCATATTATACTGCATCCACAACAAGGAGAATGGGTGGCGATGGAGTAAGTTTATTTTACTGTCAAAGTTACTTCCTACATTATCTCAGATTGGTTCTAATTATTGTTCTTTGGTAGGTTGTGATGGGAGAGAGCAAGGAATTAGTTACTAACAAAGTATGTCTCCGCAATCTGGCTACTTTGTGTCACTATAACAGAACAGTGGTATTATTCTTAGAGTTGTTGTCACTATAATAGAATATCCTGCTTCTATCCTGTGATTGAGTCTAAATCCTGGGCTGTGATGTACCAGGTTTGATATGCATTGCTTTGAATTCCTGATTTATACAGATACTGTTTTTTCTTTGGCTGTTCATGGTTTATGGATACTGAGAAATATCTTTGGCTGCTCATGGTTTCAAACAGTTGTTTCTGGAGTGAATTTCTATTGTCTTGACTCCTCTCTTCTTACAAATATCCAGAGTTTATTCCAGGTTGATTAATGTTGGCCTTTGTTTGTCACTAAGAATATCCTGCTTCTATCCTGTGATTGAGTCTAAATCCTGGGCTGTGATGTACCAGGTTTGATATGCATTGCTTTGAATTCCTGATTTATACAGATACTGTTTTTTCTTTGGCTGTTCATGGTTTATGGATACTGAGAAATATCTTTGGCTGCTCATGGTTTCAAATAGTTGTTTCTGGAGTGAATTTCTATTGTCTTGACTCCTCTCTTCTTACAAATATCCTGAGTTTATTCCAGGTTGATTAATGTTGGCCTTTGTTTGTCACTAAGAATATCCTGCTTCTATCCTGTGATTGAGTCTAAATCCTGGGCTGTGATGTACCAGGTTTGATATGCATTGCTTTGAATTCCTGATTTATACAGATACTGTTTTTTCTTTGGCAGTTCATGGTTTATGGATACTGAGAAATATCTTTGGCTGCTCATGGTTTCAAACAGTTGTTTCTGGAGTGAATTTCTATTGTCTTGAATCCTTGATCATTACAAATATCCTGAGTTTATTCCAGGTTGATCAATGTTGGCCTTTGTTTATCCTAAGAATATCCTACTTCTATCCTGAGATTCAGTTTAAATCCTGGGATGTGATGTACCAGGTTTGATATGCATTGCTTTGAATTCCTGATATATGCAGATACTGTTTTTTCTTTGGCTGTTCATGGTTTATGGTTATTGAGATATATCTTTGGCTTCTCATGGTTTCAAACAATTGTTTCTGGAGTGAATTTCTATTGTCTTGACTCCTTGATCATTACAAATATCCTGAGTTTATTCCAGGTTGATTTTTGTTGGCCTTTGTTTATCCTAAGAATATCCTGCTTCTATCCTTAGATTGAGTTTACCCTGAGTTGAGAAGAGAGGGAGCATCTGAGTGAGAACAGAGGAGAGATGGGTTGGGGAGACACTGTTTGGAAGAGAGAGAGCTCGTGAGTAGGGTTGAGAATCTCGAATTAATCCTATATCAATATTCACAATACTGTTTTCAGAATATGGTATAAACCAACGCCTATTCTGAATAGAATATTCAGCATATGGCACTCTCAATATGAAAACCAATAGGCCTTGGCCTTTGTTGTAAGTGGTTTTTGGGAAAAACTAGTCGGCATACTTCAAGAACAGTATAAGTAAACAAATTTGTTTTTTAAACATTACGAAGATGATGTCGTTATAGTCAATGATGAACGGATTTTCAAGAGCATTGCTTTGTACTAGTGGGCGTGGCATTATCAAAAATGCAGCTCTAGTATGGAGTTTTTATGAATGAGCACTATGAATCTGAGACTGTAACTAATTTTTGAACCCGCCAATTAGGTTGTTTTTATGGTTTTGGGGAGGATCTGATATGTTCTTATCCTAAATCATAGATCTTCACAATAGAAATTGACTCCGGAAACAATTGACAATAGAAATTGAGCCCAGGATTTAAACTCAATCTCAGGACAGAAGCAGGATATTCTTAGGATAAACAAAGGCCAACAAAAATCAACCTGGAATAAACTCAGGATATTTGTAATGATCAAGGATTCAAGACAATAGAAATTCACTCCAGAAACAACTGTTTGAAACCATGAGCAGCCAAAGATATTTCTCAGTATCCATAAACCATGAACAGCCAAAGAAAAAACAGTATCTGTATAAATCAGGAATTCAAAGCAATGCATATCAAACCTGGTACATCACAGCCCAGGATTTTAAAGAAATGATGTGCATCAATTGTTTTTAAGGTGTGAAGTATGATCAGTATGATCAATTGTTTTTAAGGTGTGAAGTATGGTACATCACAGTTCAGATTTTAAAGTATGTAAATGAACAATATGTTTTCACACACTAAGAAAATGTTGTCGTAATAGTCAATGATGAATTCTTTTTAGTCAATGTTGACAATGTGCTTTGTACTAGTGGGCGTGGCATTGTGCAAAATTGCAGCTCCGGTATATATACACTAGGATATCATTGATTTGATGAATCTGAGACTGCGACTAGGTTGTATTTTTCCTGCATTATGTTGTTTTCATAAAGTTTGACAAGAGGGGGTATCTGTATTATGAATAGTGGTTAAGCAAATCTGAACTCCGGTTTTCAGTTTTCCGCTTCCGTTTATGGTTGATGTAGCAAGTTTCTGCTGCACAATTTATTATTCCTCCCCTTTTTTTTAAATATTAATGCAGCAAGTTTCTGATATTGTTTCTTTGTTTATAGATCAACCTGCTCTACAGTTTTCAAATCACGGAGTCAAGAAGCAACAGCAGCAGCTCCAGACAGCAGGCAGTGACTCACGACAACAAATAATGATTTAACGGCATGCTTGTTTGTAATGATGGCTGACAACAAATTGTAGAGCATATTCTCATAATATATGTATCGATCCCATGCCATTAATGATCTGTTACGTGGGATTGCTGAACAATGTAAACAAAATTAATGAAGTAAGCTTGCTTTGGTGAATAAATTGGTTGAGTTTAGTGGAATGGGACCCGTTTTTATCTTCAATATCTAGTGCTTATTTTTCTGAATAAATTGCTTGGCTCAGGCCGTAGAAATTATCTGTGATTTAATAGTCATTTTAAAAAACTGCAACGTACAGGTTGAGCAACATCAGTCTACCCAAATGAATTATGAGTTAACCAAACACTGCACGCTATCCAAGAAATCTCAAAACATTTATCCAAGAATCAAAACTAATACATGAACTGAGATTATATGCTTCACAAACACAAGAGCTTCTTTTAACTTTCTTCCCTAACGTGACGAATCAATCTTGGAGATGATGGCGTCTGTTTTTTGCTCCATTCACATGCTGCTCAAGTTTCTCCTTCCAATACTTGTATAACATTGCAATCTAACTCCAACAATTAAAAAAATGTTACCAAATGATGAATGCAGATTGATTTTAAAAAACCTGAACAAATATAACCGAACAGCTTTCAGGTAATAGTTTTCAGCTAAAAATATAACCGAACAGCTTTTAAACTCGCTTTTTCAGAAAAAACAGCTTTCAGATAACAGTTTTCAGCAAGAAATATAACAGAACAGCTTTTAAACTCTCTTTTTCAGAAAAACAGCTTTCAGGTAACAGTTTTCAGCAAGAAATATAACCGAACAGCTTTTAAACTCGCTTTTTCAGAAAAACAGCTTTCAGATAACAGTTTTCAGCAAGAAATATAACAGAACAACTTTTAAACTCGCTTTTTCAGAAAAACAGCTTTCAGATAACAGTTTTCAGCAAGAAATATAACAGAACAGCTTTTAAACTCGCTTTTTCAGAAAAAACAGCTTTCAGATAACAGTTTTCAGCTAGAAATATAACAGAACAGCTTTTAAACTCGCTTTTTCAGAAAAACAGCTTTCAGATAACAGTTTTCAGCAAGAAATATAACCGAACAGCTTTTAAACTCGCTTTTTCAGAAAAACAGCTTTCAGATAACAGTTTTCAGCAAGAAATATAACAGAACAGCTTTTAAACTCGCTTTTTCAGAAAAAACAGCTTTCAGATAACAGTTTTCAGCTAGAAATATAACAGAACAGCTTTTAAACTCGCTTTTTCAGAAAAACAGCTTTCAGATAACAGTTTTCAGCAAGAAATATAACCGAACAGCTTTTAAACTCGCTTTTTCAGAAAAACAGCTTTCAGATAACAGTTTTCAGCTAGAAATATAACAGAACAGCTTTTAAACTCGCTTTTTCCGAAAAACAGCTTTCAGATAACAGTTTTCAGCAAGAAATGTAACCGAACAGCTTTTAAACTCGCTTTTTCAGAAAAACAGCTTTCAGATAACAGTTTTCAGCAAGAAATATAACAGAACAGCTTTTAAACTCGCTTTTTCAGAAAAACAGCTTTCAGATAACAGTTTTCAGCAAGAAATATAACCGAACAGCTTTTAAACTCGTTTTTTCAGAAAAACAGCTTTCAGATAACAGTTTTCAGCAAGAAATATAACCGAACAGCTTTTAAACTCGCTTCTTCAGAAAAACAGCTTTCAGATAACAGTTTTCAGTAAGAAATATAACCGAACAGCTTCTAAACTCGCTTTTCCAGATAAACAGCTTTCAGAATATTAATATTCAGAATATAGGCTAAACAAACAGCTTTTAGACTCATATTCAGAATATCTCTATTCAGAATACTCAATTCAGAATACTCTATTCAAAATATCAAAACAAACGCACCCTAAGTGTCTCCTAATGACTTATTGACTAACATTAGTAACTGAAAGTGATGTATTGACGAAGGAAAAGGAATTGATGGATTATATCTCAAAACCCCGAAACTAATGGTTGTTAAGTGAAATGTGCCATATTTTATTATTCTTGGTTTTTATTAATTTTTAATTATAAATTTTTGATTTAAGAAGAAGACATTTCCATTTTATAACATATCTGGCAGTATTCTAACCAAAGATACCATTTCCTGTACCCATCAAGAAGCCAGAGAAGACCATGACCCAGTCATAATAAGAAAAAGAAAACACACCCAATCAATTAATTGGTACCGACCCGTTTCTTTAATCCAACCACAACAACAAAAAGAGATACACAAAAGCAAGCAAGCACAGGCAAAGCTAAAGTCAGCAAATGTGAGCAGAGGAGCTGCTGCTTCTTCCTGCCCTCCCCCCTCTTTGACTTCTCCCCAAATAAATCTCAACCCATCCCCCAAAATCAAACTCATGTCCCAAAAGTGCTTTTAGTTTTTAGTTCCTTCAATCAAACAATCAAACAATCCACTCCAAACCCATGGGCAACTGCTGTGCCTCCCCTTCTCCAACTTTCGACGAAAGCCCCAAACAAAAGCCCAGGAAGAACAAGGCGCCCAACCCTTACTCCATCGAATACACCAAAACCCCCGACAACCGCCCCAAACTGACAGTCCTGAAAGACCCAACTGGGCATGAGATCCATACCCAGTACAGTCTGGGCCAGGAGCTGGGGAGGGGAGAGTTTGGGGTAACCTACTTGTGCACCGACAAGGTGAATGGGGAGGTGTGGGCCTGTAAGTCGATTTCGAAGCAGAAGCTGAGGACTGCTGTGGATATTGAGGATGTGAGGAGGGAGGTGGAGATCATGAGGCATTTGCCCAAACACCCTAATATTGTCAGCCTCAAGGATACTTATGAGGATGATGGGGCTGTTCATTTGGTGATGGAGTTGTGTGAGGGTGGGGAGCTGTTTGATAGGATTGTTGCCAGGGGGCATTATACCGAGAGGGCTGCCGCCGCGGTTACTAAAACCATTGTTGAAGTTGTTCAGGTTGTCATTTCTCTTGCCTTGTTGTTGTTGTTGTTGCTTTGTGTTTGTGTTTAGACTGTTCGAGATCTTTGTGGTGTGGTAGATGTTTTAGCTAGTATAGATTTGGTTTGCTTTTTGTGGGGTGGGGGGTAGAAAACCCGTTGTTGCATTAGATAAGGACACAAGATATATAGAGAAGTTGAAGAAGGTAGTTTAGAATAAAGGAAATACTGTAGGTTGTTTGGTGAACCCACTTACATCAATGAGGCAATAATGTGGAAGAACACGATTTTGAGGGGTAGTGACTTAGTATTGATGTTCTCGTCCCATAGAATACAAGAGGTACATTGAATGTCTTGGATTATGCAAGTGATAGTGAAGGTGAAGCTGTTAAAGTAAGATTCCAAGAGTTCCTTAGTCTCCACCATCAGTAATGCGAGCCGAATAAGGCTTATAGATACTCAACTGTATCACAATTGGCACAAAGTTTTTCAGGTACTAATTGGTCTTGTTTGGTGCAAATGCTATAAGAATCTCGCTTCTCGGAGTCTTTTCTAATATTAGTATTTCTTATCCCTAAAGGAGTTAGCATGAGACAATTCGCTCTTTAAAGTATAGATTTTCTTTTTTTTTCTTTTTTCTTTTTGGGAAATAAGACCGTAGCTACACACATGCACACTATACCCCAAATATATATTAATTGAGATTTTTTGGTGCAAGCGGGATTCGAACTCCCGACCTCTTGCTCACCAGCGAAAAGAGCGAAAAGAGACAAAGACTTACCAGAGGACCACCTCTTGCTCACTAGCGAAGAGACTTACCAGTGCACCAAACTGACACTTGCTCTTCAAAGTATAGTTGTTCCACCAAAAAGTAGTCATCCATGGAAAATGGCAGTAGGAAGTTAATAACTAAGGAGGAAAGAATAAATTGACTGTACATTCCCTTAAATCTTCCAAGTCCAGGGATAGAGAGGTGTGCTCACCAATTTCTAAAGTATCATGGAACCCCCAGTAAGAACTGGGGAGGAAGAATATGTTTACTGCATGTGCCTACAAATCTGTATGCCAAATTGCTTGAAAGTTCTGTAACTCCATTCAAAAAGTCATTTCTAAGTAAACTGACACTTGCTCTTCAAAGTTAATTGTTCCACCAAAAAATAGACCATCCATGGAAAATGGCAGTAGGAAGTTAATCACTAAGAAGGAAAGAATAAATTGCCTGTACATTCCCATAAATCTTCTAAGTCCAGAGAGAGAGAGGTGTGCCCGCCAATTTCTAAAGTATCATGGAACTCGCAGTAAGAACTGGGATGGAAGAATATTGGGATGGAAGAATATGTTTACTGCATGTTCCTACAAATTTGTATGCCAAATTGCTTGAAAGTTGTGTGGCACCATTCAAAAAGTCAAGTACATTACTCGGTAACAAGTTAAGTCCTATCAGTTTTGTAGCAGTTCTAGATGGTCTTAGGAATGCTATCTCACTTCTTCGTGGTTAAGTTGCTAGTTGCTACTTCTTTTGCTCTTCAGAATAGAAACATGATGCATATTCTTTTAGTATGATTAGTATGATTTTGTTTTTATTGAATTTTTTAACTAATATGGTGGCATGGATTTGGTTTGTCTTAATAATCTCAACAGATGTGCCATAAGCATGGAGTGATGCATCGGGATCTCAAGCCAGAAAATTTCTTGTTTGGAAACAAAAAAGAAACTGCCCCGCTCAAGGCTATTGATTTTGGTTTGTCTGTTTTTTTCACACCTGGTATGTCCAATCAGATAACCTCTTCTCAGTAAACTATGCTATACTATACAATGATGTCATTCATGGAAAAAATGGCATTTCTCCACATAAAGCCTTACTGAATTTAAGCTTGTATGTACATTTCTCGACAGGCGAGCGCTTCTCTGAGATTGTCGGCAGCCCTTATTACATGGCTCCCGAGGTTCTGAAGCGAAACTACGGGCCCGAAGTGGATGTTTGGAGTGCAGGAGTTATTCTTTACATCCTGCTTTGTGGTGTACCACCATTCTGGGCAGGTAAGCTTTTCCAAAGAAAGATAAAATGCATCAATGTCTAACATACTTAATAATTAAGAGAATGTTCAATTGTACAACATCCTACATAGTCTCACGAAAGCTGTTTTCTTTTAAATGCAGAAACTGAACAAGGTGTTGCACAGGCTATTATTCGTTCAGTCGTAGACTTTAGAAGAGATCCATGGCCTAAAGTCTCTGATAATGCCAAAGATCTTGTCAAGCGGATGCTTAACCCAGATCCGAAGAAACGATTGACTGCTCAAGAAGTACTAGGTAAATTTGGAAACCAACCAAAAAATTTACCTCAAGCAAAAAAAAAGGAAACATATATTAGACAGATATAACCATTAGCTTCTAACGTCTGGATACCTGTACTACATTGTATTTCCCTATTTTACGTTATAAAATTTTCAAGCCAAACTTCTTTGTGTTTTCTATTTTCTCATCAGTTAAACAGGTGGCTGGTTTTCAATTTTCTCAATTCTGCTTATTTGCTGGTTTGATTTGTGTGGCTTTGCCTTTTTTTTTTAAATCTATTTTTTGTGTTATTTATTTATTTAATTTTTTAAGTCAAAGCTCTGATTGAAGTTTAAATGAAAAGACCGATCAGCTCATATTTTCAATACCATTTTGTTTTGTTTTCAATTATGTGAAATAATTATCATTCAGCATACTCATTTTGTTTTTTGCTTCTTGGTGGTTCATTGATATCTTTGTACATGTTGGTTTAACGGTTTGGTCCTTATTTACTTGGTTCCACATCATATATCTGGTTAATTTTGGGACATCTTTGTTGGGTATTGCAGATCATCCCTGGTTACAAAATGCGAAAAAAGCTCCAAATGTTTCTTTAGGCGAAACTGTTCGAGCTAGGCTTCAACAATTTTCTGTGATGAATAAGTTAAAAAAGAGAGCTCTCAGGGTAAGATTTGACATTTACTATTTTAGGTACATAGGACTTAGAGTGAAAACTACATCGTAATATTGAATTTTTAATGAACTGTTCTATCTGCTTAGGTTGTTGCTGAACATTTGTCGATGGAAGAAGTAGCGGACATGAAGGATACGTTCCGGAAGATGGATATTAATAATAATGGAAGGATAACACTAGAGGAGTTAAAGCATGGCCTTCATAAGATGGGACACCAGATACCAGATGCAGATGTTCAGATATTAATGGAAGCTGTAAGTTTCATTTATCTACCTAACCTTAACCCTTACAATCCGTTATAATACAATTAGGAAATTTGTTAATTTATTTTGCTACAACCGGTATACGTTATGGCAGGCTGATGTTGATGGGGATGGGACTTTGGAATATGGAGAGTTTGTCGCTGTATCAATTCACATAAGAAAGATAGGGAATGATGAGCACTTGCACAAAGCTTTTGCCTACTTCGATCAGAACAAGAGTGGCTATATCGAAATTGATGAGCTCAGAGAATCCTTAGCTGATGATTTGGGTACAAATTCCGAGGAAGTCATCAATGCCATTATCCGTGATGTCGACACAGATCAGGTCAGTCAGTGCTTAACTGCCTATTACATCTCTCCCTGAATCCCATGCCTTTATCATGGAATTTATAGTGGTCTGTGAACAGTTTATGCATCTGCTATAGTTTTTGAAACGGAAAAAAGATTGACAGTTGTTCCGTTTTTTTTTTATATCTCAGGATGGAAAAATAAGCTATGAGGAGTTTGCTGCAATGATGAAGGCTGGCACGGACTGGAGAAAGGCATCCCGGCAGTATTCACGAGAACGTTTCAATAGCCTTAGCACGAGTCTAATGAAGAATGGATCCATACGTGTCCAGTAGTGAACAGAACAGGTAGATATAGAAGGCTGAAAAAACTAATGCACAGTTTGGGAAGTCAGGTTGGGAACTTCCTCTGCTGGTTCAAGTTCAACACAATTCTTTTGTTTTCATTTTTTGGTGTTTCTCGGATTATTTTTGTTTTTCGACAATGTTGGTTCCATGTATGATGGTTTGCCTTGGGTTCTGAATCCTATACAGCTCTTGTATGTAAAATTGATGAGAGTCAAGTTATGAGAAATCCAAAAAAACGAAAAGATAGTGTATCTGTAACACAACTGATTATGAGGATTGGACGCAAATGTGTATGTGAATTATGAAAAAGTGGTTGTTATTTCAACCCTGTGATTTCATATGGACCGAATATATTCATGTTCTGCTTTCAAATTTTAGCAAGTTATTCTGTTCATTTTGGATTGAGTTAGTCAGCTGTAAACAGAACTATATGAAACCATAAATGTGCCTTTTGCATTGTCTAAATATGACCAACTATAAAGTGGATAATCAGCAGTAGGCGAGGTTTTTCAGCCTCATTAGTGAAGAATCTTTCTTGCTTTCAAGATGTTTTTTGTCTATAGACAAAGATGATTCACATCCCAAGTTGATGGAGGACCAAGTCTCTTAAGTCTTGCAGACTTGTGGTAGTAGTCGGAATTTTTTCTCAAAATGACCCTCTTTTTGAAAGTTTTTCCAGAACTGACCTGTTTTTTTTTAAAATTCCATAAATGACCCACTCGCTTTTAGAAAAAGCGAGTTTGGTTAAAAATAACTCGTTTTTTCAGAAAGCGAGTGTTAAACTTTTAATTTTCGAAAAGTTAGACTCGCTTTTTGAAAAAACGAGTTATTTTAAACTAAACCCGCTTTTTCAAAAAGCGTGCTTGGTTATTTTAGTAAATATTTTCGAAAGTGGGTCAGCTTGGTAAATACTTTTAGAAAGTGAGTTAATTTGGTAAATAATTTCAGCAAGTGAGTCAGTTTGATAATAAGTTCTTTCTATATCACATTGTCACTTCATCTTCTTTAGACTACTATATATGAAATCGTTTCTTTATACTACTATATATGAAATCGTTTGTCAGGACTTTCTATATCACATTGTCACTTCATCTTCTTTGGTAATAATTTTATAAAGTTAGTAACTGTTTAGCAGTAGTCGAGAATATACATAACTTGACATTATTTCAGTATACACATAATTGATGTGTTTTAAGTTGTCGAGAATGAGCCCATAGATACTCTCAATCTCCGGTATACAAATAATTGGCTTTTGACCTATCAATCATATGCGCTGAGTTCTTGCACCAAATGTCTCACACTCACTTTCTGAAAAAGCGAGGGTGGTTAAAAGGGTCTATGATTTTTTTTTTATATATATTTTACATTGGCGGAAATGACCAAGTTACCCCTTCCTTCATATAACCAGATTATCACCTTAGGGATAAAAGGGTCATGCGGTAGTGATAAAAGGGATATAACCAGATTATCCCTTTTATCACCTTAGGGATAAAAGGGATAAAAGGGTCATATGCGCTGGGTTCTTGCGCCAAAAATTCTTCTATTAAAAGGGTGGTTGTAACTTCGTCCATAGCTGCTGTTATACATAATGGTAGACCAGAAAAGCCTGACGTGGTAATTGATGAGACATGGTTCTCTAGTTCTGAATATTATCAGCAGACTAAGGTTTGATCATAATATATTATTTTGTATTTCTTGCACTTATTGGTAGGAGCATCAACATATGCCAATTCAGTATTTGGGTGGATAAATGTTAAAATTGTTGTCGAGGCCCGGGCATTGGATCTGATTTCTAACATTTCTAAATGGTTAACAGATATGAGTCTCGACAACAATTTTAACATTTATCCACCCAAATACTGAATTGGCATATGTTGATGCTCCTACCAATAAGTGCAAGAAATACAAAACAATATATTATGATCAAACCTTAGTCTGCTGATAATATTCAGAACTAGAGAACCATGTCTCATCAATTACCACGTCAGGCTTTTGTGGTCTACCATTATGTATAACAGCAGCCATGGACGAAGTTACAACCACCCTTTTAATAGAAGAATTTTTGGCGCAAGAACCCAGCGCATATGACCCTTTTATCTCTTTTATCCCTAAGGTGATAAAAGGGATAATCTGGTTATATCCCTTTTATCACTACCGCATGACCCTTTTATCCCTAGGGAGATAATCTGGTTATATGAAGGAAGGGGTAACTTGGTCATTTCCGTCAATGTGAAATATATAAAAAAAAATCATGGACCCTTTTAACCCTCGCTTTTTCAGAAAGTGAGTGTGAGACATTTGGCGCAAGAACTCAGCGCATTTGATTGATAGGTCAAAAACGAATAATTTGTATACCAGAGATTGAGAGTATCTATGGGCTCATTCTCGACAACTTAAAACACATCAATTATGTGTATACTGAAATAATGTCAAGTTATGTATATTTTCGACTACTGCTAAACAGTTACTAACTTTATAAAATTATTACCAAAGAAGATGAAGTGACAATGTGATATAGAAAGTCCTGACAAACGATTTCATATATAGTAGTCTAAAGAAGATAAAGTGACAATGTGATATAGAAAGAACTTATTATCAAACTGATCCACTTGCTAAAATTATTTACCAAACTAACTCACTTTCTAAAAGTATTTACTAAGCTGACCCACTTTCGAAAATATTTATCAAAATAATCAAGCGCGCTTTTTGAAAAAGCGGGTATAGTTAAAAATAACTCGCTTTTTCAAAAAGCGAGTCTAACCTTTCGAAAATTAAAAGTTTAACACTCGCTTTCTGAAAAAGCGAGTTATTTTTAATCAAAATCGCTATTTCAAAAAGCGAGTGAGTCGTTTATGAAATTTTAAGAAAAAACAGGTCAGTTCTGAAAAAATTTTCAAAAAGAGGGTCATTTTGGGAAAAAATTCTAGTAGTCGGTGGGTTGTTGTCATCAGGCAACCCCTCTCTTGACTTTGCTTTGCTTTGCATTTAATTTATTTTATTCTTTTGAGAATAGGCCCACAGTGCTGCAATAATAAGAGGCTTTATTGTTGTATCACAATAACACTTGCCGCGACTGCTTTGCGTTAGTTACTAAACTAGTTTTTATTTTGCATACATCATAATAAAATATGAAGTTACTAATCTGTTACTGCAAAATCCCCAAGAAAGGAGGAAGGCCTAAGAGAATAACAGGAAGGCTTGAGAACCAAACGTATGTATGGCGATATTGATGAAAAATAAGTTGCAAATCTATGAGTTCCCAAGTAACCACCTTACCTAAAGGTGGAACACACTTCCGAAGAAGTTTGAAAGATTCTGAATTCAAAGAGAGCAGGTAGAACTTCTTAATCATGCATTTGACGTTCTTAGAGCATCTCCAAGGGCTCTGTATAATTGCCAGGCATCGGCAAAAATAGCTAGCCACCTTCAATTTGGCGATCCAACGGCTAGCCAAATTGGCTAGGCATTTTACCGAGCGTGAACAGTACTAGGTAAAATAGAGAGGGAGAAACGGGCTCGGCAAAATTAAAAAATTGGGGGAAAAAAACCCAACGGCTAGAATCTCAACGGATCGATTTTGCAATTATAAAGACAACTACCAGAACTTCAAATTGTTTCTATGGATTTTTTCAAAACAAATTGCTTTAAATACATGTGAAAGGAAAATCGCGTCGCTGCAGTATAAGCGCGTGTACCTCCTTGCTTCCAGCTTTTGGATTTGTCTGGAGCTTTGAATGGATCTTTTTGTCTTGTATACAATGGCGATTTTTAAAAAATTCTGCCATATCAGGATCATTATGGTTTCGTGACACGGTGGCAGTGACAATTTCTTCAATATTGTCAAACTTGTCACCTTCTTCAGGATCCCCTTCGTCTTCAATGATCATATTATGCATTATTATACAAGCTGTCATAATATATTTAAGTGTTTCTTCATCCCAAAAACGAGCTGGCCCACGCACGATTGCAAAGCGTGCCTGGAGAATCCCGAATGCTCGCTCTACATCTTTTCTTGCCGCCTCTTGTTTTTTAGCAAAATGTTTATTTTTAGGACCATGTGGACCTAGTATAGTTTTCACAAATGCTGCATATGTCGGGTATATACCATCAGCCAGATAATATCCCATATTATAGTTGTGCCCGTTTACAAAGTAGTTCACTGGCGGAGCACGTCCTTCAACAAGCTCGGCAAATAAAGGAGATCGACCTAACACATTGATATCATTGAGCGATCCCGGCATTCCAAAGAATGCATGCCATATCCAACAATCTCGTGAAGCCACAACTTCTAAAATAAGTGTTGGTTCGTGGATGTGCCCACTATACATCCCGTGCCACGAAGTTGGACAATTTTTTCATTTCCAATGCATACAATCGATACTCCCTAACATCCCAGGAAAACCACGTTGTTCATTTTGCGCTACTAATCGAATGATGTCATTGCCGTTTGGTGACCTCAAGTAAAGGTCGCCAAACACTTCCACAACTACTTTTACAAACCTTTTTAAACTTTCTATGGCAGTGCTTTCACCGATGCGAACATAATCGTCTACGGAATCAGCCGAGGCTCCATAAGCAAGCATCCTCATTGCAGCTGTTACCTTTTGAAGGGGTGATAAACCGACGAGTCCAGTGGCATCGATTCTTTGGACAAAGTAAGGATCATGGACTTCTACAGCAGTTTGAATGCGACAAAATAGATCACGAGACATGCGAAACCTCCTCCGAAATAACTTGGCCGGATAGGTAGGTTCTCCTGCAAAATAATCACGAAAAAGTCTATCATGCCCACTCACTCTTTCACGATAAATTATATTATGGCCTACAATTGAACCGCCATGTTGTTTTGATCGTCTACGACGAGCACGTTGCACGTCGTTTATGACAATATTTGCCAACAACTCAAAATCGTTGTGATTATCATCTTCCTCATGAATCATTTGAAAGAAGCTATTGTTAAACCCAGCCATATATATGTTTTGGAGAATGAAAGTGTACAAAAAAACTAGAGGATGAGTTTGAAATAAAACATAGAAATCACCTTGTATATATAGGGAAAAAATAATATTAATAATAATAAGTGAATGACTAGAATGACATGATAATAACTATGCCTTGCAAGCAACAATAATCATAACTTGCAAGCAACCTATTAGAAAAAAATTCTTCCTTATCTTTTGTCAGAGGATGTGACTAATGCATGAATGAGTGTGAGTGTATCCCAAAAATGCATATTTGATCATTTTTTTGGATCTTCATTCTTTTGAACATAATGTTGCATACATATATTAAATATTTGGATTATATATTTTTAATTTAATTATAATTCAAACAATAAATTTAATTATGGTTAATAAATTTATTTTGTCAAAATTTGCAGTAAAATATTAACATAGGTAAAATATGAAGAAATCCTTCAAATGAATCTTATTTCAAAAATCATATATTATGTTTTCTTTTTTGAAAAATAATAAAATATTGGATAGCTAGTAAATTTGGCTAGCATGGTTGGAGATGAACCAAAATGGCTAGCCAAATTCACTAGACAAAATTACAATTTTGACAATTTTGACTAGCCCCCTTGGAGATGCTCTTAGAGATCAATGGATATCAAAACAATCCGATTTCTTAATTTGGAAGACTTGCCAATCAACTGATAGCTGACTGAGTCTCCGAAGAGTAGTCTACATCGAGGAAAAACAGTTATAATACAAATTTGTTAAGGATATAACCTGAGTCAAATAACTGCAAAGGAATGGATTCTCTGAGTTAAGAAGTACTAGCAACTAAGCAAGTCAGAAAAAAAATAACCAAAAAACATATCCTTGGGAGATTTTAACAATGTAGAGAAGAATACTGTCAGTTAAACAAGCATACAACTGAAACATCTTCAAGAATTTTTTATATTTTCTCTTATATATTTCATTCAGATACACCACAAAAAGAGAGCTCAAATTTAAAAGAGATCCATCGAGGACTGCAACAAAAAACTTGCAGTAGAGTACTGCATGCAATCAGGCAGAATATCAGAAAGACAGTTTACTGAGAGATGATACATGATCCACTGAACCGCAAAAGAGAAGCATGTCTAATTGATCGTGCAATGAGAATTGCTCATTGCAATTTCTGCAATCATCCTTCCAAAACTTAACAGTTGTACTCCTTTAAGGGTGACCTTCTCCCAGAAACCTGCTCTGCTTTGTAATTTGTGGGTGATTGAAAGTTTCTATCATCCACTTTTCCATTTGTTGTAATTCTTGGAGAGTCATTTGTAGCGAGTTGCTCAACCTTATTCAACTGTCGCTTCATCTCTTCGCCTCTGACAGATATACTCTCTACTAGGCCACCAACTTCCATCATTTGGTTGATTAACACTTCTGTGCAGACTTCCAAAGCAGTTTCCTTGCTCCGTAAAAACTTGAGTTCATTCTCAAAATGAACCTTCTGGTTCTCTTTCTCTGACAAAACTGCTGAAAATTTGGCTTCAAGTTCTTTAATTTGATTCTGCAGACTAGCTGATAACTTCTCTTCAAACTCAGTCTTCAGTCTTAAAGCACCAATCTCTTCTTCTAACTGAGCAATTAACATGTTTCTGAAGTGGATTGCCTGCTCATCAAGAATGCGAGCCTCATTACCTTCAATAAATTGCACCACTACCTGTTCATATGACAAAATCAGCTGCTTCATATTATCAATTACTTCATCTTTCTCTTCGGTAATTTCAAGAGACCGCAGTTTCTCTTCCTCAAGTTCTACTGCTGAAACAATCATTCTCAGTATATAATGTTGCTCGAGCAAGTCAACTTCTTTCTGAATTGATCTTAACTTCTCATTTGAATCGTCAGCAACCTGAACAAGCTGTTCGTTCCGGTTCTCACTTAACTTCTCAGATTCTAATTGGGCGAGTAACGAAGCTTCAAGCTTGTGTTTATCTGCTTCAAGTAGAGCAAAGTGTTGCTGAAGCTCTTCTATTTTCTGGTCTTTATCTTCTGATGTTTGTCGAATACTCCTCATAACTTCATCTTTCTCATCGGCAATTTCTAGAGACAGCAGCTTCTCTTCCTCGAGTTCTACTAATGATGCAATCTCCCCCAGTATATAATTTTGCTCAAGCAAATCAACTTCTTTCTGGAATGATCTTAACTTCTTATCAGTGTCTTCCACAAACTGAACAAGCCGTATGTTCTTGTTCTCGGTGGACTTCTCGGATTCTGATATGGCCAGATATGAAGCTACAAGCTTGCATTTATCTTCTTCAAGTAGAGCTAAGAGTCGCTGAAGCTCTTCTATTTTCTGATCTTTATCTTCTAATGTTTGTCGAAAACTCCTCTTTCCTTCCTCCAAGTCTTTTTCGGCCTCCATCTTAGCAAGCAAGGAATCCTCCAGATCCTTTCTGATCATATGGTTTTCTTCGCAACGTTTATTCAATTCAACCTCCAATTCAAGTTTCAAATTCTCTATCCGCTCCACAACCAACTTTGACTGCTCTAGTTCAAACTCGACCATGTTAAGTTGACTGCTTCTTTCATCAAGATCTAAATTTGCCTGGTCAAGGGCAGCAATAGCTTTTCTCATGTCTTCCAGTAACTCACTATCCTTGCAAGCAGTTTGATCTTTTAAATGCTGGAAGTTTCTAGACGATTCTTCAAGCATCCCTTTATACGAGTCGACCTCTTTCTTCATCATAAGATTTTCCTGCTTAATTGATTCTGAATACTCAGAGCTTCTTAATAATGAATCTACTGTTTCTCGCTCCCTCACTACCTCAGCTTGGGCTTCTACAAGTGAACGATTCTTGATTTCCAATTGCTCTACCAGAAGGCAAACTCTTTCTTTAGCTTCAGCAAAGTACTGTTCTGATTCTAGTTTGAAGTCCTCAAGAATTGTGCATAACTCAAAAAATTTTGATTTCACTATCATAAGAACAGCAGACATCTCTTCATTCTCCAACTTCTGCAGCATCACTAATGAATGGCAGCCTTCGACTTCAACCTGCAAATGCTGAACATGTTCATCTTTGTTACTTAGATTGAGCAAACACTCCTCCAACTCCTCGCTAAGTTTTTTCATCTCCCTTCCCCATTCTACCTCCCTAGCTTTAAGACTCTCGATGCAACCTCTGTGTGTCTGCTCTAAAGCTTTATACTTTTGCCGTAATGTTTTGAAAGAAGCAACAGCATCCACCCCATCAATTTCAGCTTCGTGAAGAGCCCTCAGAGACGAATGCAATTCCTCATTCTCCTGTTCAAGGTGTGTTGTTCTGAAACCCAGTTCTTTAACAAGTGTGGATTTGGTGGACAAAGAGTTTCTAAGATCTGCAATTTCCTCGTCTCTCTTCGCTGCCATTGTGTTAATGTTCATTCTAACATCCCCGTACTCTGCCATCACATTCTCATACAATGCTTTCGATTCAGACACTTGCATCTCTGCCATTTTCCTTCGACTCTCTTCACGCGACAGCGCCTGATTACACATGTGCAACTGCGACTGAAGATCCGCAACAATCCTCGTTTGTGAATCTAAACTAGTCTGAAGAGACGATACCTTTTCGATCAAACTGGCTTTCTCCATCTCCCATTCCTTCCTACTAATCCGGAACTTCTCCTGAATCTTATCATGAGCTTCTTCCAGATGCGTGAACTGCTCAATCTTCCACTTCAGCTGGTTTTCCACCTCCCCTTTCTCGTGCTCCAACTTAACAATCATATCTTCTCTCCTCTTCACTTCTTTAGCTGCAACCGCTCTCTTCTCTGCATCAGCACATTTCATTTGTGACATCGATAAAAGCCCTTTAAGCTTTTCAATCTCCCGCATATAATCACAAATCACCCTCTCCTGTTCCTCCCCTTTCTCACTAGCTACATCCAAAGCCGCGATAAGCTGCTTATTCTCACCATCCAATTTCTTCACCTTCTCTCCGAAACTAGTCCTCAGACTTTCATGGGCAAAGCTCAGATGCTTCAAAGCTGCCTCCTTTTCCGCGAACTTCGACCCAAGCTCTTCATTCACTTGTTTCGCAACTGAGATCTCCTCATCCTTCGCATCCATCCCTTTCGCCTGCCTCTCAATTACTGCTTTCGCTTCTTGGAGCTTCAATATCTGCTCATCATGGGCCCGCTTCAAACGATCGGAAAGCACAGATTTTGCCCGGCATTCGGCAGTCACTGCTTCCATTGCTGACCTCATCTCCTCCAACTCTTTGTACATTGACTCCATTTCTCGATCTGGATCTTGACAGAAAAAAAAAAAAAACCACCGTTTAGGAATTTTGACAAACACTTTCAGGGCATTGAAGAAACAGTTCACAGATCAACATCTGTATGATTAGAATAGCAACAGTCCACCAGATTGAAAGGTAACAAGATGAGATATAAAGCATTAAACAAATGGGTTGAAGGGAATGATTAGTACTTCTAATTAAAGGTCGACGATGTTCGTATTTGATTCAAACTAACCTGAATGGAAAGAGGAGCGAGAAATGGATTCTTGAGCATTCAATGAAGAACAGAGAAGAGAGAGAGAGTTTTGTGATTTGAGAGGAGGAAGAGAGAGGTCCTGGATATTGGGCGGGCTTTTGGGATTTTCAAATTTTTTCAAGATTCGGAGATTTTCAGGGACACGTGCAGTGTGCACTGTTAGGGGAAGAGGAAAGTGTCCTTCGGGGAAGGGAATGTAGCTCTTGGATGCACGAGGGCACGGATCTTAAAGTAATCTGGTGCAGTCTTTCTGTAAAATTTGTAGGGATCCGAGTATCGTTATTGTTGAGGAGAAATGCTACACTTACATTGTTTCTTACCTCAAACATACATGGAGTTTGTCTTTTAGTGATGATTGGACCTTTTCCATTTGTCTTTTAGTGAGGGATGGACTCAATGATCACTAAAAGACAAACTCATGTATGTTTGGGATAAGAAACAATGTAAGTGTAGCATTTCTCATTGTTGAGGTTGTTCGGCTCGACTGCAATGTATACAATGACATATCTCTACTATTAAAAAGTTGGGGTGTGTAAGCAAATAAATTCTAACTTTGTAACTAAATAAATATGTGTAATACATTTTCAAATTAAATTCAACAAATACAAATATTTGTAGACAAACAAATCTGTGTATCGTCCGTGCATATCTAATATAAAAGATGTATCAGGTTCAAAGCTAGATTACGTTGAGGTTTTATTTTTAAAAAATATATATTTTATTAAGACGTGTATTGCACATGTATATGTAAAATGGATAAGATGATTATTGATAAATAGCACTTACAATGAAGCAAATGCCTTCATATATGTTTCCGGGTATGACCGAAAGTATCCTGGTTTTGGAAGGGGGTGTCCAAAGCTCTTGATACGTTTGATAGTTGTGTTACGTCCATCATAGGCAATGACTTCACGACTAAGTTTTGGTAGGACAAATGGTGTGGTGCAGATCCTCTCAAAGGTCTGTTCCCAGACATCTACGAGCTCACATCTCAACCCCATGTTGCGGTGGCCTAATGCTGGAAAAGGCAATATTGGAGACCTCCTTTTAAATCACGACTCTTAGTCGACTCACAAAAGAAACCAGTGAAGCTGCAGACTTATATTACATAATCTGGGGGTAGATGCTCTCAAGGTCCCGATCGTAAAGCATGGGAATTGGAAATAATGGCTCTTTCTCGGTGTGGTCGCTCTACCACCTTATACACTTTAAATGGTGTATTATGAGCTGGTCCTCTGCCCTATGGAAGGTAAAGGCTCCACCTAAGGTTAGAGTCTTTCTTTGGTTAGTCCTAAATGATATTATTCCTACATGAGATAATATCCCTAAAAGACAGCCGAACATCGCTGCCGAATGCGGTTTTTGCACTATACACGTAGAGACTAGAAACCACCTATTTGTGGATAGCCTTAGGAGCAAAGCGGTACTAGAGGAGGTTCTGAGAGCCCTAGGTATGACCATCTACCCCCAACTGTATGAGGACTTGTGGAATGGCCCCTAATTCACTAGTGAAAGGAACAATATGAAAGAGGCATGATACATTGTCATCGTCGCTACTACCTAAGTTTTATGGCTAGACAGAAATAACTTTTACTTTCATGGACTCGTAATAGTATTTATTGTAATTTGACTCTTATAATGCATTTGATTTCTCTTTGGGCTTCTGCGGTGGCATCAGGTCCTAGGGGCATGATTATTAGGACCTTCCAAGTGGATGAGTACGACGACGAGGATCGTCCCTACACTGGATAGTGGAGCACGTTTCTTTTCCCACCGTCCAGGGACATGTTGGAGGGAGCCTCTTATTATGTATTTTCCCTGCTTATCGTTATACTTGTTATGTAATTTACTTTTACTATTTTGACCTTTGGTCCCACGCTCCTATATAGTTGGAGGTATTATGTTTTATTGCGTGTTTATCATTGGTGTTTATGTACATTTTCCCGATTCTGCGGGATTATTTTGTTAACATATTATTAATAAATCAAGGTGTCTATACTCTACATTTTTCTTCCCAAAAAATAAGGCCTTCATATATATATATATATAGGCAAAGCCTGTGTACAACTCGCACATAGACACCAACATATACATCCATATATACACCTAATAAGTGCATCCACAGTGGTTTCTATAAAATATGGCAAATGACAATAGTAATTTGAACGATTTGCTGCAGTGGTGAATTGCTATAAAATATTACGAACGAAACATCATGTCTCGTCCCGTATAATATGCATTTTGCCAAATCGTTTATCAAATATAGCATTTTACTGTAGCAAAAAATGACAAATTGACAAATCACTGAAGCGCGTAGTTTGCTAAAAAAATGACAAAAATGGGAATATAGCAAACCACTGTGGATATGCTCATTTAGAAGGAAGAATCAACATTATGTTTATGAAAAAAATACTCTTGAGCTTAAATTTATGTAGCTCTGCAAGTTTGTACTAGTAAGAATCTCATCAATCTCCGATGTATTATAACCATCTCTTGTGTATTATGTCATTTGGGAATGACCTTAAATGATCTTTTAGCATACATGTCTGATGTGGAATAGATGGCATGGCGCAATCAGGGCCCTCAGATCTCCTCAGATCCCGCTTTCCTACGATCATTAGGTCAAACAAACCCAATGATCTTCAACCAGTTCAGGCCCATGGGCAAACGGGTCCAACCCGGCCCGTTAGGATCTCAGACCCGTTTACCCTTGCCTATAAATACCAGATCCCCTCCTCACTTTTAAAAGGTAATAAAAAAATTTCCTACCTGAACCCTAGCTACTGTTGCTTTCTGAGTGACTGACTAGATCGTCGGAGGGCCTGTCGCCGGAACTTCTCCCGGTATTTCTAGGCAGTGTGCAGGTACAAGAGAGCGAGTCAAGCCTTAAAGATCCAAGCCGAGCTACTAGATCCGAGACGAGCTACTAAATCCGAGCTGATCCCCCAGTCTCTACCTCTCTCCGGCTACTCCCGATCTGGTACTACAGCCGAGGGTGGGATCAGCGCCAGTACCGCGTCTCCCACTTCACAAATTACAAGAACTCACACATGTTGCCCCTCCACCCCAAAACAAACAGCATCAGGTTGACACTGTTTGTGGGAAACTTTAGGTACTGATGCCAGTCCGATTCCAGCCAGGGACGTTGTAATATCTCGGTTGGATATTATATTTGTACTATTATTATTTTTTAAAGTAAAATATTTCTTATAGAAATTACTCGGTTTTACTAATACAAACTTATCTGTATATATATATATATACAAGTAAGTATATATATGTATTGTATCGGTTTTGTGCACTTGTACAAAATCCTGTAAAATGCATTTTTGAGAAAAAATTCTGTAATATCCCGGACTAATATTAAAAATTATTATTTTATTATTATTTTATCTTTATTTTCATAATTGAAATGTTTTTGATGGATATTACCCAGTTTTGTTAATAAACATTATATATATATACACACACACACACACACACACACACACACACACACACACACACACACACACTAGTCTGTATATATCCGTATTGTATCAAATTGGGACTGAAATCTTCCGAGCCGGTAATAAAATTATTTTTATCATTATTTCTGAACTAAATTATTTTGGGTAGAAATTATTCGTTTTAACTAATAAAAATTATCTGTATATATAGATGTATGTACGTATAAGTACCGCATCGATTTCGTACGTTTGTACGAAATCATGTAGTATGTGATTTTGAGAAAATACCTCTTATTTTTTATCAATCATGATCAAATGGAGGGTAGGGATTAGATTAGGGTGTGATTGCAATATTTATTTGCAAATCAAACATCAAATTGTTTTAACCATGAGAATGAGAACACTTGTCTCTCTTCTCAACCACAAACTGAACTCCCTTCTCCTCACCCCCCCGCCCCTACCCCTTGGCCGGCCCTGTTAGGTTTATATCTTGCATATGATATTGGATAAGAAGACGATAAGACGATGGAGGGATCGAAACGATTGGAGACGGAATGAAGGCGAGAAGAAATAGTCAGCGGCAACAACAGCAGAAGTTGCATTCGATCGTCCCTCATGTGCAGTCGACCGTCCCCTGCACGAAGTCTTCCAGAGAGGAGGACAGTCGACCGACTTGTTGGTGCGGTCGACCGTTAGCGGTGCTGATGGGTTTCGGGCTTGAGTCTGGCTGATTCGTGAAAAGCCCAACTTGCTCTTCAAGTTGGATCGTGTAGCTCCTATCGTAGGATTATCTCTTATGTACTATCCAATGGCTATTGTAACAAGATATCACTTATAGTTTGTCTCTAGATCTATATAAATAATTGTAATGGCTCATAGATCCATATGATTCTATTGAGTGCCGAATAGAAGAAGAGAGTACTTCATAGAGAGGGTGAGAGAGTTTCTCCATTATAAGCAGCATCAAGTTCCATTAGGCTTGAGAGAGAGTCGTGGTGAGAATTGTAATATTCTTGTATCCTCTTTAGTTGAATAATATCTCGGTTCTTCCTCCCCTGGATTAAGGCGAAAGCCCCAACCGGAACAATTCTTGTGTGATTTGTGTGATCTAGTCTTGCTTGGTGGTTTGTGTTGATTGTGTCAAAGACTCCACAAGATCCTCATAATTCCTAACAAGTGGTATCAGAGCAATCAGGTTCGTAGGTTTGTTCGAGTTCCTTGGAGATGGCAGATCAAAAGACGAAGATCAAGCAGTTTGACGGTAAGATCAACTTCAATCTATGGATAGTGGACATGTATGATGTTTTGGTTTAGAAGGACTTGCACCTTGCCCTAGACGAGAATAAGCCAACCTACATAAAGCAGAAGAAGTGGGATGAGATTTGTTTGAAGGACTTGAGTTTAATCCAGTTGCAATTGGCGGACGAAGTCAAGTATAATATTCTTGAAGAGAAAAGTGCGGCGAGTCTATGGGCGAGACTCAAATCTGACTACTCGGGGTTGTCGTTTCTAGATCGGATGTATTGGAAGAGGAAGCTGTTTAGGTTCTCAATGAAGGAAGGTACCCATCTTTAAGATCATATTATGGAGTTCAATAAGTGTCACGCCCCGCTTCCCAAAATACGGAAATACGAGCACGTGACGGAGGTCCAGCGAATGATGCGAATACACCATTCATAAGCTCAACAGGTAATTCAACAACAAGATAACAACAAAACCACGCATGCATGAAAAATCACAATAGGATAACAAAAAGTATATGACATAGTTCATAACATAACCAACAGTTGGAAATAAAATCATAGTTACGGGTCAAATACGCCCGGAATACAATAAAGAGTAGCATGAAATAAAATATGAACTAAAGCAACATGAAAATAAACAAGACTAAAACACTTGATCAGCAACACCTTCTGGTAATTCTCCATTGGAGCCTACAAGTACATTATTACAAAAGAAGAAACAAGAAGGTACCCGTTAATGCAAGTCACGGGCCGCAAGTTGTACAAGCTAACGGGACAAGTATAAAAGCAAACAAAAGCAAGAAAAGATCATGGAGTCAAGAATAATGTAATAGGAGAAATGCAATATGTAAACAGGATCATGAATGAGACATCATGAAACAAGTGGCATGTAAACAAGTAATCAAGTAAACAAGTCAACAAGAACATGTAACATGTAATTGGATCATGCAAGTGTACGTGTTAATCTTATGTCTTTTATTAATTCTATGTAGGTAGTACTTCATGCATCCATCCTTTTACTACATAGTTTCTATATACAATCAGTTACGTTTAGGCCTAGTGGTGGATTCTATAGGTCACGTACTCGGGAAAAACATGTCAATTGTATCTTGTTCGAGATACGTGCAAACTTGTAACGTGGAACATGTAGAGTGTAAACTTGTAACGTAAAACATGTAAACTTGTAATCATGTAATGGATTCTAGAGGTGGCCCCCGTAGATTCCAAAGGTGGCCCCTGTCAACCCTGACGTGGCACTTAGTTCCATATAACTTGTAACCATGGGAAATACGGGCCCCCTTCCGAGTACACTTACCTATATTGTCCACTACTATGGTCTTTTTCTTAAATCTCGGCTTGTTACTTTTATTAATTTTAATCAACAGTAACAAGATATCATATTTTAACTACTATCATGGGTAAAACAATCATGCACATAATCATGTATAATCCTAAGAGTACATATGTGTGTATCAATAGTGTTCATGTAATGCATGTGGCAACAAAGTATTCACGATCATATGTGAATACGGGATCGACGAATTATGTATAGCAGTCGATTTCAATTCGACCGAAGAATACGAATTAGAGTCAGAATATACTTACGGTATTTTTCAAAGAAAGCTTGTACGAGAACAAATGATTTGTACAAGAGGATACTTGTCTGAGAGACGGCGACGGAACGAAGCAAGAACGGGAACAGATTCCCGGCACGAATGCAATGAACAGATCGAACGAACACACGAACCAATCACGAACACAATCAGACGGCTGAGATCGAAGATCAAGATCAAGATGATCGGATCAGATCGGATGGTTAGATTTCCCTGATGATGAAGATAATGATGAAGATCAAGATCGATCGATCGAATGGCTGTGATAAAAGGAAGTTGATGATCATCATGATCGTGATGATCGAGAAGAGACCGAACGACTAGGATCTAATCGGATGATCAAGAGGAGATCGACGGCCTACATCCAATCAAGCATGATGATCAAGTTCCAACGGGCGGCCAAGATCAAACCATCAAGATCAAGATCAGATCGGCTAGGAATCAATCAATCAAGATGATCATGATCACGATGATGATCAAGATCAAATGGACGACCCACGTTCACTTGATCAAAATCTGATCAAACACCCCATCAATGGCTAATGTACTGAACTGACTGCAGGGCGGCGTCGTGGCACAGGGGAATGCCAGTAGGGGGTTGGCACTGGCTGGCATGTGCAGTGCGCTGGAGGGAGGCACAGCACATGGTCGCAGGGTCGCGACATAGGGAGGGGGCACCAGAGGTCGGGAGGTGTCGTGCGGAGGCAGGTGACAGAGCGGGGCTGAGTGGTGGCGGCGCGCTCAGGGAGAGGCGACGCGCAGGGAGGCTGCACAGGGGGGGTCTGCTGTTGGATTGGGCAGGAACAGAGATGAGAGTGGGGGAGCGGAGCTTTGATGGGTTCTCGAAGGACGAAGACGAACGAGGGGGCTTCGAGGTTGGGGATGGGGGCAAGCTGTGAGGAGCTCGATGGAGGAGAAGACGATGCAGGGGACGAGTGGAGGTGCTCGGAGGTAGGGGCGAGAGTGAAAGAGGCGCTCGACGGTAGCGAACTCTGTTTTCGGAAGAAAGACATCGGAGGTCAGGGCTCGAAGGGGATGACGGCGGAGCTGGAGGAAAGAGCCGAGCGGCGACGCTCGGCAATGGCAATGCAAGCGGGAAGCGCTCGAAGGCCTCGACGACTGTGCTGGTGACGAGAAGGGATGAGGGAGACGGGTTCGACGAGGCTCGAGGAGCTCGACAGCAATGGTGGAATGGGAGTGTGGCGAGAGGAAGGAGGAGGGTGGCGGTACGAGGCAGAGGAGAGGTGGAGGAAGAAGGTGGAAGGCGGGGCTTTGGGTTCTTTGATGGAGGACGGGGGTCGAGCTCGAAGGTGACGAGCGAAGGGGTGCTGGGTGTCGGGTTCGAGAGCAGGGGTCACCGGATGGAGGACGAGGTCTAAGAACAACGGGATGGTGGGCGACAATGGCGGTGCAAGGGGTTGGCAATGGCGGGATGGAGGTGGAAGACGAAGGGGAGACTCAGGAGATTGAGGGAGAAGATGGAGGGGGAGTTGTTGGGGTCTGTTGGGTTTTTATAACAGAGGAGGGGGATAGAGGAAGATGGGGAGAGAGAGAACATCTCTACTCTCTACTACTATAATGGGAGAACCCCTTAGTCAGTAACCGCGTCAGTAACCCAACCCGTGCAACGCACGGGTTGGGTTACTTTGGTAAATATTTTCGAAAGTAGACCTGTTTGGTAAATATTTTCGAAGGTGGATCAGTTTGAAAATTATTTTCTTTTTAGTTATGGACTAACTTGGGACAATATTTTCGAACGTAGACCTGTTTTGTAAATATTTTCGAAAGTGGATCGGTTTGGAAATTATTTTCTTCTTACCCTTTTCATGATCCTTCAATTTTTTCCACGTGCACGTGTGCACGTGTATAATACTAGTGTAAGGGAGTGAGAGAGAACGGGTAAGGGAAATTAAATAGAAAAATAAATATATAATAATATTATAGTAATGGGTAGTTATTGTGAGTGGGGGGTTATGGGATATGAAGAGTGGGGGGAAGAGTTACAGGAGATGAAGAGTGAGGGGGAATGTGAGGAAATTTGTATACGGGTGGATAAATTTGGGTAGGGTAGGATAACGGGCTGAGATCCAATACACGTGGGTTTGGGTTGTAAACTTGGGCTTAAAACATTTTAAATAAATCAATTATGATATTGGGCTTATAATAAACATTTGGGCTCAGTTAAAATAAAAATAAAAAAATGGGCTTAAAATAAATAATTGGGTTTATAATAAATAGTTAAACACTTGAATAATTTTATATTGGGCTTCATTAAATAGTTTGAATAATATAATCAATTAAGAGAGAATAGTTACAAGATACTAAGAATTTAAAATACGGAAAAATACTTGAAAAATACTTATTAACGGGAACAGGGGTTACAATAAGGTAATATCTGAACTGAAGGCGATCAACGCTGATGATCTTAGCGAAGAGGATAAAGCTTTCAAATTGATTTATTCACTACCAACTTCTTATGATTACTTGATATAACTACCATGCTACATGAGAAATCAGCCAAGGAGACACTTGCTGTAGTCGGGGTGATTAAGGGTCTGAAAGAAGATGAACTAAGAAAGGAGACTCATAAAGGAGGGTATATTTCTTTATAGTGTTTTGCGGTGGATGGTGATACTTCAATTGGAAAGGATGCAACACACAAGGGTAAGATTCGTTGCCATTACTGTAGAGAAGTTGGGCATTACAAGAGAGACTGTTGCAAATGGTTGAGTCAGAAGAGTGCTACTGAAGAAGGGGAGCAAGCCCATATAGTCAGTGCAACTGAGTCAGGTAATAATGATGATTATTGTCTTCTTGTTTCAAGTTCTTCAGATGTGGATTCAAGTTGGTATCTTGATTCAGAAAATTCTTCTCATATTTGCTCCGAGAGGGAGATGTTTTCTACTTACAAGTCATCAACAGGCCACAGTGTGAGAACGGGCAGTGGTGAGATTTGTGAAGTGGTGGGTGGGGGAACAGTTGAATTGGAGATGCCAGATGGTAAAGGATTCACACTAGAAGAGGTCATGCATATTCCTTCGATACAACAAAATCTTATATCCTTGGGTACTCTTGATGCTCGTGGTTGTAGGTACACAGCTCGAGATGGAGTTTTGATAGTTTGGGATAGTCGTCGTAAGGTAATGAAGGATAAGAGGAGGATTGGGCAGGGTCAGCACAACCTCTACTAGCTTTGTGGGAGCAGGAAAACTCGGCCGAGTGTATGGAAGCCCATTGTTCCTAAAGAATCATCTAGTAAGTCGTCACTAGAATTACCGACGCGAGACTGCAATGTTCGAATACCGTTGAAAGGTGGAGAGAGCCATGATATAAGTGGAGTTTGTGTGGAGGGTGGCACCTCCATGATTACATCTACAAGGGTTTTTTCCTTGAGGGGGGCATACAACTGGAGGAAAACAGGTGGAGGTTTGTTCAACTAGCAGAAGAAGCTATAGAAACATATTGTTTACAAAGTGGAGAAGAAAGGTCTAAAAGAGTTTTAATTCACACATGTATGGATTCATGCGTATGCAGTCCAAGGTGGATATTGTTGGGTTTATTTCTTGCATATGATGTTGGATAAGAAGACGATAAGACGATGGAGGGATCGAGACGACAGAAGACGGAATGGAGGCGAGAAGAAATAGTCAGCGGCAGCAACAGCAGAAGTTGCGGTCGACCGTCCCTCATGTGCGGTCGTAGTCCCCCGCACGAAGTCTTCTAGAGAGGAGGGCAGTCGACCGACTTGTTGGTGCGGTCGATCGTTAGCGGCGCTGATGGGTTTCGGGCTTGAGTCTGGCTGATTCGTGAAAAGCCCAACTTGCTCTTCAAGTTGGATCGTGTAGCCTTTATCATAGGGTTATCTCTTATGTACTATCCAATGGATATTGTAACAAGATATCAACTTAGGGTTTGTCTCTAGATCTATATAAACAATTGTAACGGCTCATAGATCCATATGATTCTATTGAGTGCCGAATAGAAGAATAGAGTACTTTATAGAGAGGGTGAGAGAGTTTCTCCATTGTAAGCAGCATCAAGTTCCATTAGGCTTGAAAGAGGGTCGTGGTGAGAATTGTAATATTCTTGTATCTTCTCTAGTTGAATAATATCTCGGTTCTTCCTCCCCCGGATTAAGGCGAAAGCCCCAACCGGGACAATTCTTGTGCTTTGTGTGATTGGTGTGATCTAGTCTTGATTGGTGGTTTGTGTTGATTGTGTGAAAGACTCAACAAGATCCTCATAATTCCTAACAAGCCCCAACCCTAGGGAAAAGCCCTCGTCTCATTTGGTGTTCCTCCATCTCATTTTCATCTCATTCTCTCTTCAAATTTCTTCTACTCCTTCTACTTGTTTTTATTTTAGAAAAAATTGAGAAGAAAGAAAAGAAAGAGAGATCAAATCAAAAATAAAGAGTGGGTTCACTTCATGGATTGTTCTTGAAGAGGAGCAAGAACAAGTAAGGAGAAGGAAGAGCAAAGCAAGTCCTTCCTTCAAAATTTGCGTGGGGGTTTCTCACTTTTTGTTATTATTATTATTATTGTTATTTGCTTGTTATGTGAAAAACTTGGACTCAATTCTTGTGCATATGATTATCATGGACTAGAATAAAATGGCATATGAAGATTGAAGTGGTGGAACTCAATTAGAACACTAAAGAATCAGCCCTAAACTAGTATATAGTTTTGATTAATTACTTGTGCTAAAGTTGGAATTTTGACTCCAAATTAATTTGAGAGGTTCTCATATGTGTCCTTACCATGATCTAATTTTTATAGACTTTTTGGGGTTAGTTTAATGGGTGAAATAAATTGTTTCCCTAAAATAGTGAGTTTTTCAGCAAAACCGCTGTTTTGGTTAATTTTTACTTGTGTTTAAAGAGCTAGATTTTGAGCTCTATAAGGAATCTGAAAAATTGGTCAACTAGAAATTTGTAATAGATGTTCACCCCTTTCCAAAATTTCCAATTTTGTTAGATTCTGACAAGTATAGCAAAAGTTGTGAGCTTTACAAGTTTAAGCTTTTGCTGTCCTTTTTATTGTTCTTAAACTGTGTTCAAAGAGCTGGATTTTGAGCTCTATAAGGAATCTGAAAAAGTGATCAACTAGAAAGTTGTAGTAGATTTTTTTCCCTTTCCAAAAAGCCCAATTTTGTTAGATTCCAATAAGTATAGCAAAAGTTGTGAGCTTTACAAGTTTCAGCTTTTGCTGTCCTTTTGGTTGTTGTAACCCCTGTTTTCATTAATACGTATTTTCAAAGTATTTTTCCGTATTTAAATTCTCAGTATCGTATAATTATTTTTCCCTAATTGATTTTATTATTTAAACTATTTTTTTTAGCCCAATTGTTTAATTGTTTATTCTAAGCCCAAGTTTACATTATTGATTTTATTAATTATTAATGTGAGCCCAAGTTGTATTTTGATTTTATTATTATTATTCTGAAACCAAATTGTTTATTCTAAAGCCCAAATTCGTATTTGATTCTATTTAATTAATCTAAGCCCAACTGTTTAGCCCAATATCCTAATTATTTTATTTAATATTTTGAAGCCCAAGCCCACTAAACCAGAACTCATATAATTATACAGACCCCCTATCCGTATACAATTTCTCCACACCACACTTTTCTGTCCCGTACTCCAACTTCCCACTCTTCAATTCCAGTACGTGCACACTCCCCCATAACCTAGTACCTACCCCCCACTACTTTATTTTATTATACTATTATAAAATCTCTCTCGTACTCTCTCTCCTTCCCACTCTATCACTCCCTCTCTGTCTCTCAATCAAAAGCAGAGAATCCCCAACTCAACCCGTCATCTTCCTCTTTCTCCCTCTCCCTTCTCCATTCCGCCATTCTCGTCGACATGCCAGCACCATCTCCCGATCGACAGCCTCGCAACCCAGAGCCATCCTCTGCCATTGTCGCCCAGAACCCCTCTGCCACTCACACCGTCGCCCCCTATTCCGCTCCGCTGTCAACCTCGTGCAAGCTCCCACCTCACCATTGCCGAAGTCAGAAGCACCACCCCGACCTCGACAACTCCTCTGCTCGACAACTCCGCAGGCTCCTCCCCCGTCCCCCATTCCTGTGCCGCACTCGCACCGCTGCTCATCGCCATTCGCCCAACTCCTCCTTCCGCTCAGCCTGAAGCTCCCCCGCTGCTCCTCTCGACAGCCAGTCCACCCCATTGAACCCCCGTTCTAGCCCCCGCCTGAGCTCGTCCCGGTCTCCGAGCGCCTCCCGCTCACCCTCACACCGCATCGCCTCTCCCAGTCGCGCACTGTCGCCTGAGCTCTCCTCGTCACTTCCATCGTGCCGCCTCCACTCCTCCTCGTCGAAGCCGTCGCTGCCTGTGCTCCCCAGTCACGCGCTCTCCCTCTTTCTCACTCTCTCTCTCTGTCTGTGTTGAAGTGAAGAAGAAGAAGGAGGAGGAGCTTTGGGATTGTTGCTGTTTTGGTGTTGTGGGGATTAGATAGTTGTATTGAAGTTGTATTGGTGTGTTGGTGTTTGGTTTGCTATTTGGGAGTTGTTGCTGTTGTGTTGCTGTCTTGGAATTTGTGAAGGAGTTGTTTGCTATTTGGAGTTTACTTTGTGGATTTACTGTTGCTGATTTGGCGTGGCTGCCACATATCTTGCACGTGTTCTATTGTCCGGGATTCTGATCCCGTTATTCTTGTCTTCAATTTAATCGTCGTCAACTAACAGGCAAGTGTCTCTTGTACAATTCGTTTGTTCTAGTACAAGCTCTTTTGCAAAATACCGCAAGTATATTTCTTGGCTCTATTCATATTATACATAACCTATTGATCCCGTATTCGTACATGATCGCGAATACTCTGTCACCATATGCATTGCATGAACACGATACACATATATATACTCTTAGAACTATATAGAATGTTGTGCATGAATTGCTTGTTACTAGGTTGCATGTTGTTATAATATTTTTTATTCTTGATGAAGTGTTATACATGTCATTAGTCGCATCCACATGTTCTATAAGTCTTAAAATATGTTTTCCTGCATTGTATAAGTCTTGACACTTGATCCTATCATGCTAACCGTCCTTATTGTTGCATGTAGTTATTGTTCATGTTTGATTGTAATAAAAAGATAACAAGCCGGGGTATAAAGGAAAAAGATTTAGTAGTGGGTAATATAGAAGAGCGTACTCGGACGGGGGCTCGTGGTTCCCCGATACAAATTGCAAGTTGCAAATTGCAAATTTGCAAATTTTATGTTCTATGTTTCACGCTATGTTACACTATGTCCACATTGCATGTATCTTGATACAAGATGTACTTGACTTGATATGTTTTATGGGTACGTGACCTATAGAATCCACCACTGGTCTAAACATTCACTTGATTGTAAGTAGCAACCATGTGGTATGGGACGCATGAAGTGCTACCTAGTTAGATTAATAAAAGACATGACATTAACACGTACACTTGCAGGATCCGTTTACATGTTACATGTTTATGATGACTTGTTTATTTGTTTACATGTTACTCGTTTATATTGACACGTTTACTTGTTTACTCGTTTACATGTTACATGTTCCTATGGATTATTTAATTGTCTACATGCATACTATTTGTTCCATGAGGCCTTGTTCTTGATTATGTTGTATGTTTTATTTGCTCTATTATATGATTCTTGATTCCTTGTTCTTTCCCTGCTTTTGTTTCATTTTTGTCCCGTTAGCTTGTACCACTTGCGGTCCGTGACTTGCATTAACGGGTACTCCTTGTTTCTTCTTCTTGTAATAATATACTTGCAGGCCCAGATAGAGAATTACCCGAAGGTGTTGCCCAGCAAAGATTTTAGTGTTGTTTAATTTCATGTTATTTTAATTCATGTTTTATTCATGTACTCTTTGTTGTAATCCGGGCGTGTTTGACTCGTAACTATGTTTCTTTTCCAGTTGTTGGTTATATCCTGTATTATGTCATGTAATATGTCATGAACCTTATTATCCTATTATGATTTTACATGCTTGCGTGGTTGATATTGTTATCTTGTTGTTGAGTTAAATATATAGCTTATGAATGATGTATTCGCATCATTCGCTGGGCCTCAGTTACGTACCTGTGTTCCCGTATTCTGGGAAGCGGGGCGTGACAGTTGTTCTTTGAATTGTGTTCAAAGAGCAAAATTTTGAGCTCTATAAGGAATCTGAAAAAGTGGTCAACTAGAAAGTTGTAGTAGTTGTTCTCCCTTTTCCAAAAATCCCAACTTGTTAGATTCCGATAAGTATAGCAAAAATTGTAAGCTTTACAAGTTTCAGCTTTTGCTGTTCTTTTTTTTGTTTTTGAATTTTGTTCAAAGAGTTGGATTTTGAGCTCTATAAGGAATCTGAAAAAGTGCTCAACTAGAAAGTTTTAGTATATTTTCTTCCCTTTCCAAAATATCCGATTATGTTAGATTCCGACAAGTATAGCAAAAGCTATGACTTTTACAAGTTTTAGCTTTGTACTGTCTTTTGTTGTTCTTGAATTTTGTTCAATGAGCAGGGATTTGAATTGCATAAGGAATTTGAGAAAGTTGTTAACTAGAAAGTTATAGTAGATGTTCTTAGCTTTCCAGAAAGTCCTATTTTATTATATTCTGACAAGTATAGCAAAAGTTACGAGCTTTACAAGTTTCAGCTTGTGCTGTCTTTTGTTGTTCTTTAATTGTGTTCAAGGAGCTGGATTTTGAGTTCCAAAAGAAATCTGAAAAAGTGGTCAACTAGAGAGTTGTAGTTGATGTTCTCCCCTTTCCAAAATGTTATATTTTGTTAGATTCCGATAAGCGGAGTAGGAGTTATGATCATTACAAGTTACAGCAGCTAGCCGTTTGGCTGAAGCTTCGCTATTTAGATTGTTTGAAGTTTTTCTACCTCTTATTGACTAAATCTGAGAAGGTTGTCAACTAGAGAGTTGTAGTAGAGGTTCTCACCTTTCCAAAATATCCTATTTTGTTAGATTTCGATAAGTATAACACTGGCTATGACTTTTACAAGTCACAGAAGCTGACCTTTATTGGCTGAAGCTCGCTGTTTAGATTGTTCGAAGTTTTTCTATCTCTTATTGACTGAATCTGAGATGGTTATCAACTAGAGAGTTGTATTAGAGGTTCTCAACTTTCCAAAATGTCCTATTTTGTTAGATTCCGATAAGCGGAGTAGGAGTTATGTCTCTTACAAAGTCACAGCAGCTGGCCTTTCAGATGAAGCTTGCTGTTTAGGTTGTTCGAGGTTTTTCTACCTCTTATTGACTAAATTTGAGAAGGTTGTCAACTAGAAAGTTGTAGTATATATTCTCACCTTTCTAAAAAGTCCAATTTTGTTGAATTCCGATAAGAGTAGCATGTTTAATTGCTTCTAGGTTGTTAGAAGGTTTTTTATGTTGCTTTTGTGTTTAAAAGATTAAGTTTTTTTAGTAAGCTTATACATGAAATTCTAGTTCATGTTAACTAGAGTTGTCGTGAATTGTTAGTAGTTTGAATCATGCACTTGATTATGAGTAATAAGTATTCCTTGTGCTCATAAGTCATGTAATAAGTATTGGTCTGTCTCATACGTAGCTCACCTGGCTCGTATGTAGTTGTTTGTTCAGCTCATTGGGCTTGTATGTAGTAATTATCTTGAATAGATAGGCGATGAGTGGATCCGAGGAGAACTTGTGAAGTCTAGGTTGAGAGTTGACTGATTGTGTCCACAATTGTTACACTCTCTTAAGAGGGACACGTGCGGTGCTTTTTCATGATAAGTTGGAAGCACAGTGGCATGTCTTGCTTGTTTGAATCTTTTGGTGATGTCTCATGGCAAGTTGAGAGTACCTTGTAGCTCGTACGGCCCCATTTGATTGGTTAGGGTTAGTAACATCGTTAGGGTAGTAACTGTTACTTAACCATTTTTATCTACGAATTGCCGAAGGGTGAGAGTTGGTGTTAGGGGTGATACCTTATAATCCGACTTCTCCTATAGGCTGACACTAGGTGGTGTTATTGGGATGTATCCCCTAGTCAAAAGGATACAGGCGGTGCTTTTTCATGATTAGTTGGGAGCACGGGATCCGTATCTCGGCTGTTAATTCCTGAAGTGCCATGATAAGAACGGGAGGTTTTCCTAGGGAAATAGACCCTACGATTCCGTCAGATTCTATGCCTTCTCATGATGAGTTGAGGACACGGCTCAAGGTTGGCTAGTATCTTGTGGTTCATGTTGGCTTTTGAGTGAGGTCTGGTTCGGCGGGTAAATAGTGGCAAACATAGACACTACTATTGTACCGCAGTAGCGGAACTAGACCATATCTGCAACCTCATCAGTCATGTAGTATTGTGTCAGGAACAGGATGGGTACAAGAGTAGAATTCATGACGTGGGTTCAAATCCCCAAATATGGAGAAACGGCTTGATATGGACGTATGTAGTATGGGCTGCTTATTGTTCCAGAGTCTCGCTTGCATTAGAATAAGTGCATCATTGCATTAGTTAATCGTGCATTAGAGTCTAAGTCATAGCATACACTGACACATCAATTATATATACACATTTCTTTTTTCATCAATCTGGTTGTGTAAAGTTTAGATCCACTGCTAGTCATCAGCCTTAAAGCGTTAGTATATGTACTGACGTCCCCACTTCAATAGGTACTGGATTGGAAAATTACCCGGTTGACTAGTTGCGATTCTCAACTTTAAACAAACAGATTGATGAAAATAGAAAAGTGTATATATAATTGATGTGTCAGTGTATGCTATGACTTAGACTCTAATGCAAGATTAACTAATGCAAAAATGCTCTTATTCTAATGCAAGCAAGTCTCCAGAACAGTATGCAGCCCATACTACATACGCCCATAACAAGCCGTTTCTTCATATATAGGGATTTGAACCCGCGCCATGAATTCTACTCTTGTACTCAACCTGTTTTTGAAGATACAACGTGACTGATGAGGTTGGCTTGAAATGGTATAATCCCGCCATTCGCATTCATATAGTGGTATATCCGTTTACCACTATTGCCCGCCGTACCGGACCTCACTCAAAAATCTGACAAACCTTTGGAGTTAACTACAACACAGGTTAGCTCGAAGCATCCCCTGTGCCCCCTAGCAGATAGACCGTAGTCTATGGCTTGTTCGTCTTTCTTGATATAGAGCATGATGGAGTTCTGGGGGTCCATCCCCTATCTCTGACAGGATACTTCCTGCCCTTATCATGGCACTTCAGAAATTAACAGACGAGATACGGATCCCGTGCTCCCAACTCATGAGAAGGCACAGACTGTTTTCCTTTGACAGGAAGGGTACAACCAATAACAGCACCTAGTGTTGGCCTATAGAATAGGTCGGATCATAAGGTATCACCCTTAATACCAAATCTTTCCCTTTAGCAAAAATGATAATAAATAAGGGTTAAGTAGTAATAGCCATAAGTTACTACCCTAACGATGTCACTAACCCTAAACAATCTGAGGGATGACAACAGTACTAACACAACATGATGGGTCTTAAGTTAGACTTTGCAAGATAACTCTACTAGGTGCTCAACCTAGACTTACCAGAACCCCTAAGGATCTTGTTCATAGTTCATCGATCCAAGACCCCGACAATACAAACGTATTCGCATGCTACTGCCCTGAACCTAGATTCCATCTACACTCCCGGCTCGCGATCAACCTACACTAGTTAAGATCTGACGGTGCCCGAGGGGTCCATGAGGAGTAAAATAAATACACATCTTGATGGTCGATGGCTCCTGGGGCAATGATATCACCCTAGACGAGCACAATAACTGCGTACTAGCTAATAAGATACATACGAGAAAAATAACTTACATACGAGCCGACTAGCTACGTACGAGCCAAACGAATTACATACGAGCCAACTGGCTATGTATGCGACAATGAATCATATAGAAACAAGCATAAAAGTCTTCTAACAACCTAGAAGCAAAATAACATGCTACTAGCAAAATTTGATCTTTTATACACAAAGGTAACATAAAGGTCCTCTAACATCCTAGAAGCAATTAAAAATGCTATTCTTATCAGAATCCAACAAAATTAGACTTTTTAGAAAGGTGAGAACATCTACTACAACTCTCTAGTTGACAACCTTCTCAGATTAAGTCAATAAGAGGTACAAAAACCTTGAACAATCTAAACAGCGAAGCTTCAATCGAAATGGCCAACTGCTGTGACTTGTAACAGTCATAACTCCTACTCCGCTTATCGGAATCCAACCAAATATGAAATTATGGAAAGGTGAGGACCTCTACTACAATTCTCTAGTTGATAGCCTTCTTAGATTCAATCAATAAAAGGTAGAAAAACTTCGAACAATCCAAACAGTGAGCTTCAGCCAATTAAGGCTAGCTCCTGTAATTTTGTAAGGGTCATAACTCTTGCTCCGCTTATCGGAATTTAACAAAATAGGACATTTTGGAAAGGGTAGAACATATAATAAATCATTCTATTTGAAAACATTTTCCGATTCTGTAAGGAACTCAAAATCCAACTCCTGAAACACAATTCAAAAAGCAACAAAGACAGCCCAAAAGCTGAAACTTGTAAAGCTTATAACTTTTGCTATACTTATCAGAATCTAACAAAGTTGGGATTTCTAGAAAGGGGTGAACGTCTAATACAACTTTCTAGTTGACCACTTTTACAGATTCCTTATAGAGCTCAAAATCCAGCTCCCTGAACACAACTCAAGAACAACAAAAACCACAACAAAAGCTAAAACTTGTAAAGCTTATAACTTTTGCTATACTTTTTGGAATCTAAAAAAATTGGACATTTAGGAAAGGTGGAAACATATACTACAACTCTCTAGTTGACCACTTTACAGATTCCTCATAGAGTTCCATATCCAGCTCTTTGAACACAACTCAAGAACAACAAAAAGCACAGCAAAAGCTGAAACTTGTAAAACTTATAACTTTTGCTATACTTATCGGAATCTAACAAAATTGGAAATTTTGGAAAGATGGGAAAATATACTAAAACTCTCTAGTTGACCACTTTTACAGATTCCTTATAGAGCTCAAAATCCAGCTCTTTGAACACAACTCAAGAACAACAAAAAGCACAGCAAAAGCTGAAACTTGTAAAGCTTATAACTTTTGCTATACTTATCGGAATCTAGCAAAATTGGGATTTCTACAAAGGGGAGAACATCTACTACAACTTTCTAGTTGACCACTTTTACAGATTCCTTCTAGAGCTCAAAATCTAGCTCTTTGAACACAACTCAAGAACAACAAAAAGCATAGCAAAAGTTGAAACTTGTAAAGCTTATAACTTTTGATATACTTATTGAAATCTAACAAAATAGGAAATTTTAGAGAGGTTGGAATATTTAATACAAATATCTAGTTGACCACTTTCTCAGATTCTGCTTGGAACTCAAAATTCAGTCATTTGAACACAATTCAAAAACGACAAAAGCGCAGCAAAAGCTGAAACTTCCAAAACTCATAGCTTTTGCCATACTTATCGGAATCTTAAAAAAATTGGCCAATTTGGAAAGGTGAGAACATCTAATACAACTTTCTAGTTGAACACTTTTTCAGATTCAATCAATAAGAGGTGCAAAAACTTCGAACCATCCAGACAGCGAGCTTCAGCCAAAAAGCTGGCTGCTGAGATTTGTAAAGCTCATAACTTTTGCAATACTTATAGGAATCTAACAAAATAGGAAATTTTGGAAAGGTGGGAACATCTACTAAAATTTTCTAGTTGAACACTTTTTCAGATTCAATCAAAAAAAGGTACAAAAACTTCAAACCATCCAGACAGCGAGCTTTAGTCAAAAAGCTGGCTGCTGAGATTTGTAAAGCTCATAACTTTTGCAATACTTATCGGAATCTAACAAAATAAGACATTTTGGAAAAGTGGGAACATCTACTACAACTCTCTAGTCGAAAACTTTTTCAGATTTCTTGTAGAACTCAAATCTCATCTCTTTGAACATATGCAAAAATAACCAAAACAGCGATTTGCTTAAAAGCTCGCTGTTTTGGGGGAACGTTTGTTTAACCTAGTAAATTTACCCAGAAAAATCTACAAAAATTAGATCATGTTAGTAACACATATAAGAACCTCTCAAATTAATTTGGGCTCAAGATTTCAACTTTACCACAAGTTGTTAACTCCTAACTATCAATAAACAACATTCAACTTAAAATTGGATTTTATCGTTTTTGTTCAGTTCTACCACCCAACCTCTTCATGTGATTATTTTGATCCATGCTACCATTTATATGCACATGATTTAGTCCAAGTTCTTTACTTTATTAACAATAATAACAATAATAATAATAACAATAAGTAAAACGGTTGAGAAACCCCCACCCAAATTTTGTAGGAAGAACTTGCTTGCTCTTCTCCTCCTTGTTCTTGCTCCTTGTTCTAGCTCCTCATGAAAAGAGAACCCACTCTTTTCTTTCCTTCTCAATTTTTTTTCTAAATTAAAACTAGTAAAAGAAGTAGAAGAATGAGATGAGAAAGAGATGGTGGACACAAATGAAAGAGGGTTTCTTGCCCTTTTGGAATGTGGCCGGCCAACGAGAGTGGTGGTGGTGGTTGGGGGGGGGGGGGGGGGGGGGAAGGAGGAGAGGGTTGAGTTGTGTGGATGAGAAGAACCCACTTGTTCTCATTCTCATGGCTCATCAATTTGGTGTTCAATTTGCAATTTTATATTACAATCATCACCCTAATCCAGTCCTAACCCTCTATTTGATCATGATGGATCAAAAATAAAGGTATTTTTCCAAAATCACATACTACATGATTTCGTACAAACGTACGAAATCGATACAGTACATATACGTACATATATCTGTCTATACAGATAATTTTTATTCGTTAAAACGAATAATCTTTACCAAAAATATTTTAATTCAGAAATAATAATAAAAATAATTTTATTACTGGCTCGAAAGATTTCAGTACCAATTTGATACCATACAGATGTATACAGACTTATATATATATATATATATATAATGTTTATTAACTAAACCGGGTAATATCTGTAAATAAAATTTCAATTCTGAAAATAATAAGAAAATAATAATAAAATAATAATTTTTTATTATCAGACTCGAATATTTCATACATTTTTTCAAAAATTCATTTTACAGGATTTTGTACAAGTGCACAAAACCGATACAATACATATATATATACTTATTTGTATACATATACAGATAATGATTATTTATTAAAACTAAGTAATTTCCATAAGAAATATTTTAATTTTAAAAATAATAATAATACAAATATAATATCCGACTAGGATATTACAAAACTCCCTCCTTAGAATAGTTCTGTCCTCAGAACTACGTTTAGTCAGGAGAACAGAAAAATACTAATACACTAAATAACTCGGGGAAAGAAAGCTTATACGACTTTTCGGATCCCAAGTGACTTCTCCACGAACTGGTTCTCCAAAGAACCCAACCTTGTTCCCAAAGCTGCCTGCAGACTCTGCCAAAATCGAGACGTAATTCTTGAATCTTGGTCAGAACTACTGACGTTGGCACTCCATGCTGCTTCATTACGCCTTCAATGTGGACTTCCGCTAATTTCTCTAGCGCTCAAGTCATCTTTATCGGGAGAAAAATGTGCAGACTTCGTTAACTGATCCCCAATAACCCAAGTTGAGTCATACATTTTCGAACTTCTGGGAAATCATGTGATGAAGTCCATACAGATGTTCTGAGACCAACTTGCCGCTTCGGAGCTTCAATCCCTGCATCTTCTGCCTAAGCCTTCTGACTTGCTTACTTAGGCTTGGGTGCAGCTTCCATCGTGCCAAAACTGAGCTCTAATCTTGAGTAATCACTTCAATACTGGCTTACTTGATCTCATCATTTAGCTCCTTACCTCCTTCATGGTCTTTGGCTGAGGTTAATACTTCACTACCTCAATCTTTTGCATTTCGGTAGCCACTCCCTCCTTAGAATAGGACATGGCCTACAAACTCCACTTCAGACTTGTAGCATTCACTTTGACAATTTGCACAATGTTGATGCTCATGTAGCTGCTCTGAACTACAGTCAAATGCTCAGCGTGCCCTTCTTCCGTTCCTGCTAGGTCCAACTCTAACGAATCTATACTTAGGGGCCTTCCTCCAATTTGGAGTTCATAGCCCTTATAGCACAAATTTGTAACGAGGATTGCTCCAGATGGTGTAATCAACAAAACCAAATCTAGAGTTGACTCCCGTACACATCTCAACTTCTTGAAAAATAATTCAGACAAAAGAATATGATGAACCAAAATTGAACAAAACGGTTGCCTGAATTTCATATATATATAAATCCATTCGGTTACAAAAAGTGTTACATCATATATTACTTCTTAGTCCAAAATAAATTTCAAAATACAACTTTTAAACTTAGTTGCAACTCTATATGCACATGCTGGTAATGGCTCTCCTGCCTTCTTCAACTTGCCTTTAGTAAGTGCAAACTCTCACCCTTGGTTACCAGGCTCCTTTCCTTTATTGTTCATCTTCGAGGCTGATCCGCTGCTACTCTTCTAAAACTGGGGACAATCTGGTCGTATATGACCAATCTTCCCACAGCTGTAACATGTACGGGTCTCCACTTGAGGGTCCTTCGTCGGGCACTAGCTCATGAAATGACCTTGCTCACCACATAGGAAACAGCTTCCTGGCTTGGTGTAACATTCCGTAAAAAATTTTAAAATGAAAAATACATTTCTTATTTTTACACGTGCAATTTCATCTTATGATTTTTTATTCTCAATTTTATTTAATAGTTATGCACAATTTTCTTTCATTCATTTTTGTTGCATATTAGAACCCATAGTCCTAACAGAAGACTCTAAGCCCATTAAAATAAATTAAACAAATAAAAATAGATCAAGCCCATAAGAGGAAGCTCACTAAGAAAAATCCTACAATTAGTTGTACACTTGTCATGTAAACAACATGTACAAATAAATAACAAATAACAAATGAGAGTGTGTGATTGTGGGTTGCACGTGCACGCCGTGCAACCCAAAAGGCACAAGAAGAGTTAGCCATGCAAAATAATAGGAAGAGTTAGGAATTTGTGAGAGTAATGGTGAGTGGGCAGTTAGTGAAAAGGTTATGTAGGTTATGAATTATAACACTTAATTTGAGTAGTAGAAGAGTTTTCTCAAATCCTATAAATACCACCCCCTTTCCTTCATAATCTTGCACCAAAGATCAAAAGAAACAAAAGATAAAAATAAGAAAGAGAGGAAAAGAAAGAGAGAATTGTTTGAGTTCTTGCTTGGAAGAAGGAGAGCTTGCTAGGAGAAAAAGAAAGTCCCATTCTTGGAGCTAGGAGCAACTTCTAGGAGTCTTCTTCTACTTTAGAATCTTCATTTGAGGTGGGCGTCTTCTTGAGCTTTCTAATTTATAGTATCATGTATGTGTAGGTAAATTGATAGATAAACTTGATATGCATATGAGTAGTGATTAAATTGAAATGATGATATTTAGAATGAAGATGCATGCTAAATGAAAGATTTTCATGAAGATAAGTTGAATTAATGTTGTTTAATTGCATGGTAGTACATCTTGATTAGATTAAATGATATGAAAATAGATTTGTACACAAAGTTACTAATTCATGCAAAGAAAGTTACTGTTTTAAATTTTGTTTACATTTCAGAAAATCATATCTAAGAAAATAGTTGGAATCTGGGACTAAAACTTTTTGGGGAGCATCTTGTATATGTCAGTAGCTTCCCTTTAAAATTTCATAAGATTTGGAGTTCGTTTACTATTTTAATAAATTCTAAACTCAAAACTGGTTAGTAGTTGGCTGGTTGCAGGAATTCTGCACACCTTTCGGTTTTTGATCAATTCAGCATTGTAAATGAAATAATTTGAGAAAAGTCAGAACTAAGAAATTATAGTAGACATGTTAACCTTTCTGAAAAGTCCAAAATCAAATTTTCACAGAGAATTAATTTTTATATGAATTTTACAAGACTGTACAGTAGCAGTATTTCAGTATCTCGACCCCACTGTATATTTTGAAGAATTCAGGGTTATAGATATGGTATTTCGAGAAAACTTGTAACTACAAAATGAAAGTAGACTTGTATACGTTCAGTTTGATATAAAGAACGCCAAGTTTCGTGAAGTATACAATTTTCTATGATTTTTACAAATAGCATGTTTTCTAACTTTGAATTTACTGTTTTGTAATGTTACTTAAACGACTTGATTGAAAATATATTGTTGCTGTTTTAGGTTATATTTTGGGATAGTAAAGATCATATTCATATGTAGATGAAATGTGAACTTAAGAAAGACATATATATATATATATATATATATATATATATATATATATATATATATATATATATATATATATAGGATTAAGATGTTAAGATTAGTTCAAAATAAATCAAAGGAAAATGATGAGATTGATTTTCAAAGATAAATTTTAAAGAGATTGTCTTAATCTTAATTAACTTGATTTAAGAATGTTTTTGATGAATATGAAAATGTTTGTGAAAATGAATAGGTTGAGATTGTACATATTGATGAATGAATAAGAATGCATGAAAGAATTTAAATAAATTATGAATACATGACATTTGAGAATATGAATTATAAGGGGATGAGTACCCCAAGTTGTTGAATAAGGAAAGATGTTGATTCTAGCGGCTTAGTGATACCCAGGTACCGGAAAAAGTAATAGTAATGAACAATTGATTTTTTGAGAAGTGGCCAATAAGGGTGTCGTTCTCGGGTATTTTTGTGTAAGACCGGCAGGAGGGTAAACTAGCTCTAGGTAGTATTATTTATTCATGTTCAAGCATAAGAATTAGGCACTAAGTGAAGATGTAATAAGCTTGGGCAAACGTAAGTGGGGGGCTTCTATATAGTCGGGCGGTGGATTCCGGGACTGTGGTTGCTTGCGATGGAGGCGAGCCTTAATTAAATCCGGAATTATGATTGATCGGGCAGTAGATTTCGGGATCATGAATAGTCATGCAGATAGTAGGCTGTAATCCAATGTATATGTGTATACCGGGGCTAGAGGGACACTTGCGGGATGTTCGCACGATGAGGATTCTGTATAGTCGGGCGGTGGTTCTCCGGGACTGGAATCCGTACTCGTGGAATGTCTAAACTTTGTTTTATTACTGGGTAGTTATCATGGCAAGGGATTAAACCTTTTAATGTGGAGTACGTAGGTGTTTGTTCTCGGACCTATGTAGTATGGGATGCATAGAATCCGAACAAGTATGAATTAGTGTCATTGTAGTATAACACCTGCATTAGGCATTAAGTCATGTCATACACTAACATATCTAGGGTATTCACTCTTTACACTTTTATATGCATTCAAGTTTGTGATATGTTAAAGTAAGAGATTTCCTTATAATACAGCATAGAGAGGATCGTTGTTTGTAACATTGTGTCGGTTGTAAGCAACTGACGTGCCCACAGTTTCATATGCAGAACTTGGATCTTAAAAGGAGATATAGAGATGAATTTGATGCTGATGATTAGTTACATGTTCAAGTTGTTGAGATTGTATATTTATCATGTTGTACTTCATTTATTTTCCGCTGCGTTATTGATGTAAAAGAACAATGATGTAATAAAAGTTTCAAAATTCCTTGTAAAACTGTACGAAGTAAAGTGTAGATCCTGTTGAGCTATGGATTACCATATTTTGGTATTTGGGGCGTTACAAATGGTATTAGAGCCACGCTTCAATAAGTAGTACAAATTTACAAGGACGACACATTAGGATGGACATTAGAGTGTGAGTTCCGCTTATAGAAATTTAAATGTAAGTAGTTTACATTTGTGTTTCTCTATACACTGATGTTTCTCCTACTTTTTTCTATAAGATGGCCAATCATCATGACCCCGAGAATGAGGTGGAATGGTTCGTTCCTTTCGAAGAAGAAGAACACCTAGAAGAGGAAGAGCCAATAGAGGAAAAAGAAGACCCAGAAGAAATAGAAGAACTACCCGAGTCCAGGAAGATTACATCACCTCTACCTGATTTCCCTGAAGAATCCTCAGACGAAGAACCCATTCAAGATGACCAAGGTGGTATTGTTACTTCTCTTCGAAGGGAGTTGGATGCCCAGAAGTGAAGAGTAAACTACTTAGAATCACGGCAAGCAGAGGATAGGGAACGCATTCATGAACTGAGTCACCGAGTATGGGAACTCGGAAAGCTCCGGCATGTGAATGCTCAACACTTCGCCAAGCTGGATCACATGACTCGCTGGGACAAGCATGAGCGTCATCAGAAGTTTGAAGACATGAAGAAAGAAATCCAGGAATTATGGGGAGAGCTCAGAGAAGCCAAGAGAAACCGTAGAATCTAAGATATCTTTATGTTGAAGTGAGGAAATGGATGTAAAACCAAGTTTTCTCCCCGTCAGGAGAAAATTTGACTACCGACCAATATTATGAAGGGTGTGATCTTGAGATCAGAGGCAGAATCTTGGGCATCGACCTCATTGAATTGGCAGTTTTGCGGGTCGACATCATCATTGGCATAGACTGGATGTCCATCTACAATGCCACTATTGAGTGCAAGAGTAAAGAGGTTGTGATAAAGGCACTAGGGGGACCAGCAGTGATATTTCAAGGGAAAAGGAAGTGCAAACAATTGGTAGCAGCGCTATCTAAACAGAAGGTTCCCGAAGAAGTGAAGCAGATTCCAGTAGTTCGAGATTTTCCAACAGTGTTTCTAGAAGATCTACTCGGGCTTCCACCTCAGCGGGATGTAGAATTCGGTATATCTGTTCAGCCAGGGAGTACACCCATTTCTAAGGCCCCATATAGAATGGCACCGGTTGAGCAAGATGAGATCAAGAAGCAGATTGAAGAGCTGTTCGGCAAAGGATTCATCAGGCCGAGTGCGTCGCCTTGGGGAGCACCAGTTTTTTTGGTAAAGAAGAAGGATGGATCGATGAGAATGTGCATCGATTACAGAGAATTGAATCGGGTAATAGTGCAGAACAAGTATCTGATTCCTTGAATCGATGATCTATTCGATCGTCTACAAGGAGAACCTGTCTTCTCTAAAATAGATCTACAGTCGGTTTATCACCAGCTCCGAGTAAAGGAAGAAGATGTGCACAAGATGGCGTTCAGAACTCGACATGGCCACTATGAGTTCCTAGTCATACCGTTTGGAGTAACCAATGCACCTGCTATTTTCATGGACATGATGAACAGGGTCCTGCAGCCGTTCATCGATTCTTTCGTCGTTATGTTCATCGACGACATACTAATCTACTCCAAGACAGAGGTAGAACATGTCGAGCACCTAGCAGAGGTACTGAAGAAGTTGCAGAAGAAGAAGAAGCTATATGCAAAGTTGTCTAAGTGTGACTTCTGGAAAACCAAAGTCACCACATCATTTTTAAGGAGGGAGTGGCTACTGACCCACAAAAGATTGAGGCAGTAAGAGATTGGCCAAGATCAACTATAGTGAAAGAGATCAGGAGCTTTTTTGGGTTAATAGGCTACTACAGAAGGTTCATTCAGGGCTACACCCAGATAGCTGTGCCGTTCACGGGGCTTACAAAGAAAAATATGAGTTTTAAATGGTCGAAACAGTGTGAGGCTAGCTTTCAGGAGTTGAAGGAGAAGTTGAATACCACTTCCATCCTGGCTTAGCCAAAAGCAGGAGTCGATTATGATGTCTACAACGATGCTTCCCATTACGGACTGGGCTGTGTGCTGATGCAGAAAGAGAAGGTAATATCTTATGGGTATAGACAGCTGAGGCCGCATGTGAAGAATTACCTAACCCACGATCTGGAGTTGGCAGCAATCATCTTTGCACTAAAGCAATGGAGGCACAATGTATATGGGGAAAAGGTTAACATGTACACGGATCATAAGAGTCTAAAGTACATCTACCAGCAGAACGACTTGAATCTGAGACAGCGAAGATGGTTGGAAGTGTTGGAAGATATCCGACCCAAAATCAAGTACCACCCAGGCAAGGCCAATGTGGTGGCTGATGAGCTCAGCAGGAAGAGCAGTTTGTCCCAATTGATCACAACTCTAGAGAAGTTGGCAGAGGAACTTGATCGAGCAGAGATTGAGGTGGTGTTGCAAGGATTAGGGGCTTCATTAGCTCAGTTGAGACTTCAACCCACATTGAGGGATAGGATTATCAATAGTCAGAAGACCGATCCGGAGATTCAGGACATGAGAGAGCAGGTTGGCACCGGTAGGTTGACAGAATTTCAGGTGAAAGATGAGGTATTGTGGTTTGGAAAGCGGCTGTGTGTGCCAAATCAAGCAGGAGAGCATTCTACAGGAAGCACATGCCACTTTATTATCCGTACATCTAGGAAGTACCAAGATGTACCAGGATATAAAGCAGTATTTCTGGTGGTCGGGAATGAAGCGGGATGTGGCTGAGTTTGTCGCTAGGTGTGCAGTATGTCAGCAGATCAAGGCCAAGAATCAGAAACCCGAGGGTTTGTTGCAGCCATTACCCATTCCAGAGTGAAATTGGGATAAATCAGTATGGACTTCATTACAGGATTTCCCAGGAGTTCCAAGGGCAACAATGCAATTTGGGTGATAGTGGACCGACTCACCAAAACAGATCACTTTCTGGCGATGAAGCTTACTTGGTCTATGGAGAAGTTATCCGAGTTGTATGTCAGGGAGATCGTGAGGCTACATGGAGTTCCTTTGTCGATTGTATCAGACCGAGATGCACGATTTACCTCGCATTTCTGGAGAAGTCTTCAAGAAGACGAATGATTTCAGTACTGCTTTCCATCCTCAGACTGATGGACAGACCGAGAGGGTCAACTGGGTACTAGAAGATATGCTAAGATGCTGTGTGTTGGATTTTGGCGACAGTTGGGAGAGGCATTTGGCTCTAGTAGAATTTGCCTACAATAATAGTTTCCAGATAAGCATTGGGATGGCACCTTATGAGGCTCTGTATGGAAGGAAGTGTAGAACACCGGTGTGTTGGTATGAAGTGGGGGAACAGCAGCTGTATGGGCCAGAGATTGTGCAACAAACCTCAGAAAAGATTGAGTTGATTAGGAAGAGGTTAGTCGACGCCCAGAGCAGATAGAAACGTTATGCCGACAATCGAAGGAGAGATCTGGAGTTTGAGGAAGGTGACTTTGTCTTTGTGAAGGTGTCTCCAACCAAGGGAGTGATTCGGTTTGGAAGGGGAGGGAAATTAGCCCCGAGATACCTAGGTCCTTATAAGATATTGAAGAGAATTAGGAAGACGACTTATCGGTTAGAACTATCGGAAGAGTTGGCCCAGGTACACAATGTCTTCCATGTGTCTATGCTGCGAGGTTATATTCTGGATCTGAGTCACCATTTTCCCGAAGTACCAGAAGGTCTGCAGTTGGATTTGAGCTACACTGAGAGTCCAATAGAGATTGTGGATCGACGGGAGAAAGTCTTGAGGAATAAGACTATACCTATGGTCAAGGTCGTTTAGAGGAACCAACTTGTTGAGGAGGCCCCTTGGGAATCCGAGGAGAGAGACGAAAGATCACACTGAGCTTTTCGAATAAAAATTTGTAATTTTTTTCTTCTCACTTTCTTTGTTTTTCTTAGGGGTGTCAAAAAATACCATATTACCGTACCATACCATACCATACCATTACCATACCAAACAATACCGAAACTTGGTAATACCGTATCAAATTTTCGGTATTGTACCATACCGATTTTTGATGGTATGGTACTGGTACAAAATTTTTATACCGTTGGTATACCATACCGTACCGAATATATTTAATATATATTTAATCTAACTTTTATCTCAGTCTTTCTTTTTCATTTTCTTGATTTTCTACCCTAGTTACTCGTCGTAGCCGTCTCTTGAGAGTTGAGTCCTCTTCCCTCTTCTCTTCCCGTCCTCTTCCCTCACCTCCTACCGCAACCCCAAGATCCCCAACCTCTACAGCTCCAATCCGCCCAATCCGCCTCCATCGATTCGAAACCCCCCTCTTCTACTCCAATCCGCCCTCCTCCACTAATTCGATAGTCGAAACCCCCCTCTACAGCCCCCTCGATTCGAAAGTCCAAAGTCGAAACCCATCCCCAACCTCTACAGTTCAAGCTTTTCTTGGTCGTAGATATCGAAGTTGAGTATGATTCCTGTTATTTGTGTGATGGAGTGGATTTTGCATAGCAAGCATTATTCGAGAGAGGTGAAGATTGCGGTGGTGGTGGTGGTTGTGGGTGTCGGTGTTTGTACATTGACAGATGTGAAAGTTAATGCAAAGGGGTTTCTGTGCGCTTGCATCGCGGTGTTTTCAACATCCCTGCAACAAATTGTGAGTGAATTTTTTATTTAATTTTGGAATTATTGGAGTGTTGACTGCTTGATATTATGCAAAAGGTGAGGTGCATTTTTTTTTCTTGAAGGTTCTCAATTGTTTATCTATTATCTTTTGCTTTCTTAAGTATGCTGTTTTATAGAGTTGCTTGGATTGTTTCGAATAATTAGAAAATAATCTAGTGGAGGCATTCATTTAGCGCTATTAGCATCACTATGTCGTGTTGCTGTGAGTTAGTGACTTCGTAATTTCATTATAGATCATTGTGGCATCGAAGAATAAGTTGTTACTACCTTGATCGAAGGAATGGTTTTCAATATCTTAGCCTTGTATATTTACCTTGTGCAGAGACATGCCATAATTGTTTTTAATATACTCGTATTTACTCAATGTTTCTATGCATTTTGCAACAAGATTAGTGGGTTGATCTCTGCGACTGTTGAATTGGAATCTGAGAAGCACTTGGTAACTATTTAGCAATATTGATAGTAGCAGAAAAGGATACTTGAATTTGGAACAAATTTATCTTAGCTAAATGGATTTGTTCGAAGTTAAAATTTATAGTTTTTTTTTTAAAGTTTACCCCAAGGGAAGCAAGCAAGTATAGTTTAAATGTCAGATTCAGAATTGGCCTCTATTGGAATACCATTACAAGTTGTCACAATGTATTAATGTAGAAACAAAGTTGGTTAAGCTAAACTGTATGGTTAATTTGTATTGCAATTTAGGTCAATAGGGGATAATGTAGAGAGACCAGTGTCAGCAAAAAATCATGTAAAGCTTTACTAACTAAATGCAAATTAATTCAGTTCACATTTTATTGACTAATTACTTTGTTAGTAGAATAGACTCAACATTTTCCAATTGATTTCAAATTGTTGCTGTTTTCAAATATTATGGTACATTGTACTAAATTCAGCAAGCATGAAAGGAACTTTAGAACTTAAAATGATAACTAATCTATATATGATCCTCATCGATGTTTAGGCGTAGAAGAAAATACATTCCTCTGTGGGCAAGGTTAATGATTAACTTTATCTTTAAGGAAACATGTTTTTTATTGATATCTGAGTATATTGTTGGACATATATAAAGCATATATCTATTTATTGTGCCAGTCGGTCATGAGAAACAAAGTTTGAAATTGGTACATCCATATTTCTTGATATCCGGTACTACCATGGTACTACCATTACCATACCAATATTTCGGTATTACCGAACTCGGTAGTACCAAAATTTTGGCACGGTAATGGTAGAGAAATTTCTGTACCAAGTATTCCGGTACGGTAGACGGTAGAGTAATTTTTGTACGGTACGGTACGGTATACCACCCCTAGTTTTTCTTTTTCTCACTCTTTAAGTGTAGTTCTGAGTACGGAACTATTCTAAGGAGGGAGTGTTGTAACATCCCATAAAAAAATTTTAAATGAAAAATACATTTCTTATTTTTACACGTGCAACGCACGTGCAATTTCATCTTATAATTTTTTATTCTCAATTTTATTTAAAAGTTATGCACAATTTCCTTTCATTCATTATTATTGCATATTAGAACCCATATGCCTAATAGAAGACTCTAAGCCCATTAAAATAAATTAAATAAATAAAAATAGATCAAGCCCACAAGAGGAAGCCCACTAAGAAAAATCCTACAATTAGTTGTACACTTGTCATGTAAACAATATGTACAAATAAATAAATAACAACTAACAAATGAGAGTGTGTGCTTGTGGGTTGCACATGCACGTAGTGCAACCCAAAAGTCACAAGAAGAGTTAGCAATGCATAAGAATAGGAAGAGTTGGGAGTTTGTGAGAGTAATGGTGAGTGGGCAATTAGTGAAGGGGATTATGTAGGTTATGAATTACAACACTTAATTTGAGTAGTAGAAGAGTCTTCTCAAACCCTGTAAATACCACCCCCTTTCCTTCATAATCTTGTACCAAAGATCAAAAGAAATAAAAGATACAAATAAGAAAGAGAGGAAAAGAAAGAGAGAATTGTTTGAGTTCTTGCTTGGAGGAAGGAGAGCTTGCAAGGAGAAGAAGAAAGTCTCATTCTTGGAGCTAGGAGCTACTTCTATGAGTCTTCTTCTACTTTAGAATCTTCATTTGAGATGGGTGTCTTCTTGAACTTTCTAATTTATAGTATCATGTATGTGTAAGTAAATTGATAGATAAACTTGATATACATATGAGCAGTGATTAAATTGAAATGATGATATTTAGAATGAAGATGCATGCTAAATGAAAGATTTTCATGAAGATAAGTTGAATTAATGTTGTTTAATTGCATGGTAGTACATCTTGATTAGATTAAATGATATGAAAATAGATTTGTACACAAAGTTACTAATTCATGCAAAGAAAGTTACTATTTTAAATTTTGTTTACAATTCAGAAAATTATATCTAACAAAATAGTTGGAATCTGGAACTAAACCTTTTTGGGGAGCATCTTGTATATGTCAGTAGCATCCCTTTAAAATTTCATAAGATTTGGAGTTCGTTACTATTTTAATAAATTCTAAACTCAAACCTGGTTAGTAGTTGGCTGGTTGCAGGAATTCTGCACACCTTTCGGTTTTTAATCATTTCAGCATTGTAAATGAAATAATTTGAGAAAAGACAGAACTAAGAAATTATAGTAGACACGTTAACCTTTCTGAAAAGTCCAAGAAATCAAATTTTCACAAATAATTGAATTTTATATGAATTTTACAAGACTATACAATAGCAGTATTTCAGTATCTCGACCTCACTGTATATTTTGAAGAATTCAGTGTTATAGATATGGTATTTCGGGAAAACTTATAACTACAAAATGAAAGTATACTTGTATACCTTCAGTTTGATATAAAGAACGCTAAGTTTCGTAAAGTATACAATTTTTTATGATTTTTACAAATAGCATGTTTTCTAACTTTAAATTTACTGTTTTGCAATGTTACTTAAACAACTTGATTGAAAATATATTCTCGCTGTTTTAAGTTATATTTTGGGAAAGTAAAGATCATATTCATGAGTAGATGAATTGTGAACTTAAGAAAGACATATATATATATATATATATATATATATATATATATATATATATATATATATATATATATATATATATATATATATATATATATATATATATATATATATATATATATATATATATATATATATAGGATTAAGATGTTAAGATTAGTTCAAAATAAATCAAAGGAAGATGATGAGATTGGTTTTCAAAGATAAATTTGAAAGAGATTATGTCTTAATCTTAATTAACTTGATTCAAGAAAGTTTTGGATGAATATGAAAAGTGTTTGTGAAAATGAATAGGTTGAGATTGTACCTATTGATGAATGAATAAGAATCCATGAAAGAATTTGAATAAATTATGAATACATGAAATTTGAGAATATGAATTATAAGGGGATAAGTACCCCAAGCTGTTGAACATGGAAAGATATTGATTCTAGAGGCTTAGTGATACCCAGGTACCGGCAAAAGTAATGGTAATGAATAATTGATATTTTGAGAAGTGGCCAATAAGGGTGTCGTTCTTGGTATTTTTGTGTAAACCGAAAGGAGTGTAAACTAGCTCTAGGTAGTATTATTTATTCATGTTCAAACTTAAGAATTAGGCACTAAGTGAAGATGTAATAAGCTTGGGCAAACGTAAGTGGAGGGCCTTTATATAGTCGGGCGGTGGATTCCGGGACTCTAGACCTAGTCGGGCGGTGAAATCCGGGAATGTGGTTGCTTGCGATGGAGACGAGCCTTAATTAAAAACGGGATTATGATTGATTGGGCGGTGGATTCCGGGATCATGAATAGTCGGGCAGATAGTAGGCTGTACTCCAGTGTATATGTGTATACCGAGACTAGAGGGACACTTGCGGGATGTTCGCACGGTGAGGATTCTGTATAGTCGTGCGGTGGTTCTCCAGGGCTGGAATCCATACTCGTGGAATGTCTAAACTTTGTTTTATTACTGGGTAGTTATCATAGTGAGGGATTAAACCCTTTATTGTGGAGTACGTAGGTGCTTGCCCTCGGACCTATGTAGTATGGGATGCATAGAATCCGAACAAGTATGCATTAGTGTCATTGTTGTATAACACCTGCATTAGGCATTAAGTCATGTCATACACTAACATATCTAGGGTATTCACTCTTCACACTTTTATATGCATTCAAGTTTGTGATTTGTTAAAGTAAGAGATTTCCTTATAATACAACATAGAGAGGATCGTTGTTTGTAACATTGCGTCGGTTGTAAGCAACTGTCGTGTCCACAGTTTCATATGCAGGACTTGGATCTTACAAGGAGATATAGAGATGAATTTGATGCTGATGATTAGTTACATGTTCAAGTTGTTGAAATTGTATATTTATCATGTTGTACTCATTTATTTTCCGCTGCATTATTGATGTAAAAGAACAATGATGTAATAAAAGTTTCAGAATTCCTTGTAAATTTGTACGAAGTAAAGTGTAGATCCTGTTGAGCTACGAATTACCGTATTTTGGTATTCAGGGCGTTACACTTGGTGCCTCCAAGTTTGCCCTCCGTTTTCTGAATCTTCTGCTTCTGACCTCGGTTCTCGAACCTTGATGCTAGTGCAGATCTTTTTCTTTATAGTTGTGGACTGACAGATTTCTTGTGTCCAACCTCCTTACAGAAATAACATACTACATACTTGGTGGTCCCCTGGACTTGCTCCCATTCATGTTGTAGTCGTGCTAATCTGGAATTAAAGTGTTCCCGCTCCTCCGCTAGGCTTGCTAATATAGCTCTACAAGCATCACCCTGTTGCTTAGCTCGACGACCTTTCCCGATCCCGTACTTCCTCAGCTTCCTAATTCCCGAATGTATGCCGACCGCCGCCACTATGCGTTGATCCATACTTAGCTCCTGTGATGGTGAAGGCGAGCTCGTACTTCCTCAGCTTCCTAATTCCCGAATGTATGCCGACCGCCCCCACTATGCGTTGATCCATACTTAGCTCCTGTGATGGTGAAGGCGAGCCCGTCTTGAGGTTAGCTTGTAGTGAAATCTCCTTCGCCTCCTCGCTCGAGATCATCGGATCATCCCTTGAAATCAGCTCACTCTCTTCCATCCACACATCCTCGGTTAGGATATCCTCGAATACCATCCTTAAAACACATATATACTGGAATTAGTCCAGATATAGAAAAATTATAAAACATAAGTAGAAAGAAACAATCAATATGAATTATAATTATCTACAACTAGCTAAACCCGACTCCTATAAGGCATCCAAGTTTAATTTTTCCTACTGTGTTGGACTGTAAATTGAAGTCGGCTCTTATACCACTCTGTAACTTCCCGATTTCCATATACTGGGAAACCGTGACATAAGACAGAATCTTTTCCTTCAATTAGCCACAATACACAAAAAAATAGGAAAATTTAAAACTTTTTATTCAACACAAATGTATTACAAGTCCGAATGTTATAAAACTGCAATACATTACATCAGTGTTACAATAATTGCATACAAGCCCAAGTGTTACAAACTTTCAATAAAAATTACATCAGAGTACAATGAATAATATATAACACTTGGTACTTTCACTTGGATGCTGCTCAACATAAATAAATTTACAACAGAAACAATGGTAACCAACATATATTACAATTGAAACAAAATCAACACTTTGCTTCTCTTACCTTGAGTCCTCCTGAATCATGTACCTGTAATTTTGCAATCCAGTCTCTATTGAAGTGGGGATGTCAGTACATATACTGACGCTTTAAGGCTGATGACTAGCAGCGATTCTCAACTTTAAACAAACAGATTGATGAAAAGAGAAAAGTGTATATATAATTGATGTGTCAGTGTATGCTATGACTTAGACTCTAATGAAAGATTAACTAATGCAAAGATGCTCTTATTTTAATGCAAGTAAGTCTCCGGAACAGTATGCAGCCCATACTACATACGCCCATAACAAGCTGTTTCTTCATATATAAGGATTTGAACCCGCGCCATGAATTCTACTCTTGTACTCAACCTGTTTTTGAAGATACAACGTGACTGATGAGATTGCCCTGAAACAGTCTAATCCCGCCAATCCCAGTCATATAGTGGAGTCTCCGTTTACCACTATTGCCCGCCGTACCGGACCTCACTCAAAAATCTGACGAACATACGGAGTTAACTACAACACAGTTTAGCTCGATAAATCCCTTGTGGCCCCCTAGCAGATAGACCGTAGTCTATGGCTTGTTTGCCTTTCTTGATATAGAGCATGACGGAGTTCTGGGGGGTCCATCCCATAGCTCCGACAAGATACTTCCCGCCCTTATCATGGCACTTCAGAAATTAACAGACGAGATACGGATCCCGTGCTCCCAACTCGTGAGAAGGCACATACCGTATCCCTTTGACAGGAAAGGTACAACCAATAACACCACCTAGTGTTGGCCTATAGAACAGGTCGGATCATAAGGTATTACCCTTAATACCAACTCTTTCCCTTCGGCGAAAATGATGATAAATAAGGGTTAAGTAGTAATTGGCATAAGTTACTACCCTAACAATGTCACTAACCCAAAAAAATCTGAGGGATGACAACAGTACTAACACAACATGCTGGGTCTTAAGTTAGACTTCGCAAGATAACTCTATTAGGTGCTCAACTTAGACTTACCAGAACCTCTAAGGATCTTGTTCATAGTTCATTGATCCTAGACCCCAGCAATACGAACGTATTCGCATGCTACTGCCCTGAACCTGGATTCCGTTTACACTCCCGGCCCACGATCAACCTACACGGTTAAGATCTGACGGTGCCCAAGGGGTGACTCATCCACAGTCCACGGAGAGTAAAATAAATACACGTCTTGATGGTCGATGGCTCTTAGGGCAATGATATCACCGTAGATGAGCACAATAACTGTGTACTAGCTAATAAGCTACATACGAGCAAAACAACTTACATACGAGTCGACTAGCTACGTACGAGCCAAACGAATTACATACAAGCCAACAGGCTATGTATGCGACAATGAATCATATAGAAGTAACCATAAAAGTCTTCTAACAACCTATAAGCAAAATAACATGCTACTAGCAAAACTTGATCTTTTATACACAAAGGTAACATAAAAGTCTTCTAACATCCTACAAGCAATTAAACATACTACTCTTATCGGAATTCAACAAAATTAGACTTTTTAGAAAGGTGAGAAGATGTACTACAACTCTCTAGTTGACAACCTTCTCAGATTAAGTCAATAAGAGGTACAAAAACCTTGAGCAATCTAAACAACAAAGCTTCAGTCGAAATGGCCAGCTGCTGTGATTTGTAATGGTCATAACTCATACTCCGCTTATCATAATCTAACCAAATAGGATATTTTGGAAAGTTGAGAACCTCTACTACAATTCTCTATTTGATAGCCTTCTCAGATTCAGTCAATAAAAGGTAGAAAAACTTCGAACAATCCAAACAGCGAGCTTCAGCCAATTAAGGCCAGCTGCGGTAATTTTGTAAGGGTCATAACTCTTGCTCCGCTTATCGGAATTTAACAAAATAGGACATTTTGGAAAGGGGAGAACATCTACTACAACTTTCTAGTTGAAAACTTTTTCAGATTCTGTAAGGAACTCAAAATCCAACTCCTTAAACACAATTCAAAAAGCAACAAAGATAGCTCAAAAGCTGAAACTTGTAAAGCTTATCACTTTTGCTATACTTATTGGAATCTAACAAAATTGGATTTTATGGAAAGGGGAGAACATCTAATACAACTTTCTAGTTGACCACTTTAACAGATTTCTTATAGAGCTCAAAATCCAGCTCTTTGAACACAATTCAAGAACAACAAAAAGCACAGCAAAAGCTTAAACTTGTAAAACTTATAACTTTTGCTATACTTATCGGAATCTAACAAAATTAGACATTTTTGAAATTTGGGAACATATACTGCAACTCTCTAGTTGACCACTTTTACAGATTCCTTATAGAGCTCAAAATCCAACTCTTTGAACACAACTCAAGAACAACAAAAAGCACAGCAAAAGCTGAAACTTGTAAAGCTAATAACTTTTGCTATACATATCAGAATCTAGCAAAATTTGGCTTTCTGGAAAGTGGAGAACATCTACTAAAACTTTCTAGTTGACCACTTTTACAGATTCCTTATAGAGCTCAAAATCCAGCTCTTTGAACACAACTTATGAACAACAGAATACACAACAAAAGCTGAAACTTGTAAAGGTTATAACTTTTGCTATACATATCGGAATCTAACAAAATTGGAAATTTTGGAAAGTTAGGAATATATACTACAACTCTCTAGTTGACCACTTTCTTAGATTCTGCTTGGAACTCAAAATTCATTCCTTTGAACACAATTCAAAAATGACAAAAGTACAGCAAAAGTTGAAACTTCCAAAGCTCATAACTTTTGCTATACTTATCGGAATCTAACAAAATTGGCCATTTTTGAAAGGTGAGAACAAATACTACAATTTTCTAGTTGAACACTTTTTCAGATTCAATCAATAAGATGTGCAAAAACTTCGAACCATCAAAACAACGAGCTTCAGCTAAAAAGCTGGCTGCTGAGATTTGTAAAGCTCGTAACTTTTGCAATACTTATCGGAATCTAACAAAATAGGACATTTTGGAAAGGTGGGAACATCTACTACAACTTTCTAGTTGAACACTTTTTCAGATTCAATCAATTAGAGGTGCAAAAACTTCGAACCATCCAGACGGCGAGCTTCAGCCAAAAAGCTGGCTGCTGAGATTTGTAAAGCTCATAACTTTTGCAATACTTATCGGAATCTAACAAAATAGAACATTTTAGAAAGGTGGGAACATCTACTACAACTCTCTAGTTGAACACTTTTTCAGATTCCTTGTAGAACTCAAATCTTATCTCTTTGAACATATGCAAAAATAACCAAAACAGCGATTTGCTTAAAAGCTCGCTGTTTTGGGGGAAACGTTTGTTTAACCTAGTAAATTTACCCAGAAAAATCTACAAAAATTAGAGCATATTAGTAACACATATAAGAATCTCTCAAATTAATTTGGGCACAAGATTTCAACTTTACCACAAGTTATTAACTCCTAACTATCAATAAATAACATTCAACTTAAAATTGGATTTTATCGTTTTTGTTAAGTTCTACCAACCAACCTCTTCATGTGATTATTTTGATCCATGCTACCATTTATTTGCACATGATTTAGTCCAAGTTCTTTACTTTATTAACAATAATAACAATAATAACAATAAGTAAAACGGTTGAGAAACCCCCACCCAAATTTTGTAGGAAGAACTAGCTTGCTCTTCTCCTCCTTGTTCTTGCTCCTAGTTCTAGCTCCTCATGAAAAGAGAACCCACTCTTTGCTTTTGATTTTGATCTCTCTTTCTTTTCTTTCCTTCTCAATTTTTTTTTCTAAATTAAAACGAGTAAAAGAAGGAGAAGAATGAGATGAGAAAGAGATGGAGGACACAAATGAAAGAGGGTTTCTTGCCCTTTTGGAATGTGGCCGGCCACGCGGGGGGGGGGGGGGGGGGGGGGGGTGTGTATAGGAGGAGAGGGTTGAGTTGTGTGGATGAGAAGAACCCACTTGTTCTCATTCTCATGACTCATCAATTTGGTGTTCAATTTGCAATTTTATATTACAATTAACACCCTAATCCAATCCTAACCCTCTATTTGATCATGATGGATAAAAAATAAAAGGCATTTTCTCAAAATCACATACTACATGATTTTGTACAAATATATGAAATCAATACAGCACATATACGTGCATATATCTGTCTATACAGATAATTTTCATTCGTTAAAACGAATAATCTTTGCCAAAAATGTTTTAATTCAAAAATAATAATATGAAAAAAATATTACTGGCTCGGAAGATTTCAGTACCAATTTGATACAATATAGATGTATACAGACCGGTATATATATATAGATAATGTTTATTAACTAAACCGGGTAATATCCATAAAAAACATTTCAATTCTGAAAATAATAATAAAATAATAATAAAATAATAATTTTTTAATATCAACCCTGGATATTTCAGACATTTTCTCAAAAACGCATTTTACAGGATTTTGTACAAGTGCACAAAACCGATACAATACATATGTATACTTATTTGTATATATGTACTGATAATGATTATTTATTAAAACTAAGTAATTTCCATAAGAAATATTTTAATTTTAAAAATAATAATAATACAAATATAATATCCGACCGGGATATTACACTTCCCCTTGCTCCGAGGCGACACGTAGTAAATTCCTTCGAATTCGCCGGACGAGCTCTTGCCTAACATAACTCGGAATACGTTTAGCCTCAGCGGCACCTTCCTCTCCTCGCACAGTAAGACGAAGCTCACCATCTGCTTCCACAAGTTAGGACCATAATGCATCGGGCATAACAAGGCCTAATTCAGTACCTCTCGGATGAACGAATTGTTGGGCAGCCTCAGTCCCGAAGAAAACGCGTCCACAGGGAAGATGCAGGACCATGGGGCCAAAGGACGAAGGCCGACATTGGGAACCATCAACTCGAACTCCCTCCAGATGAAGTAGCTCGCGCGAATCAGTGGCAGGTCATCCTATTTCAACAATGTTGGAGTACCGTCCAACTTGATCTTTACGCAACTCGGCGAGGAAGGCTGTACCCTGTAGCGGACCAAGTCCTCAATGTTGTCCGTATATGTCCTGATTGATAAAGGCTGCGAAAGAAAGGGGATGTCCAGCCTCCGAGGAGCGATCGTCTCGTCAGGGCTATTGGGCATGGTCCACTTCATCCTTTTCTTCCGAACCTTGGGAGCTTTTTCAGGTGAAGGGGTGGCCAGGGGCTCGAGGATGGAGGCTCTCGACGAAGAATCCATCCCCTCGACCGGTCCCTCCTCGACAGTGGCTCCTTCGGCAGATTGCACCTCTTCATCCTCATCATCGACGTCCTCAACAAGATGCTCCCCCTCATCCGAATCATTGCTCTCCACCATGAACGGCTTGCAAGTACGGAGCGGCTGCACAACATAGATGTTCTCGTCTCTTTCCCAAGAAGAAGAATCTGACAGACCCGTGCGAGTGTCACTGCCGGGGGTAGAGGCTGTGTAACACCCCGTAATTTTCAAAAGAATATATATATATATATATATATATATATATATATATATATATATATTGAATATAAGTGACTGTTGGTGTTGGTAAAATTATATGCATGGCATTCTTGTAAATATAGTAAATATGTGAATTGAATTGGGGGGGGGGGGTCCCACGTGGAGTAAACAGCAATTGGTGCTGTGTGCCTTGGATGATGACGTCATCCTCATTGGGGCCCACCCGAAAATCCTTGATGCTGTACACTCTCGGATGAGAGAGAGAATAGGAGAGAGGTATTGGGATTTAGTCCCATATCGGATTTCAACAATTATATAATATAATATAAATATAATAGCCTATGATCAAGAGTCACCAATCCGGTTAACCACCTTTTGAGAGGCAGCCTGTGGTGGGCAGTTGTACTATACTATAAATAATTTGTCTTCTAAATTTTATAAATTTTCCGAGCTCGGGGCAGGGGCGTTACAGGCTGAAGAGCTGGACTGAGCCCTAGACATATTAAAAGTACTAACCTGATTGAAGTCTCATGAAAGATAGCCAGAAAGCTAGTCGACGGTGACGGAAAACTTCTAGAGAGAGAAGCTCTGGGATCTAGAGAGAGAGATCGAAAGTAAGAAATGAGGGAGAGGGCTTGGGGTGTATATATAGAGAACTTAAGACTTCTCAATTCTCACAATAACGGCTCCTCTATTCTCGCAAAAATGGCTCCACAAAATCTGCAAAACAGCTCCTAGAATTCCGTGAAGATGATGTCAGCGGGGCACGCGTCGCACAGGGGTAGCTTTCTCAAAGCTAAATCACTTGAGCTCCATGCTCGGTAGTGATCTCGAGCACATGGGTAGCTTTCTCAAGCTATGACAACTGAGCTCGACGCTTTGTGCCGACCACCTAAGCCTCAACGCTCGGAAGTGATCTCGAGCACAGAGGTAGCTTTCCCAAAGGTGGCAACTAAGATCAATGCTCTGTGCCGACCCTCTAAGCCTCGACGCTCGGAAGTGATCTCGAGTACAGGGTAGCTTTCTCAAAGCTAAGTCGCTTGAGCTCGA